>OX387431.1:2881706-3205783 GCA_947563755.1 Lochmaea crataegi | reverse complement strand
AATTATTGACCATTTTTGACTCTTATTAACTATTTTTGACACTTATTAACATTTTTAACAATTATTGATCAATTTGAGAATTTTTGAACATTTTTCACAATTTTTCAAATATTTAGACAATTTTTAAAAATATTTTGCAATTATTAAACCATTTTCAAAATTTTGACAGATTTAACAATTATTAACCATATTTCAAAATTTTTAATAATTTTTTGACAATTATTGACCATTTTTTAAAATATTTTGACAGTTTTTAACGATTTTTGACAATTATTGAACATTTTTCGAATTTTTGACAATTTTTCTAAAGTTTTGACAATTATTGACCATTTTTGTCAATTATTGACCATTATTAACCATTTTTTCAAAATATTGAGAATTTTTGACAATTTTTCAAATATTTAGACAATTTTTAAAAATATTTGCAATTATTAACCATTTTTTTCAAAATTTTGACAGTTTTTAACTATTATTAACCATATTTCAAAATTTTTAATAATTTTTGACAATTATTGACCATTTTTTCAAATATTTTGACAGTTTTTAACGATTTTCGACAATTATTTACCATTTTTCGAAATTTTTGACAATTTTTCTAAAAGTTTTGACAATTATTGACCATTTTTGTCAATTATTGGCCATTATAACCATTTTTTCAAAATATGAGAATTTTTGACAATTTTTCAATATTTAGTCAATTTTGAAAATATTTGGCAATTATTAACCATTTTTTTCAAAATTTTGACAGTTTTTAACAATTATTAACCATATTTCAAAATTTTTAATATTTTTTGACAATTATTGACCATTTTTTCAATAATTTCACAGTTTTTAACGATTTTTGACAATTATTGACCATTTTCGAAATTTTTGACAATTTGTCTAAAAGTTTTGACTATTATTGACCATTTTTTGACAATTATGATCACTTTTGACAATTATTGATCAATTTGAGAATTTTGACAATTTCTCCCAAAATTATTGACCATTTTGACTGTTTTTCAAAATAGTGACAATTTTTAACCCTTTTTGGAAAGTTTTTGACAATAAATGTCTATTTTTGACAATTTCTAACAATTTATGATCATCTATGACCATTTTTTCAAATTTTTGACAATTGTTGACAATTATAGACCATTTTTCCAAATTTTTCACTAATTTTGACCATTTTTTCAAAATATTTGATAGTTTTTCAAAAAACTCAACAACTTTTGACAATTAATCAACTATTTTTCAGAATTTTGACAATAATTGTCATTTTTGAAAGTTTTTGACAATTTTTGACACTTTTTTCAAAATTTTCACAATTTTTTACCATTTTTTCAAAATTTTGACAATTTTTCAAATATTTTGATAGTTTTTGAAATATTTAACAATTATTAACCAGTTTTTTTCAAAATTTTTGACAAATTGTTAACAATTATAGACCATTTTTCCAAATTTTTGACCATTTTTTCAAAATTTTTGACAATTTTTCAAAAAACTCAATAACTTTTGACAATTATCAACTATTTTCAGAATTTTGACAATAATTGTCCATTTTTGAAAGTTTTTGACAATTTCTGACATTTTTTTTCACAATTTTCACAATTTTTGACCATTTTTTCAAAATTTTGACAATTTTTCAAATATTTTGATAGTTTTTGAAATATTTAACAATTATTAACCTTTTTTTTCAAAATTTTTGACAATTGTTAACAATTATAGACCATTTTCCAAATTTTTTACCATTTTTTCCAAATTTTGACAATTTTTCAAGTATTTTGACAGTTTTGAAAATATTTAACAATTATTAACCATTTTTTTTCAAAATTTTGACAGTTTTTACAATTATTTTTCTAAAAGTTTGACAATTATTGACCATTTTTGACAATTATTAACCATTTTTAACAAAAGTTTTCGACAAATTTTGATAATTATTGACCATATTTGATAATTTCTAAAACTTTTGAGTTTTTGAAAATTTTTCAAAAATTTTGACCATTTTTTCCAAAATTTTGACAATTTTTAACAATTATTGACCATTTTTGACAGTTTTTTTATAATTATTGACCATTTTCTCAAAATTTTGACAATTTTTGACAATTTTCAACAATTTTTATGTCCAGCCTCCTCTCTTAATAAGTTCACGAGCCGCCACTGATCACTACTTCTTTTTCAAAAAGACCTACTTATAAATCCATGAAGATAAATTCTTTTGAATTGTGATTTCAATCTTTATTTTATATACGTTGAAATCTGACTTATCTACAGAAAGTACAGTACAGTTTCCTATCTTAAAGATAATAAAGCAGAGTTCAACTTTCAAACAATTCTTTTCAGATCAACTTACGTTTCGATGGATTCCGTTCGAAGCTAAATCGAACTTAGCTGACGGTAATGAAAATTGTCCAGACCTATTAAAGAAAAATTCTTCGAGACGAAGATAATCAATACTAGTTATTTCTCAATATTAAAGATTCTTTTGGATTAGTCACACTCGGCTACCTCATTATTATTTTACTTTGCTTTTCATGTTGAAGTTTATTACTTTTATTACAGTATCCACATAGTAAAACACATCGCGTGAAGAGGCCAACCATTTATGTGGCTACACTAATATTTGCCGTTACCGGCTTAGAATAGAGTCTTGAGCTGTAGGTGAATCGACGCATTTATGGAAATTTCCACTGGAATGGTTAAACTGGTATTTTGGCTTAATCGTGATGATTCCCAGTTGCAATTGTCTAGATAAAAATACCGATCCCTAGGGATAGAAAATTAGTTTTATATGATTTTTTCAGTATTATAAAATTATTTAATTTGAATAATTGTTAATCAACCAAATATCTCTTCCTTGGAGAACCGCTATTTTCATTGATATCGGGATAAACGGGAAGCCGAACATACCTTTACCTTTAAGGAGATACACTTGACAATTTCAATTTCGGCTTAAGGCATTTATACGATAATTTACCTTGAAATTCGACTCGTTTGTGGTTATGTTATTGTTTGATGTTTATTGTGTTTGACGTGCTTTCGGCGAGGCTGCAACACGTTTTCGGAGGAATTTATATAATTATATAAATAAACAGCATGAATGAATGATTAAAAGGGAATCTGTATTTTGAAGAACATGAGTAAGGGAAACTTCCCTAAAATCGGAATAGTTAAAACAGGACTCGAAATCATATCAGGTTGGGAAAAGGAAATAATTTTACTGGTAAACGGAAATAAATCTCAACGTACTGATAAATGAGTGAGCCGTACTGGGTATTTGACAAATTTTTCAGATTTTAATAATTATTGACCATTTTTGACAGTTTTGACAATTTTACAGAAATTTTGACCATTTTAGACCATTTTCCAAATTTTAACAATTATTGACAATTTTTGACAGGTTCTGACAATTATTGACATTTTTGACCATTTTTCAAAAATTTTAACAATTTTTAATAATTATTGACCATATTGACAATTTTCTAAAACTTTTGAGTATTTGACAATTTTCAACAATTATTGACTATTTTTGACAGGTTTTTTATAATTATTGACCATTTTCTCAAAATTTTGACAATTTTTCAAAAAACTTACAACTTTTGACAATTATCAACTATTTTTCAGAATTTGACAATATTATCCATTTTTAAAGTTTTTGACCATTTTTTCAAAATTTTGACAATTGACCAATTGGACAATTTTTTACCATTTTTAAAAATTTTGACAATTCTTTCAAAATTTTTACAATTTTTTACCATTTTTCAAAATTTTGACAATTTTTCAAATATTTTGACAGTTTTTGAAAATATTTAACAATAATTAACCATTTTTTTCAAAATTTTGACAATTTTTCAAATATTTTGACAGTTTTTGAAAATATTTAACAATAATAACCATTTTTTTCAAATTTTTGACAGTTTTAACAATTATTAACCATATTTCAAATTTTTAATAATTTTTGACAATTATTGACCATTTTTTTTCCAAATTTTGACAGTTTTTAACAATTATTGACCATTTTTGACAATCATTGACTAATTTTTAATAATTTTTTTGACATTTTTCTAAAAGTTTTACAATTTTGACACTCTTTTATAATTATTGACCATTTTTGACAATTTTTCGAAAAACTTGACAATTTTTTAAAAAAAATTGACGACTTTTGACCATTTTTCAAAAATTTTAACAATTTTTAATAATTATTGACCATATTTGACAATTTTCTAAAACTTTTGAGTTTTTGACAATTTTTCAAAAATTTTGACAATTTTCAACAATTTTCAACAATTATTGACCATTTTTGAGAGTTTTTTATAATTATTCACCATTTTCTCAAAATTTTGACAATTTTTGACCATTTTTCAAAAATTTTGACAATTTTTCAAAAAAACTTAACAACTTTTGACAATTATCAACTATTTTTCAGAATTTTGACAATAATTGTCCATTTTTTAAAGCTTTTGACAATTTTTCAAAAATTTTGACCATTTTTTCAAAATTTGACAATTGACCATTTTTACAAAAATTGGACAATTTTTTTACCATTTTTAAAAATTTTGACATTTCTTTCAAAATTTTTACAATTTTTTACCATTTTTTCAAAATTTTGACAATTTTTCAAATATTTTGACAGTTTTTAACAATTATTGACCATTTTTGACAATCATTGACTAATTTTCAATAATTTTTTGACATTTTTCTAAAAGTTTTAACAATTTTGACAGTCTTTTATAATTATTGACCATTTTTAAAAAAAATTGGCAATTTTTGACAATTTTTCACACCTATAGGTGTGCGAGCTCAGTGCGGCAAGAGAGATTGCGCACAGTCGCCCAGGCGGCCGAGAGCTGTAGGGTGTAGTGGCGCATTTATGGACACTTGTATTAAAAATAAAGTTAGGGAGGATTATTTTATGTGCTGCATGACTTTCGTTAATTGTTACTGTTAGTGCTTTAATTATTAATCTGTCGATTTTATGTCCTCCTAATAATAGGGACGGTCCTGGTAGCTTAACAGAAAACAGTGTGTGATATCGAACGTTTATTAACTCAAAATTTCTTGGGTAAATTAACACAAAAAGTGATAAAATGAGTGATTTGGATATAAAATAACGATAAAATTGGTAAGTCGAAATAATTTCTTAAAACATATCGTGGATATCAGAACAAAAAAAACCGATAAAATTATAAACTGGAACTGGAACCAGCTCTCATTCAAATTAACAGAGCCGGACTTGGGAAATAAAAGTAAGGTAAGTAAAGTCAGTCTTTGTATAAGGAAAAAACTGATATAAGTAGGTTTTTGCTACAATAATTATATAAAGGACAGTTTTTGACGATTTTTCCAAATCTTGACAATTTTTGACCATATTTAAAAATTTTTCAAAAATTTTAACAATTATTGACCATTTTTGACGAATTTTGACAATTATTGACCGTCTTTGACAATTATTGACCATTTTTGACATTTTTCAAAAATTTTAATATATTTGGCAATTATTGACCATTTTTTCAAAATTTTGATAATTTTTGACAATTTTTAAATTTTAACAATTATTGACCATTTTTGACAATTATTGATCATTTTTGACAATCTATCGAAAATTTTGACCATTTTTCCAAATTTTTACAATTATTGACCATTTTTGACAATTTTCGAGCATTTTTGACAGGTTCTGATAATTTTTGACCATTTTTTTCAAAATTTTGACAATGTTTGACCATTTTTCAAAATTTTAACAATTATTGATCATTTTTGACAATTTTTGACGAATTTTGATTGGTTTTGACAATTATTGACCGTCTTTGACAATTATTGACCATTTTTGACAATTTTTCGAAAAATTTGACAATTTTTGACAATTATTGACCATTTTTCCAAATTTTTGAAAATATTTGGCAATTATTAACCATTTTTTCAAAATTTTGACAGTTTTTGACGATTTTTCCAAATTCTTGACAATTTTTGACCATATTTAAAAATTTTTCAAAAATTTTAACAATTATTGACCATTTTTGACGAATTTTGACAATTATTGTCCGTCTTTGACAATTATTGACCATTTTTGACAATTTTTCAAAAATTTTAATATATTTGGCAATTATTGACCATTTTTTCAAAATTTTAACAATATTTGACCATTTTTCAAAATTTCAACAATTTAACCATTTTTGACGAATTTTGATTGGTTTTGACAATTATTGATCGTCTTTGACAATTATTGACCATTTTTCAAAAATTTTAACCGTTTTTCAAAATTTTTGACAATTATTGACCATTTTTGACAGTTTTTGACAATTTTTGAAAATATTTGGCAATTATTAACCATTTTTTCAAAATTTTGACAATATTTAAAAATGTTTGAATATTTTTCAAAAATTTTAACATATTTGGCAATTATTAACCATTTTTCAAAATTTTGACAATTTTTGACCATCTTTCATTGCTAGAACATTCAAAATTGCTCCTGAAACTGTACAAATTTTTCTTTAAAAAACACCCAGGGCGAATTATGAAGCAAACTAAACGTTTCAAACCCTTCATTGGTGACGTCCGGTCTAACGAACCGCAACGATTTAATTGGCTCTGTATTGGGTGGGGGAGCCGTGCATTATAGGATGCATTAAAGAAGATAATTTGATACATTCCAGCCAAATCTGGACTATATGGTGTAAGATAACTTTATTACAAAGTTTCAACAACAACAAATTTTAAAATGGGATTTTACGACACAATCCATCAACGTTCATTATACTCACTCCATTAACCAGATCTTAAACCATGTGATTTTTATTTCTGGATATCAAATTCGTGACTAAGAGTTGGTAATATAATTATTTTCGTCAAAAATAGACGTTAATGTTTGAAACTTTTGGCAGCGTTTCTATACATTTTTCGAATAACAATAGATTTTCTTGGAGAGCGTTTATGTGATTTCTAGTTGTATAAACTGTTGGCAGAGATAATAGGAAAGACATCTGTCGACGAGTTAATTTGTGCTACTGAGTATTTTTATACATATTTCATTTTTGTAAGACTCGGGAATTTTTGTTGTACAAACACTTGAACGTTTTAAGGTTAAATACACAAAGCACTTGAAAGGATTTCTAATCATATTATTCTAAGATATGTCAAAACGTCCCTAACGTGACTTCTGAAAGATCACTTCTGAAATACGGTTGGAAAATGCGTAATAATCGAAAAACTAAAAAAAATGAGTGTGTTTAAGACCACTCAACTGAAGTAAAACTTCTTTCGATCCTATTTTAAAGATTTGCTGAAAAAAATGTAGAAACGCGAGACCGAAATACGGAAGAGTAACAAGGAGAAACAGAGAGATAAGAAAAGGACAGAGAATCAAACGCTCCCCAATGTCGAGAGTAGAATGCTGCGTATTAGTAGAGGGAGAAAATAGACAAGGAAAAAGGAACGTTGCATATGACGCTACGACGCCAGCAACTAGTACGAGATACGCTCTTACCGTCGTGATTTATTTATCAGTTCATTTAGTCTCACTAGGTTTAAAATATTGCTTTGAATATGTCGTCACACACTTTTTATGCCTAATTTTCGTACGTAATTTCTTCTTAGTTGATGGTCCTCGAACATCGCTTTCATATTCAGAGTAAGTGTCACTTTCTGTCATAATTTGTTATTATTCACCCGAAAATTTAATTTACAAAATATGAAATTTAAAATAAATTTACAAAATTAACAAGGAATCACCGTTCGCGTAACGCTAGCAAACTTGCAAAATGTTCGCGCGCACTGCGAACTGGGAGAACATGGTGAAGATAATATTGAGGGGGATGGAGGTGAGTGGCGTGGTAGAGAGCCTGGTTAGGAGGAGAGGACTCGATATGGCATGAGAGGTAGGAGTGGTTGTTAGGGAGAAGACGACGGTGTGAGCGGAGAGTGTACGAGGGACCGCCGTCCGTCTCGAAGTACAGTATTCGCCAGCTAACTTGATGAGAGACAGAGTAATAATGCCCTGCCTACTCGGCTGCTATTGGTGGTAAAATTTTGACAAACGCCAATTGCATCGAACCTTATCAGGTGTTGAGATTTTCAGTCAACCCTCTTGTGATTACTCTAGATGAAAGTGATTCCAGTAGCGGCAGTGAGTCAGATTCTTCGTAAAGATAAAAACTGTTTATACCTATTCTTAGAAATATACCTAGCTTAAATAATTTCCCATTATCTTGTGTTTCTTTTATTCTCATTACTACCTGGAAGAAATTATTTAGTTTCTAACAAATTTTAATTATAGTTCGTCCGGAAATATAAGATCCTAACTTTAGAATCTTCAATTAGATAAATAACATGTTATTGTAATGGGTACCTTATTGTTAAAATATTATTTATGTACTAAGAATTCAGGTATAAAGCAGATCCGTTTCTATTAAAATCAATATACCAATAATTATAACAAAGAATTAAATATTATTTATTAAGTTAGGATCATATATTTCAGGACGGACTTTACTTTATTAATTGTACAAGTTGTGTTGATTTGTAACAGAAAGCGTATCCTCAGAACTTGCACGGCACTGTTTACAGTTATCGGATGGGCGGCGTCAATAGCTCCCTAGAAAGCATTTAGGACATCAAGTTAGCTGGCGAATACTGTATTCTAGGGTAGTGATTCCGAGGCGGGGGTAACGGCGAGTTTGAGGAGGGTTTGGTTGGTAGGCATCCCCTTGGGGATGAACCTGTTGGTGCCAGGATCGCCATTTTGTCCCACACTGTTGTACCATTTCCGTGACATCAGAATACATAGCTCATTTTTTTCTCTACCTCATAATATATTTCTCACTTATAACGAAATATGTCTATTCCTTAAAATTTTATTTTCAAATTTCGCCGAAAAAGTTACACTTAAAAAAAATTTGCAAAAAAAAACGTAAACGTAAATAAAAATTAAGATTGACTTGTTTTGTTGAAATACATTTTGCAATCTCATTCAGAAGCTTTGTTATTGGACAGCAGTTGATAAATGTATGTGTGACTAGTTGATCAATATTATGTAGCAAAGCCGACATTTTAACTATATACTAATGGTATCCTGGATGATTAGTGAACGACATAGACGTAGAACAAATGACATTATAATCCAGGAGGATGACAATTTATGAATAAAAAGGAGTCCAAAAACAAGTAGGGGGTAACCATTTAAATTTTAGTACGTATAGCTCGTACAATGTATATCCCATCACACGTGACTTCCAGTGGCGGCTCCTTGGAGAAGGCTAAGGAAGCTCAGCCTCCTCACCAATTTATCCAGCAAATGGCAATTACTGATCAATTTTGACAATTTTTGATGATTTTTGGAAATTTTCGATCATTTTTGGCAATTATTGACCATTTTTCGAAATTTTTGACAATTTTTCTAAAAGTTTTGACAATTATTGACCATTTTTTTAACAATTATTGACCATTTTTGACAATTATTGATCAATTTTGAGAATTTTTGAACATTTTTGACAATTTTTCAAAAATTTTGACAGTTTTTAAAGATTTTTGACAATTATTGACCATTTTTAGAGATTTTTGACAATTTTTCTAAAAGTTTTGACAATTATTGACCATTTTTTGACAATTATTGAACATTTTTGACAGTTATTGATCAATTTTGAACATTTTTGACAATTTTTCAAAAATTTTGACAGTTTTTAAAGATTTTTGACAATTATTGACCATTTTTAGAGATTTTTGACAATTTTTCTAAAAGTTTTGACAATTATTGACCATTTTTTGACAATTATTGAACATTTTTGACAATTATTGATCAATTTTGAGAATTTTTGACAATTTTTCAAATATTTTGACAGTTTTTAACGATTTTTGACAATTATTGACCATTTTGACTGTTTTCCAAAATTAGTGACAATCTTTAACCCTTTTTGGACAGTTTTTGACAATAAATGTCTATTTTTGACAGTTTTTAACAATAATTGACAATTTCTAACAATTTTTGATAATTTTTGACAAATATTGACAATTATAGACTATTTTTCCAAATTTTTGACTATTTTTGACCATTTTTCAAAAAACTTAACAATCTTTGACAATTATCAATTATTTTTCAGAATTTTGACAATAATTGTCCAGTTTTTGACAATTTTTCAAAAATTTTGACCATTTTTTCAAAATTTTGACAATTTTTTTATCATTTTTCAAAAATTTTGACAATTATTGACCATTTTTTCAAAATTTTGACAGTTTTTAACAATTATTGACCATATTTCAAAATTTTTAACAATTATTGGCCATTTTTGACAATCATTGACTAATTTTTAATAATTTTCGACATTTTTCTAAAAGTTTTGACAATTATTGAGAATTTTTGAACATTTTTGACAATTTTTCAAAAATTTTGAGTTTTTAAAGATTTTTGACAATTATTGACCATTTTTAGAGATTTTTGACAATTTTTCAAATATTTTGACAGTTTTTAACGATTTTTGACAATTATTGACCATTTTTCGAAATTTTTGACAATTTTCTAAAAATTTTGACAATTATCAATTATTTTTCAGAATTTTGACAATAATTGTCCAGTTTTTGACAATTTTTCAAAAAGTTTGACCATTTTTTCAAAATTTTGACAATTTCTTACCATTTTCCAAAAATTTTGACAATTATTGACCATTTTTTCAAAATTTTGACAGTTTTTAACAATTATTAACCATATTTCAAAATTTTTTAACAATTATTGGCCATTTTTGACAATCATTGACTAATTTTTAATAATTTTTGACATTTTTCTAAAAGTTTTGACAATTATTGACCATTTTTGACAATTATTAACAATTTTTTACCAAAATTTTCGACAATTTTTGAAAATTATTGACCATATTTGACAATTTTCTAAAACTTTTGAGTTTTTGACAATTTTTCAAAAATTTTGGCAATTCTCTAAAACTCTTGAGTTTTTGACAGTTTTTCAAAAATTTTGACAATTTTCAACAATTATCAACCATTTTTGGCAGTTTTTTTATAATTATTGACCATTTTCTCAAAATTTTGACAAGTTTTCAAAAATTTTGACAATTTTAAACAATTTTTATGTCCAGCCTCCTCTCTTAAAAAGTTCACGAGCCGCCACTGGTGACTTCTGTCATAACTGGACTATATTGTCAAGCTCTTGCACTATAAAATTCTCAAAAGTGGAAAACGTCAAAATTGAACCTAATAAACCATTTTAATCGCGGCAACACCGCTCCTTTTCGCCATATAACCACTACAGCTTGGACGCTACTGAGTGTTTTACACTGGTTGGGACTACTGTCCCATCTTAATTAATTGAAATATCGATCAGAATTTGTTTAATACAATATATCCAGCTGGAAGGATTGAAATACAAAACAATTTATGAATCCACGAGAAATTCGACTAAATCTTCCCCTCTTGGTAACTTGATAAATGTATTCATCCCATTTTCCCATTCCTGAAATGAAATACACACACACACACACTAGTTTACAGTCCTGAAAATTATTTTATACAATGAGAAATGTACCGAGAAAATGATTCATTTATTTCTTGCGCATGAGTGGGGAAATAGGAGAATAACTCCTTAAGTGCCTATTTAAAATAGTATGAGCTATTTTTCCAGCTTTTACGTCTTCTACAAACTTAGAAAACGATCACCACATTAAATCTGGGTTATATAGTGGACGACCAATCTTCCTCACCTTTTAATAATGCAGCAACTACGTTTATTAAGATTTATTTAGCTACTAGGTAAAATCAATACGAAGACTCGTCGCTTAATGTTATATCCGTTCAAATAGTAAATCAAGCTTTTATCTTATAAGGTTACTGCGATAAACGATGCCAAATACTTAACAAAACCTTTTGAATATTCAAATTAGTTACGAAATTATCTTTGGACGTCACGCTATATGTTCTTTGAATAAACCGTTCCAAAAATATCTAGTCAGTGATCGTAATCGGGAGTACACACAGGGTTGTTTATACATATTGCGAAAAAGCTTAGTTGGGCATACGATTTACACAAGTACGACAAGGATAATATTGTTACGCGAGCTACTGCATTAATATGCTCACTTAGTGCCCCCAGTGAAATCCCCGTATGAGACGACTATGGCTCCTCCGCCCAATTTTCGAGTACCATCCAAAATACGAAACATCCAGAATACCCAGAGCATCCGCCAGAACGTCGAAAGATTTCTAGAATTACGGCGCGCGAGTATAAATAGGCCACGAGCATCGCTGCAGTCAGTCAGTGTCGATACCGAAGGAAAGTAATCGCGCCTCGATAAAGTGTTCATTAAGTGACTCTCATATAAATTATAATTAGTGTGTTTAGTGTATTAGATAAATTATTAAATAAGGACCGTATTACATATAAATCTGTAAATATAAATTAATTGTAAATATAAATTAGAATAAACGTTACAATATGAACAACACTACTTGAAAGAGAGAGAAGAATTGTTCGTTCAATCCCCTCTACCAAAACAGGTGGGCGTGTGTTAATTGCCCTTCTTAATTTTAAAAATTGTGTTGCCAAAAGTAAAAGTTATTCCCAATTTTTGTCTATAGTTGTTTTTTAAATTTTCTACGGCATTTTATGCCGTAACAACGTTAAATACCAATAATTGTAATTTGTTTAAATTTTTTCTTAAACTCTATTATGTTATTCTTATTTTCATTTGTGTTATCCCGTGTTAAAAGTCAAATTCAAAATAAGTTGAAAGTACCCACCAAACATTCTAAGCTGGCAACGCTGTTTTCTTAGCAGATTCACTATCCCCACTAGAGGAGTAAGTGTCAGACACCCTACGGTACGATCATTTGCTAGCTAAGAAGGGCAATGAACACACACACCCACCTGTTTTGGTAGAGGGAACTGAGCGAACAATTCTTTTCTCTCTCTTTCAAATAGTGTTGTTCATATTATCCTTGTCGTACTTGCGTCAATCGTATGTCCAACTAAGCTTTTTCGCAATCTGTAGATATTTTAAAGTTCTAATTCACCCGTGGGTGTCTATCGCATTTCTTATGGATGGTTATTGACATATGTCATATTAATTATGTTCGTGTTTGATGGAACCACAGATCTAAACATTAGTTTTGTGGTCATATGTTAGTTTTCGAAAGAACCACAGATTTATATCCCAGCTCTCTAGTTGGTTGTTAGTTTTTGGTAGAACCACAGATTTAAACTCTAGTTTTGTGATTGGATGTTAGTATTTGGTAGAACCACATATTTAAACCCTAGATCTATGGTTGAATGTACGTTTCTGGCAGAACCACATATTTAAACTCTAGTTCTATGGTTGCATGTTCGTTTTTGGTAGAACCACATATTTAAACTCTATTTCTATGGTTGAATGTTCATTTTTGAAAGAACCACAGATTTAATCCCTAGGTCTGTGTTTGAATGTTCGTTTCTGGTAGAACCACAGATTTACACTCTAGTTTTGTGGCCGGATGCTAGTCTTTGGTAGAACCACATATTTAAACTCTAGTTCTATGGTTGCATGTTCGTTTTTGGTAGAACCACATATTTAAACTCTATTTCTATGGTTGAATGTTCATTTTTGAAAGAACCACAGATTTAATCCCTAGGTCTGTGTTTGAATGTTCGTTTCTGGTAGAACCACAGATTTACACTCTAGTTTTGTGGCCGGATGCTAGTCTTTGGTAGAACCACATATTTAAACTCTAGTTCTATGGTTGCATGTTCGTTTTTGGTAGAACCACAGATTAAAACTCTAGTTTTGTGGTTGGATGCTAGTCTTTAAAACTACAGATTTAAACCCTAGTTATATGGTTGAATGTTCCTTTCTGGTAGAACCACATATTTAATCCCTAGGTCTGTGTTTGAATGTTCGTTTCTGGTAGAACCATAGATTTACACTCTAGTTTTGTGGCCGGATGCTAGTCTTTGGTAGAACCACATATTTAAACTCTAGTTCTATGGTTGCATGTTCGTTTTTGGTAGAACCACAAATTAAAATTCCACTTTTTTGGGGTTGAATGTTCGTTTCTGGTAGAACCACAGATCAATGCAGTAGTTCTATGGTTGAATGTTCGTTTCTGGTAGAACCACAGATCAATGCACTAGTTCTATGGTTGAATGTTCGTTTCTGGTAGAACCACAGATTCAAACTCTAGTTTTGTGGTTGGATGCTAGTCTTTGGTAGAACAACACATTTAAACTCTAGTTCTATGGTTGCATGTTCGTTTTTGGTAGAACCACATATTTAAACTCTATTTCTATGGTTGAATGTTCATTTTTGAAAGAACCACAGATTTAATCCCTAGGTCTGTGTTTGAATGTTCGTTTCTGGTAGAACCACAGATTTACACTCTAGTTTTGTGGCCGGAAGCTAGTCTTTGGTAGAACCACATATTTAAACTCTAGTTCTATGGTTGCATGTTCGTTTTTGGTAGAACCACATATTTAAACTCTATTTCTATGGTTGAATGTTCATTTTTGAAAGAACCACAGATTTAATCCCTAGGTCTGTGTTTGAATGTTCGTTTCTGGTAGAACCACAGATTTACACTCTAGTTTTGTGGCCGGATGCTAGTCTTTGGTAGAACCACATATTTAAACTCTAGTTCTATGGTTGCATGTTCGTTTTTGGTAGAACCACATATTTAAACTCTATTTCTATGGTTGAATGTTCATTTTTGAAAGAACCACAGATTTAATCCCTAGGTCTGTGTTTGAATGTTCGTTTCTGGTAGAACCACAGATTTACACTCTAGTTTTGTGGCCGGATGCTAGTCTTTGGTAGAACCACATATTTAAACTCTAGTTCTATGGTTGCATGTTCGTTTTTGGTAGAACCACAGATTAAAACTCTAGTTTTGTGGTTGGATGCTAGTCTTTAAAACTACAGATTTAAACCCTAGTTATATGGTTGAATGTTCCTTTCTGGTAGAACCACATATTTAATCCCTAGGTCTGTGTTTGAATGTTCGTTTCTGGTAGAACCATAGATTTACACTCTAGTTTTGTGGCCGGATGCTAGTCTTTGGTAGAACCACATATTTAAACTCTAGTTCTATGGTTGCATGTTCGTTTTTGGTAGAACCACAAATTAAAATTCCACTTTTTTGGGGTTGAATGTTCGTTTCTGGTAGAACCACAGATCAATGCAGTAGTTCTATGGTTGAATGTTCGTTTCTGGTAGAACCACAGATCAATGCACTAGTTCTATGGTTGAATGTTCGTTTCTGGTAGAACCACAGATTCAAACTCTAGTTTTGTGGTTGGATGCTAGTCTTTGGTAGAACAACACATTTAAACCATAGTTTTATGGTTGAATGTTCATTTTTGATAGAACCACAGATTTAATCCCTAGGTCTGTGTTTGAATGTTCGTTTCTGGTAGAACCACAGATATAGACTCTAGTTTTGTGGTTGGGTGCTAGTTTTTGGTAGAATCACATATTAAACCCTAGTTCTATGGTTGCATGTTCGTTTTTGCTAGAACCACAGATTAAAACTCTACTTTTTTGGGGTTGAATGTGCGTTTCTGGCAGAACCACAGATCTATGCAGTAGTTTTATGGTTGAATGTTCGTTTCTGGTAGAACCACAGATCAATGCACTAGTTCTATGGCTGAATGTTCGTTTCTGGTAGAACCACAGATTTAAACTCTAGCTCTGTGGTTGTATGCTAGTCTTTGATAAAACCACAGATCTATGCACTAGTTCTGTAGTGGATCTAATGAAATAGATTGATATAACCTCGAAAATTGAAATTATGAATGCTTCTGAGTAGTATTCTAGTATATACCTTTAATTTCTGTGTTTCTATGAAATAATAATTATGAAAACCAAAAAAGGAAGACGCGGCTCTATTCCAAGGTCCCAACAGGACATTTATTATAATCTTGTACCTTTCTAATTTTATTGACATTATAAAAAGTCCTGATTGTTTATAAAATTTTCAATAATATTAGGGACGTACGATAGTCTGAATGTTAGAATGTATCAAGATATCTTTTTTTATCGTTGAACACAATATTCAAATATTTTTAAATATTAAATGTATGTAATAACCAGAAAGAGGTTTTATGTATATTTTCGAGGAGCTGAAAATTTTAATCTGGATTATTAAAAAAGGATTTTTGGAAGAATGGTCGTGTATTTTCATTATTAGGGTGTTCGCTATTGCGTGAGCCACATAATGGAATGTATACTTACGTTGAACTTGAGTTCAAAACCATTCTCTCAATTGGGGAAGAGTACCTAATAATTTAAAAAAAAAACAAGATGTTTTTTGCAACTTGAATTTAAAAAAATTGTTAATGTGTTAAATTTTTAATATAGAATCACAAGCCTATACTTCCCATTTAAAAAATTCTGTCAACTGTCAATTTGAAGAATGAATTTATTTCATTTGGATTTTCCACACTCCTGACGATGCAAATATTATTTGTAAAACGGGCTGATTTTATTTGATACTTGTTAAAAAAAACACAATTCTGTACACTTTTTTTAAAAAATTTTCTAGCATACTTACATCGAAAATTCGATTCAGTTCAACTAAGTACTTTGGACAATTTCTCTCAAAATACAATGTCATTCATCTCGAGGATTTGAGCAGATTGTGTCTTTTCTTCGTTTTTATTTAATTTTCTTTTATATCCTAATACGTAGAGATTTTCACGAAGAACGAAGTAAACTTTTTTTTTAAATAAAAATACGAAATTGTAGTATTAAGATGGAAAGTGCAGTAACAGCTGCTCTATTTGGTTTTATTTTATTTAGTGATACCGGTTGTCCCACGACGTTTTGACAGTCCTATATCTCGAAAACAGTTCATTAACCCTCCATACAACATTTTAAAAACCTTTTTGGGATATTAACAATTGTTTTACGAAATGTTGATAAACTGACATCCCAAGGACGAAAAGATATTACTAAATCAACAAATAATAATGTAGTAGGAGGATAATGACTTAATAAAATACTTAAAATGGACATAGGCGTAAAAGTATCCTTGTCCGTTGGAAGTTGTTTTTATTGTTTTAATAGAATGATTAGATTCATTTGAACGAATGAATTGTAATTGATTTTATTATTTATCTACGACTTTCAAATTACGGTATACGTCTTATAAAACGTAGAAAGAGGTGAGAGGTTTTAAAAATGGCCACGCAATGGACAGAGGCTGAATTCATCAGTTGTTAGAAGCATAGATCACTACCATTAAACGTACAATTCGTAAATTTTGGAACCATTTTTGAATGTTTCAAGTCTTTCAAACAAGGTGTTTCATGATGTACTTTCTCGTTTAAAAAAAGTGTCCCGTGAAGAGGGATCGCGTACGATCCGAAACTGGTATAATGATTATTGTTAGATTTATTCTTTTTCGGATGTATTCGCAATCCATGTCAAGCAGCGACTGCCCGGCTTAAACGCGGGAAGGTCGTTTCCCACCTTCGCGCTGGCCTCCATTATCGCGCATGCGTGAGCGGTTGAATGATTCTAAGAGCGCCAAATTTGAAGATTTTAAACAAGATCTAACATTATTATGAAAATCGACACTTTTTCAGCGCACTGTATGAATCGAAATGTGCCTCTAGCTTTATAAATTCTTGAATTCTTTACGAACGATATAAATCATAACAATAATATGGGATTCTTGACCATATATTTCATAACGAGATCTAGCGTTGTTGTCCTTTTTCAAATACCCTTGACGGGTCCCTGGGTATTATCCAGAAGTGTGTTTTTTTTTTAATTTATGTCTATTCCTGTTCTGTTTTGAGCCAAGGGATTTCGCTTGTTGACATACTGAGGTTTACATCATTTATACCGAATATATATATATATATATATATATATATATATATATATATCATTTGAAAAGGACCCACCCTTAATATTTCAAACATGGGACATATTAGAAGGAAATGCCGAAACACGTCAACTTTCAACTTGAGGGGGACATTTTTTGGCGCTAATGTTATAAACGTCAGATTCACCCCCTCCCTACTATAGACACCCCTCACATTTTTTCAAATGGCATTAGGTATCAAGTCACACCTTATTTAAAAGGTCTGATAAATCTCTATTCAATCATTTTGTTTTGCCTTTGATACGAGCCTTCCATTGTTATTTAATCGTTGTTTAAAATTGGCTCTTTTTCAACTTTTATTGCCTGAATGTTAACGGTGGTCACTTTGAACACATGATTAAATAGCAATTTTTTTCTTATTAACAGTTATCTTTTTACTATTTGTAAATTTTTTATTCCTTAAAGAGTCTTTCTCTCATAACTCAATACGGGGGCATACGAAAAATTGAAAGAGAGCCAATTTTAAACAACGATTAAATAACAATGGAAGGCTAGTATCAAAGGCAAAACAAAATGATTGAATAGAGATTTACCAGACATTTTAAATGAGGTATGACTTTATACCTAATGCCATTTGAAAAAATGTAAGGGGTGTCTCCAGTAGGGAGGGGGTGAATCTGACGTTTATGACATTAGCGTCAAAAAGTGTCCCACTCAAGTTATAAGTTGACGTGTTTCGGCATTTCCTTCCAATATGTCCCATTTTTGAAATATGAAAGGTGAGTATATATATATATATATATATATATATATATATATAGATTTTCTTTCTCCGAACACTTTATATGATAATTTTAATGGAATTTTATAATTTTTTAATTCGATTTCATGCCCTCCATGCATTGTAATTATAAAAAGAATGAATACGAAACAATTACGTTTTCAGTTGAATTTTCCGGGCTAATAATTTTAACCTTAGTTGGAAAAAAAATACTTGCGTCAGAGCTATATAAATACGAGCTAATATAATTACATCTACCTCAATATTCATATTTCCGTAATTTCTGAATAGAAAACGTATAACAAAACATACCGAACGTAGATACAAATTTCATTAAATACTCAACCCTTCCGGTAGCGTATATATGCGGAATTTCCTAGCCGTATTTAATTTCTTCATTCCAACGTCCATCTGCCCTTCGGCCGGGCTTCAAAACCTTCAGTTTTCACATTATGTATTATGTTCCAAGGACACAAAATGACATTTTTTTTTAACAAAAATTTCAAGATCGCAAACAAAAAAATGTTCTTTGATCTCATACATTATTTATCAAAGCTACTTTCATGTCCTTTAGGGTTTAACCTTTACAGGTCCGGATGCTCTTCCTGTTTCACTCCCTTTTAACCTTTTAAACCTTTTAAACAGTAAAAACACCAACAGGACCAAAAAAGGCTCTGCTTTTCAGTTTCAGCTAGTGCGAGAAAGTGACCCTGAACATAACAATGTAGGTCATGTCTAGACTCTAATTCTAGTTTGGAGATATTCTTAAACTCTTTTAGATGTCCAGGTATTTAAAGTTTGCTTGGCAAAACTTAACGAGATGCCAATTGAAGGTTCTGGTCTGATTAATCACCTGTGGCGCCCTCTTTTGTGAGAGAGTCTGCCAGGGATCCAGACCAGAGACACTACTATTGAGAAGAATTTTTTTTGACCGATTTCGACGATACACAGTAAGAACTAGATGGTTGATGCGGCCGTTGATGCCACATCAGTTAAAATGACAACAAATTTTATGCTGTCGTAAAAAAATGGATGCCTTCGATTTAGTTGACTGGAATTCTATAGGATGACTGGTTCTAACGCATAAATAATAACTGTATTTCGTTAACAATTCTATAAAATTTAACGTCGAAAATACATACAGATGGAACGATGAATATAGACAAGCCTTTCAGTTTGTGGTTTCCGACGCACATTCACTTGAAATATAACTTTGCTTCGGGTTGAATCACTATACAAACTTTAACTTTATAGAAATATGCACTTATTATGCAGGAAAAAGAGGAATTAAATTAATTACTATGAAACTTGAAAATATCGGTAATAGGAGTGGTAGGTCTTAGCTGGGAGACCGATCGGGAGACATCGAGAGTCAGGGAAATAATGCATTTAGGTGCGAAGTGTGCGTTCGGTCATGCCTACTTCAACTGCCGAAGATAGTAAATATTGCAAGGCGTCGGTCAGCCGCCAGGGAAAAAAAACAAAGCGCTATTTTGTACTAAGGTAGAAATATTTTGGAGGCAGGCACCGGTAGGAATTTCGAATGAAAATAAAAGTACTAAATATAAATATACAAATTTTAAAACCTCTTGGCTGTTGGAAAGAATTTTATGGTTCTATGTGTGAGATTGAGGGCAAGACAATCTTATTAAATCAGCGAATTTTTCCATTCCCAACCAACTATCCTACCATCATAAATGCAAATTATATTCAAAACACCCTTTCTAATATTCGATATTTTCTTGTAAGTGACAAACCTTTTTTCCTTATTATCTTGTCCAATCTCTCCGAACTTTACCCTGACATGCCAAAGTTTCCTGTAACGACCTTTTATTGAATATAGACAATGTGTCATCGGCAATTCGGGAGGAATAGGGAGACTATTATAATTATAGACCTCCAAATTTCCCACGAACTTTCCGAGTGCCCTAAATGGTCGTTAGAGACCATTATAACTAACAGTAGTGCCATTTCTTTCGTCCCCATTCTCCTTCGTCGATTTTCGTGATAAACTTCAAATTACTTAATTATTCCCAACCAATAACAGTATTTATCAATTTCAAATATACTGGGTGGTTCATAACTGCGAAAAATAAGAAATAATCCGCCCTTAGCGTATGTTCCGATAATTATGAATCACCCTGTATAAAATAGGCTCTTTAAACATAATCTTATACAGAGAGTTTCATTGGAAAAGAGAAATACTCAAACGGCGAATAGAGGTCGCTCAGACAAATACTCCATTTATTGGAACCAAATATATACAGGGTGATTCTTTACAAGAAATTAACAAAATTAATAAAAATTTTGCCTCGTTCAGATACGGCCTTACAATAAATCGAAGTGTACCTTCCTAAAAGTAACCAATCTTATGAAAAATTAGCTCAAAAAATCATGCAACTTAAAAGTGTTTTGTGACAATAAACCACCGTCATCATCAGGACCACATACAAGCTTAGAAAACAGAAAAAAATGGAAGAGGACGAAGAAGAAATTGCCTCATTATCGAAAGCTCCATCCACCGTAACTCTGACTCCCCAAAACGTCCAACATTTAACCGAACCAAAAGAACAGAACATACCGAAATGTCATATCATTACTCAGCAAGCCAGCGGAGATTCGAACGAATCCGAATCTGAATCGACTAAAGCTTCGCCGAGGTATTCGTTGTTATCGAAAAGTCCTCATTCCAGTTCATCTCAAGAAGACTACGAACCCGATTCAAAATATAAAGGTCAATACTTGACGGCTTCGATGAGAACTTGCACCACTAAAAGCATGGAAAGTCTTAGAGCTTCACCGAAAGCCTATTTATCATCAAGCGAAAGAGATGTTCGAAGAGTGTATCTAGAAACGACCGAAGCTAAATCCTTAGAAAGTATAGAACGTGAAATAAAGCTCAAAAGACACGCGATCAGCGGTGAGGCTTCTTTAGAAACTACCGGTAGCGAAGACACTTTCACAGCTGAAAGAAAAAGAGTACTTTGGTCTGGAAAGATGAGAATACCTCAACATCTAAGTTTACCACCACCTACGGGATATTTGAGCTTAAGTCCGGGAGATCGAAGGTTAACAATTCTATCCCCACATTCTCCTCACAAGATGCAGGATTACTTTACCAGCGGGACGTTGAAATCGCGGAGGAAAAAAGCTGGAGTGCTGCCTAAATTGTTGCTGCCTAGGAGTGATTCCGACATCAGCGAGGTGTTTTCTGAACATGGATTAACATTAGAGTAAGTACGATATTGATAGATAGTGTAGCGTTTATTCTAATTTATATTTACAGATTTATATGTAATTCAGGCCTTCTTTAATAATTTATCTAATACTCTAAACACACTAATTATAATTTATATGAGAGTTACTTAATAAACACTTTATCGAGGCGCGATTACTTTCCTTCGGTATCAACACTGACTGATTGACTAATTGCCTGCAGCGATGCTCGTGGCGTATTTATACGCGCGCGCCGTAATTCTAGACGTTCTGGCGGATGCACTGGGTATTCTCGATGTTTCGTATTTTGGATGGTTCTCGAAAATTGGGCGGAGGAGCCATAGTCGTCTCATACGGTGATTTCACTGGGGGCACTAAGTGAGCATATTAATGCAGTAGCTCGCGTAACAATAGCATTAATTTAATCTGAAATTTGTTGTTAAATTTTTTTCTACCCAATTTGCTATATAAACCCTCCCGTGTTTAACCAACAGGTTATATTTATAGCAGAAGGTTGATGTATGCACAAAAGTTGGATTATTGATTTTAGAACTACCTCTTCGTCGGTCCTTTGTGTATATAAATGTTTAGATGCCTTCGTACGCTTAATTCTCCTTTAATTACCTTCGGAAGTTGAAGTAGTTGTATAGTTGAAATTATACTTTGACGATGTGGGCGTATTAAAGTTTCCACCGGATAAACCTACAAAGATATACTAAATTTTTGTTTCAACTCGAAATATTTTTCGATTGAAAAAAAAGCGTACAAACAACATTTCTCTTTGTTCATCTACATTTTGCTCACTAGAGAAAGGCCGCGTTGAAAAGTAAGTTATTTGATGGCTTGGAGAGTTGAAGTTTGCGAAGTTTTTATCGAAACTAACAGTATTTCTTACTGTAGGAACTGTGCTTATCCCACGGGGTTAAAAAAGGGGTGATTTTGCAAAAGCTTAATAATAAAGAAAGCCAGACAAATTAAAAAAAAATGAGTGTGCTTTAGACCACACAACTGAAATAAAACTTTTAAAACATCAAATGCTCATCTTCACTTTGGATGGGACAATCAGTATAAAAGTTTTTTAATTATTTAAAAATATTGACTGACTTCGCTTTGGTTCAGACAATCAGTATAGCAAACTTTTAATAATTTGAAAATATCGAATGTTCAATTTCTCTTTATATGGGACAATCAGTATAACAAATTTTTAATCATTTGAAAATATTTACCTTCTTCGCTTTGGTTAGGACAATCAGTACAGCAAACTTTTAATAATTTGAAAATATCGAATGCTCAATTTCTCTGTAGATGGGACAATCAGTATAACAAATTTTGAATTGTTTGAAAATATTTACCGACTTCGTTTTGGTTGGGACAATCAATATAGCAAACTTTTAATAATTTGAAAATATCGAATGTTCAATTTCTCTTTATATGGGACAATCAGTATAACAAATTTTTAATCATTTGAAAATATTTACCTTCTTCGCTTTGGTTAGGACAATCAGTACAGCAAACTTTTAATAATTAGAAAATATCGAATGCTCAATTTCTCTGTAGATGGGACAATCAGTATAACAAATTTTTAATTGTTTAAAAATATTTACGGACTTCATTTTGGTTCAGACAATCAGTATAGCAAACTTTTAATAATTTGAAAATATCGAATGTTCAATTTCTCTTTATATGGGACAATCAGTATAACAAATTTTTAATCATTTGAAAATATTTACCTTCTTCGCTTTGGTTAGGACAATCAGTACAGCAAACTTTTAATAATTTGAAAATATCGAATGCTCAATTTCTCTGTAGATGGGACAATCAGTATAACAAATTTTGAATTGTTTGAAAATATTTACCGACTTCGTTTTGGTTGGGACAATCAATATAGCAAACTTTTAATAATTTGAAAATATCGAATGTTCAATTTCTCTTTATATGGGACAATCAGTATAACAAATTTTTAATCATTTGAAAATATTTACCTTCTTCGCTTTGGTTAGGACAATCAGTACAGCAAACTTTTAATAATTAGAAAATATCGAATGCTCAATTTCTCTGTAGATGGGACAATCAGTATAACAAATTTTTAATTGTTTAAAAATATTTACGGACTTCATTTTGGTTCAGACAATCAGTATAGCAAACTTTTAATAATTTGAAAATATCGAATGTTCAATTTCTCTTTATATGGGACAATCAGTATAACAAATTTTTAATCATTTGAAAATATTTACCTTCTTCGCTTTGGTTAGGACAATCAGTACAGCAATCTTTTAATAATTTGAAAATATCGAATGCTCAATTTCTCTGTAGATGGGACAATCAGTATAACAAATTTTGAATTGTTTGAAAATATTTACCGACTTCGTTTTGGTTGGGACAATCAGTATAGCAAACTTTTACTTATTTGAAATTATCGAATGTTCAATTTTTCTTGGGATGAGACAAGGAAGAGATAAAGAAAATGTACGCGCGCACTGCTCTCTCTTACCCCTACAGTAATATACGAAACTTAACTCTCTCTCTCTTTCTATCTTCACTAACTCATATCTCCCTCTCAACTTTCGTTCGCCTTGCCGGATCACTCTTTTCGTAACTCTCTCTGTCACGCATTCACCAGCTTACTCCCCAAGTCGAGCGTGCGTAAAGAAGTTTTAAACATTTTAACTTTTTTTAGGTTTTCCTGTATTTTTAAAAAAAATTTTGTTGTATTCGATATCATCACGTTCTTCCATTTGTTAGGATTCGGTAACTTGAATGAAAAAAGGTGAGCGGTCGTCGGACCGCCGACGATGCTTGCTTCTTATGCACAATAGAATGCGAGTTTGGGAAAACCATCAATAAAAATACGCGCAATAGAATGCGATGTTGGGAATTACATTAGGCCTAGTACGTTCTACTAAGTTTTATTTTATATTTTATTGACCATTTTTTCAAAATTTACACAATTTTTGATAGTTATTGACCTTTTTTTCAAAATTTTTGACAATTATTGACAATTTCTTAGCTTTTTGACAGGTTCTGACAATTATTGACCATTTTTGACAATTTTTCAAAAATGTTGTCCAGTTTTCAAAAAATTTGACAATTTTTAACAATTATTGACCGTTTTTGACAGTTTTTTATAATTATTGACCATTTTTTCAAAATTTTGACAATTATTGACCATTTTTGACAGTTTCTGAAAATTATTGACTATTTTTCGAAAATTTTGACAATTTTCAACCATTATTGACCGTTTTAGACATTTTTTTATAATCATTGACAATTTTTTCAAAATCTTAACAATTTTTCAAAAATTTTGACGATTTTTAACAATTATTGACCGTTTTTGACAGTTTTTTATAATTATTGACCATTTTTTCAAAATCTTAACAATTTTTGACCATTTTTCAAAATTTTAACAATTATTGACTATTTTTGACAACTTTCGAAAATTTTGACAATTATTGTAAATTTTCCAAAATATTTAACAATTTTTGATCATTTTTCAAAATTTATAATAATTATTGAATATTTTTGACCATTTTCACAGTTTTGACAATTTTTGACAGGTCCTGACAATTATTTACCATTTTTTCAAAATTTTAACAATTATTGAGCATTTTTGACAGTTTTGACAATTACTGATCATTTTTTACAATTTTTCAAAAATTTTGACTATTTTTCCAAATTTCCACAATTATTGACTATTTTTGACCATTGTTCCAGTTTTTGACAATTTTTGACAGATTCTGACCATTATTGACCATTTTTTCAAAATTTTAACAATTATTGACTAGTTTTGACAATTATTGACCAATTTTGACAGTTTTAACAATTACTGATAATTTTTTACAATTTTTCAAAAATTTTGACCATTTTTCCAAATTTTAACAATTATTGACAATTTTTTAGCTTTTTGACAGATTCATACAATTATTGACTATTTTTGACAATTTTTCAAAAATTTTGTCCAGTTTTCAAAAATTTTGACAATTTTTAACAATTATTGACAGATTTTTATAATTATTAACCATTTTTTCAAAATTTTTACAATTTTTGACCATTTTTTCAAAATTTTGACAATTTTTGACCATTTTTCAAAATTTTAACAATTTTTGACAATTTTTGACGATTTTTGATTGGTTTTGACAATTATTGACCGTCTTTGACAATTATTGACCATTTTTGATGATTTTTCAAAAATTTCAACAATTTTTCAAAAAATTTGACAATTATTGACCATTTTTTACAGTTTCTGACAATTATTGACCATTATTGACAATTTTTCAATAATTATTGACCGTTTTTGACAGTTTTTTATAATTATTGACAATTTTTTCAAAATTTTAACAATTATTGACCATTTCTGACAATTATTGACTTTTTTTGACAATTTTTCAAAAATTTTGACAATTTTCAACCATTATTGACCGTTTTAGACATTTTTTTATAATTATTGACAATTTTTTTCAAAATCTTAACAATTTTTGACCATTTTTCAAAATTTTAACAATTATTGGCCATTTTTGACAACTTTCAAAAATTTTGACAATTGTAAATTTTCCAAAATATTCAACAATTTTTGATCATTTTTCAAAATTTTTAACAATTATTGATTGTTTTTGACCATTTTCACAGTTTTTGACAATTTTTGACAGGTTCTGACAATTATTGACCTTTTTATTAAATTTTAACAATTACCGACCATTTTTGACAATTACTGATCATTTTTTACAATTTTTCAAAAATTTTGACTATTTTTCCAAATTTCCACAATTATTGACTATTTTTGACCATTTTTCCAGTTTTTGACAATTTTTGACAGATTCTGACAATTATTGACTATTTTTGACATATTGACCAATTTTGTCAGTTTTAACAATTACTGATCATTTTTTACAATTTTTCAAAAATTTTGACCATTTTTGACAATTTTTGACCATTTTTGACCATTTTTGACGATTTTTGATTGGTTTTGTCAATTATTGACCGTCTTTGACAATTATTGACCATTTTTGATGATTTTTCAAAAATTTCAACAATTTTTCAAAAAATTTGACAATTATTGACCATTTTTTACAGTTTCTGACAATTAATGACCATTTTTGATAATTTTTCAATAATTATTGACCGTTTTTGACAGTTTTTTATAATTATTGACCATTTTTTCAAAATTTTGACAATTTTTGACCATTTTTCAAAATTTTAATAATTATTGACCATTTTTCAGAGTTTCTGACAATTATTGACCATTTTTGACAATTTTCCAGAAAAATTTACAATTATTGTACATTTTTCAAAATATTTAACAATTTTTACCATTTTTCAAAATTTTAACAATTACATTGACTACCTATTTTTAACCATCTTTTAAAATATTTAACAATTTTTGAGCATTTTTGACAGGTTCTGACAGTTATTGACCATTTTTGACAATTTTTCAAAAAATTTGGCAATTTTTAACAATTATTTACCATTTTTGGCAGTTTTTTCATTATTATTGATTATTTTTCAAAATTTTAACAAATATTGACCATTTTTGGCAATTTTTCAAAAATTTTGACAATCATTGACCATTTTTTTACATATTTAACAATTTTTGACCATTTTTCAAAATTTTAACAATTTTTGACAGTTTTTGACAATTATCGACCATTTTTCCAAATGTTTGACAATTTTTGACTAGCCTTCCCAAATGTCCTGTGTCGTGCAATAAGAAGCAAGCTTCAAAAAACATTGTTAAATCACCCAGTAATTTCGTTCGCAACTACTTCAATTTTATCGCCTCTTAAATTGTCCAAAGTTTGAGTTAGAAGCAAGTTTGTTAGATGTTAAAATACCCTCAGGATACCGGCTCTATATCTGTAAACCCTTATTTTACCACCGGAAGTTCTTAAGGTAGTGAAAATCGAAACCATAAATTTACCTGTCGAGTTTGTCAGAAAATTTTGGTATCGGATAAATTTTTTATTGTATTATAACGAAATAAGTAGAATAGCAACACCGTTTCTGTGACACAAACAAAACATGTTTAACTGGTTTTACAAACAGGTTTAAATTACTCGGTAACCAGAGGTGTATAAAAACTTGAAGTCAATCAGTTCATTGGAACGGGTATATAAATAGACTGAAGGTCAGCTACTAAAAAAAGGGGCTCTACAAACAGGTTAATCTGGTTCTGAAAACCGGTTTATTCTACTGAAAAAGTTTGGCAAATTTTTCCAAACTTCGTTGACGACATCTCAGTCGTGGCATAATATTTTATAATATTAATTCATACCATTAATTTTTTTAATTGTGAACAATTTCATTGAATGCATATCGTGGCGTGAACTGTAAGCCATTTTGTAAAACTGAACAAGGAAACCTGTCATCAGTCAACGTCACGATCAGTGATCAGTGTTGTCACACTAACATTTAAAATTATTGTATTTAGATTTGTAGTTTTATAAAAAACAAAAATTTGTTTTCTATATAAAAAAATACTAATAACGTAGGCAACACGTTATACACGCATGTATAACAGTGAACCTGCATACAATAAAAATATTAAACTTAACATTACAAATTGGCGTACAACGTGGAACATTTGGTGTATCAAAAACAATACATCACAAATTGGACCACCAACGTGGGCATTAGCCCGGGAAGTAGTTGTTTCTTCTTCGTTGAACGGTCACTGTTTTTGAAAAATATTTTTCAAAACTTAGTCTGTAAAGCGTAGAATAATATATATTCTTTGATATCTATCTGTTAAATTATTGATGAACTGCTGTGAAATGCCTGCCCAGATGACTCGCAATGCGTTGCAAGTCGATTTAATTGCCCGATGCATTTCATATCTGGTGAGCAGGGTGGCCACTCCATCCTAGTAAACCCATGATGTTCTTCCCGGTCGTTCACAAGTCTTGCTCGGTGAGGAGGTTCCTAACGCGTGGGTTTCTTCGTACTCACCGATATTGTTATTTAGCAACTCGTTTCCCGTGTAATGTTATTTTTTTCAATATGTTAAACTGTTTTTTTGACCTTTATATTTTTGCATATTAGTATGTTTGGTCTATTCTAAATTAAATGAAATTTGTTATACAGGGTGATGTTCCCTATGTTATAAATATAGCTACATACCAAACTATTTATGCATAGGTATAGGCAAAAATACCGTAATTCCTTTACAAAAATGAGGTTATTCTTACAAAATATATACAGGATGTCCCATAAATGAAAAGCTCCAGCTTCGGAATGAAATTCTTACTGAGTAACAAGGCTACAAAGCATATTTTGCAAAACGAGAATGTGTTTGAACCTTTTTATTATTCCTGAAGGACGCTATATACAGGGTGATTCATTAGTGCGTTAAAGTCCAATATCTTTTAAGTCCTCAAAGATATTCGAATAAAATGTTCACCGATTGTAGCCAGCCTAAGGCCTCATATTTTAAAGTTAGTCGCAATTGTACAGCGTGTTCCAGAACGTTGTGTATTTCGATAGTTCTGACCACTTGTTCTTAAAATTCGTAATGAGCTCAACCCCCCCCCCCCGTATACTTTAAACTGCACAATTTGAAATTAATCTGTTACAGCCATACGTCTGTGAAGGTCTTCTATTATCATAATTCACTAGACCTGCTTCCATATCTAAGAAACCGTATACAGGGCGAGTCCAAACTCAAATTCATCGGTTTCACATTTTTTTCAAATGTATCACCTTGTACTGTATATCGGTAAATGAAAGTTACTTAACTATACTTTAAATTATTCTTTATACCCAAACTGATTAGTTTTTGTAATATTTAGAATGGCTGCAAACGGTAAAATTTTTTTTTGAATATCTTTGAGGATTTACCGCACTAATGAACCACCCAGTATAAATACCATTTACCCATTCTAATAAGAATACAAATTTATATTATTAACACAAAACAAACTAATTTCAATCAATCATTAGAACGTTATATAAGTATAAATATGAAATAAATAAAGAGTAAGAAGGTCGATAGGTACGAAGTCAAGTTCAGAGCGTGAAATAAACATAAACAGTATTATTTATATTTACTTATGGTGAACTTGACTGGTCGTATAATTTTGACAAGTCAACATTTTCCCCACTCTCCCCTAAGTGTTAAATCCATCCGAAAATTAAAAAAAAACTATTCCAACTCAAATCAATTTCTATTTAATCTTTCATCATAATTATCATCACCTTTTAAGAAACATACTATTAATTGATTTTCCAGTCAGATCAATTGACTATAATATAAGAGCAAAAAACTCGGAACGGCGAGACCTCTGTTGATATCACAGTATGTTACTCCCTTTTCGAAACGTAGGAATCATCATCAACAATTCGATTTTCCGAAAGCTTTCTGCTATCAACAGCTAGAGGTGAGATGAATATTCCAATATCGATGCAGCTTCATATACTGCAGCAATAAAATTTTTATCTTAAATCTTTTTTTTATAAATCTATGGAAAGTGAAGATAGTTTGCACCACTCTCAGATAGATGGCGGCACTTTAAGAACTAGCCCTAATCTTTTTTTTTTTTCGTCATACAGCCTTCTAGAGATTTATGTTTATTGTCGATTTTGCTATGACGTACAACGAATGGCATTTACACGACTTGTCGGTCTTTTCGTTGCTTTTATGACTCTCGTTTGTTCGTAATATTCCGAAGAAAGGAAAAAGTCGGAAAAGGCGACGAACACGTGTTTTAGCTTTTGAAGGGAGTTAGATTTATTATTTTTGTTTTCGTCCTTTCTTCCCCTAACGTTACGATATAAAAATGTTAGGGTTTGATAACTGTTCCGAAAATAGCACCCCATCTTTAAATTGTAGCAGGGAGCGCAAAGGAGAATCGGGGTTGAAAAGAGTTGCGCGCGCAGCTCGATACCGTAGTCATGGCTGCCTCGATATGGCACGCACTGGATTTCTCTATTACACGCTCTTATTCATTTCCAAGAATTCTAATGAATTTTTAATGTTACAAGGAAACGTCACTTAATATAGACAGTGCGATTTCGCGGAAGACAGAAAGTCCTGTCGTAGTGTCAAAAAATTTCGTATCTTTATAGTGATAAAAATAATAAAATAAGATGACAATTCGAACTCTCTTTTTTTAATATAAGAGTGCTTTTTTAATATATTAAATAATTTTCAGGGTGCCAAAAGTGTAGATTTTAAATTTAGACCAAATTTCGACCAATTTTTCTTAGTTGTTTATTGTTGACCGATGAAGGATCTAAGTTTTATTGGTAGAGCAAGATCTTCGTTGAGGTATTTTTGATAAAAAAATAAAATTTACCAAATTAAAAAGTAAAAAAAAATTAAACTTCTTCTTAAATATTGGTAAGTAGATTTCACGTATATTCAAATATCTCAATTCTCAAATTAATTTTGTATTTAGAAACATACCCAAAATATTCCAACAAAAAACGAAAGTATAACATTTTTTAAAAATTCTCTAAAATTTGTCTTTCCACATCTTATAAAATTTTTTTCATTAACTTTTCTTCAAAAACTCTTCCACACTTATTATACTTGTACCTAATTCAATACTTTTGTTCTTCGTCACCAGGATCTTAAACAACTCGAACTTTCAAACTTGGTTAAGATCCAGTTATTTCTATTTAACCTGGGAATCAAAATTTTGGTACAACTTTTGTTGAAAAAACATGTTCGAGTTCAACAAGTGGTCAGTCAACAAATGGTTTATTACAAGCTAGCAGTTTAAAATTTGGCTTCTACTTAACCAATGGTCTACCATCCAAGTACTAACCGCGCTCAACTCTGCTTCACTGTAATTATCGTTCCACTACAGAGCTGGGTCGACACATTCTAGAAAGATATGTTATTCTGAAGATCTCGGGTACTGGTCCTCTTGCTTGAAAGAATTTAGACAAGTCTTTAGTCCCTCAGAGGCAAGAGGCAATTTCTTCTACCATTCCTCTTAATTTTTCATTAGTTTAAGCTTTTTGACAGTTTTACTCTCACTTTTGATCTATCTTGGTTGTAGTTTCCCAAGATTTGATTGTCTTAATCCTGGATCTTTCCAAAAATACCACAATACCAATTTATTTATTAATAAACAAAATCACACTACACTGACTGTCAAAAAAATGCTGCCACCAAAAACTTGACACATTTTCAAAAATAGTTATCTCTTGAACTACACCCTGTAGGATGCAGCAACTGCAACAAGTGGTGTATCAACTGGTACAGTTTGACAAGGTCCTAGCTGCAGAAATGCTCCCACCAATCAGAGTGTATATATTTTGTGCAATTCCCTTCACCTTCTCGAAAAAATATCAAAGAATTTGAATTCCACATGAAGTTTTCCAAAAACTTGGAAAGGATAGTAAGGGATTCCCTTGCCCTTTTTGGAATACAAATTCTTTGATAATTACATTGCACATAATATATACACTTTGATTGGTGGGAGACTTTCTGCAGCTAGACCCTGGTTACATTTTGGTACAAGCTGCTACCTCCTATTCTCTATCCTATAGGGTGTTTCAAAAAACGGGTAAAAAACATATTTACTTTTATGCACCACAAATTTAACTCCACATGAAAATTTCAATCACAGTATTGCTACAAAAGAATTTACCTACAATTCACAAAAAAAAATTAGTAGTTCAAGTCTAATAATGTTAAATTATTCGGTTTAGGTTCCTCTTAATTAGATTTGACGTTCTTTAAATAAAACATATCTCTCTGACCAAAAACCCAAAGCAACAATTGCCAGCCTAAACATTCTATCAATCTAGCGCGTGTCTGCTTATTTTGAAATTTGTTACTTATATCGATAAATAAATTATAATCAAACTGCTTAGTCGATGTATTTTATGATTACGATAATTATTATAACTAATACTAAAGTTAATAACCTATAATTTAACAATAAGCATAAATTCTAACCTATCTATTATACAAGAGGTAACTATTTTTGTGTATGTGCCGTAAATAATCGGACCCTTCTCAGTTCTAGTGTATCGACAATAACTAACCAAAATTCAAATTATTTTTGTCGAAATTGATAGGGATTTAAATAAAAGTGTAACAAAGTGTTTCGAAATATGACAGTCGTTCAACCATCTAATCCGACAGATATTTTTAACAATCAGCGATATTTTTGAACGGTTCGGTGCATCATGTGAACACAGTTCTTCGTATAAAATGTGACTCTAAAAAAGTCTGAGTAGTTCGGACAATATTGTGCGTTAAAGAACGAAAAAAAAAATCGTTAAATCGATAGTGTAACTACTTCCCCCCCTCTGTGAGTTCACGTAGTTTTTATTGCGAAAGAAAATAACGCAATCAACTGATTTGAAATGTCTGGTTAATCACCAGCTGTGAGATATAATGGAGGCGATTTTATTTTCCATCAACAGTTCTTCAATGCAATCCTTTCATTTGAAAACTCAATTTATATCGTTTTTTTATGTAAAATTACCAAATTTTTTTTGTGTAACAAAATGCACATTTCACCCTGTATAAACTATGTTTTCCATTCTCCAAAAAAAAATTTCAAATCAGTTGATTACGAGGTATAAAAAATGCTCTATTTTCTTTTGGAATAATTTCCAGATTTCAAACGCAAGTCAGCACAAAGAGAAACATTAAGTCATCGTATAAAAAAAAATATGGAAGTTCTCTGATCATATAATGCTGACATTATTATTTTTGTTATGGTCCCTGATACGCGGTTTGAAGAAATCTACTCAGACGTCGTCACAATCACCACAACCATCCTGCACTACTCCTTTAGAAGATATAACACCTACGCCCAGCCCGGACCCTACGTGCTCGCTTTCGCCTTCACCAGAACCGGAATTCGTTAGCGATATGTCATCCCGAATAATATCTTCGGATAATTACCGGTCGAGGTACAATAAAAGGCCAGCTGGGTGACCAAACACCTCGTTGAATACGATCTGCTTAAAGATTTTTGATTAACTTTCAGCAGATTGTGAGGAAATTTTTAAAATAGGTTTCAGCCCCTGGTCTAAAATGCTCCGTTACTCCAAAAAAGTTTGTTGGAATATATTTTTGAAAAATCCCTTACTATTATTTTCATTGTAGTCGAGAGAAATTAAATTAAGGTTCTACCTTAGACTCAGCGTTACTAAACTAGTCCTTTGCCAAAAAAATTTTAAATACCTTAGACTCAGACTAACTTTAAAAGCCCTGTGTCAAAAAACTGTGAGTTACCTTAGACTGAGGGCAACCCTAGAAGCCTTTTGTCCAAAAAAAGGTAATTACCTTAGACTCAGGCTTACTCTAAAAGCCTTGTGTCCAAAAAACTGTGTTACCTTAGACTAAGGGCAACTCTAGAAGCCTTTTGTTCAAATGACCTGGACTCAGGCTTAATCTGAGAGCCTTTTGTCAAAAAAATTAAATTACCTTAGTCTCAGGCTTACTCTAAAAGCCTTGTGACCAAGAACTGTGGGTTACCTTAGATTTAAAGCAACCCTAGAAGCCTTTTGTCCAAAAAAAGTAATTACCTTAGACTCTGGCTTACTCTAAAGGCCTTGAGCCAAAAGACTGTGAGTTACCTTAGACTGAGGGCAACTCTAGAAGCCTTTAGTCCAAAAAAAGGGAATGACCTTGGACTCAGGCTTATTCTGGAAGCATATAGTCAAAAAAATTGAATTACCTTAGTCTCAGGCTTGCTCTAAAAGCTTTGTGTCCAAAAACTGTGAGTTACCCTAGACTTAGGCCAACTCTAGAAGCTTATTGTCCAAAAAAGGTAATTACCTTAGACCCAGGCTTACTCTATAAGCCTTGTGTCCAAAAACTGTGAGTTACCTTAGACTTAGGACAACTCTAGAAGCCTTTTGTTCAAAAAAGGTAATTACCTTAGACTCAGGCTTACTGTAAAAGCATATTGTCAAAAAATTGAATTACTTTAGTCTCAGGCTTACTCTAAAAGCCTTGTGCCAAAAAACTGTGAGTTACCTTAGACTGAGGGCAACTCTAGAAGCCTTTAGTCCAAAAAAAGGGAATAACGTTGGACTCATGCTTATTCTGGAAGCATATAGTCAAAAAATTGAATTACCTTAGTCTCAGGCTTGCTCTAAAAGCTTTGTGTCCAAAAACTGTGAGTTACCCTAGACTTAGGCCAACTCTAGAAGCTTATTGTCCAAAAAAGGTAATTACCTTAGACCCAGGCTTACTCTAAAAGCCTTGTGTCCAAAAACTGTGAGTTACCTTAGCCTTAGGGCAACTCTAGAAGCCTTTTGTTCAAAAAAGGTAATTACCTTAGACTCAGGCTTACTGTAAAAGCATATTGTCAAAAAATTTAATTACTTTAGTCTCAGGCTTACTCTAAAAGCCTTGTGCCAAAAAACTGTGAGTTACCTTAGACTGAGGGCAACTCTAAAAGCCTTTTGTCCAAAAAAGGGAATTACCTTGGACTCAGGTTTATTCTGAAAGCATATTGTCAAAAAAATTGAATTACCTCAGTCTCAGGCTTACTCTAAAAGCTTTTTGTCCAAAAACTGTGAGTTACCCTAGAATTAGGCCAACTCTAGAAGTCTTTTGTTCAAAAAAGGTAATTACCTTAGACTCAGGCTTACTGTAAAAGCCTTGTGTCCAAAAACTGTGAGTTACCTTAGACTTAGGGCAACTCTAGAAGCCTTTTGTCCAAAAAAAGGGAATGACCTTGGACTCAGACTTATTCTGAAAGCATATCGTCAAAAAAATTGAATTACCTTAGTCTCAGGATTGCTCTAAAAGCTTTTTGTCAAAAAACTGTGAGTTACCCTAGACTTAGGACAACTTTAGAAGCCTTTTGTCCAAAAAAGGTAATCAACTTAGACTCAGACTTACTCTAAAACCTTGTGTCCAAAAACTGTGAGTTACCTTAGACTGAGGGCAACTCTAGGAGCCTTTTGTCCAAAAAAAGGGAATGACCTTGGACTCAGGCTTATTCTGAAAGCATATTGTCAAAAAAATTGAATTACCTTAGTCTCAGACTTACTCTAAAAGCTTTTTGTCCAAAAACTGCGAGTTACCTTAGACTTAGAGCAACCCTAGAAGTCTTTTGTCCAAAAAAGGTAATTACCTTAGACTCGGGCTTACTCTAAAACCTTGTGTCCAAGAACTGTGAGTTACCTTAGACTTAGGGCAACTCTAGAAGCCTTTTGTCCAAAAAAAGGGTATGACATTTGACTCAGGCTTACTCTAAAAGCCTTGTGTCAAAAAAAGGGAATTAGCTTGGACTCAGGCTTAATCTGAAAGCTTTTTGTCGAGAAAATTGAATTACCTTAGTCTGCCGGTCGTTTTTATGGACACGTAGGAACTCTAGGTAAGTGATCTTGTTTTAGTTACATGTTAATGTAGTTTTCTTTGTCTTCACTGGTTCATCAATTGTTCCTGGTGAAGTTCTGGAAGAAGTTCTTCTCCTCCATGTGTGAAGAGAAGAGCTTCATCATCTCGAAGATGTCCTGCTGCTCCTTTGGTAGCACGGTGGTCTTCTTTGCTGCGTTGGCGTAGCTCATCCCTGATGTTGTCTTCTGTGCGGCTGCTGGTGCTTTCGCTGCCCTCTTTAGTGGCTCTGTTGTCTACTTAGGTGCTTCTGGACATCCCCTGTAGTTGGCAGGGTGCTCTCCTCTGCAGTTGGCTGGTCTGTTGACTGGTCTCTCGAAGATTCCTGATCGGTGTGAGCCTCCACATCCAACGCATCTCGTCTCCATATGGCAGGTGGACTGTCCGTGGTGAAATCCCTGGCAGATGTAGCAGTGGGTGGGTCCGTTGTTCTTCCCTTATCTTCGCCAATAAGACGTAGTGGATGTTCTTCATCCTCTCGTTTTCTTCTTTGTGGTGGTCTACCATGTAGATGGAGAGCTTCTTCTTCTCTCCGTACCTGGAATGGAACTAGATGATCTTTTGGATTCGTACTCCTTGCTTCTTGATGTTATCTAGGTTTTCCTCTGGTGGAAGTCCTTTGATGACGGTCTTTTTCGATTGTTCCATGAAGGTGTACCAGTTTACACCTTGGCCTTGAAGTTCCTCCAGGTACTTGGTCATCCTCCGGTAGTCCTTTGGTGTCTAGGAGCACTTTCACTCCTATTCGGTCGCTGTAGGTGTACCTCATGGATATCCCTCTGGTTGTGGCTTCTCTTCGGATCCTCGCGAAGTCCTTGGTCGACTTGATGATTATTGGAGGTGGTCTTCTCTCCCTGGTGGCTGGTTGTTGATCGGGCTTCTGGCCTGTCCTGGACATCTTCTCTTCGTTTGCGTTGTGCTTTCTTCTCCTTTCTTTGCTGCCTTTGTATCTCCCTCATTGGGATGGCGAAGGCGTCTTCGGGAACTTCCATAGCGCAGTTGACTTGTTCTGGATTGGCTTCTGGGGATCCTGGAACTCTCGTTGATTTTCTTGTTGTTTTTCTTCATTTTGCCTGCTTCTTCTTTCTCTGGAAGTCTCTACAGGGAATTACCTTGAGTGTTGAATCAAAATCAAAAAGACTTAGATATGAAACTTTGGGGATGTACCAGAGATAGTTAAATCAAGTTTACCAAGAAGTAATAAAGATTGTTAAGTACTCCCCAAGCAGCTAGAAGTCAAGAATCATCAGCAACGTCCAACGTAAAGATCCGAAATAACTTTTTAATGGAAAAAAATTATATATATATATATATATAAACTTGAATACATTACTGCATTGACGGATAAAAGCTTTTATAATAAATCCTTTGTAGGCACTTTTCCACGGTAAACATCAAATTTAGTGCCGACAACGATAAAGACGGAAAGACATATGTTGTTTCTCCCTTACGTAAACATTTGAGGGGTTAAAAAAGTGTAGAACGCAGGGTGTTTTATACAGAAGGTTCATTCAACGGCTTGTCGAAAATGAGGTTAAGAGTTTCTATATTAAAAGCTACGCTTTGGGCAAACAAATATTTACTGTACGATTCACATTGGGAACGATATTGTTCGTGTCATTCGTTTATATACAGGGTGTCCCAGAAATTCGTAATAAAGGAGTTAAAAATAATAATAGTGGGAGAAAACAAGTTGAAGGAAGTTTTTTTAAAAATACAAATAAGCTGTAGATATTCTACGACAGAGTAATTATATTAAGTTTCTATAAGTAGACTTAGCGAAAGAGAGGCAGAGATATCAAAAGCGATTCTCTTTGAATACTAAAATGTTCAAAACAATTAATTAAAATTTGAAGAAGACATGCAAAATAGGTATAACATATTAAATGTGTATCCCATATCCAGCTTTGTAGTTGGCGAACGTTTTAATAAATATATTCCTCTCGGTTAAAAGCTCAATTTTAGTTTTCATTTTAGTAGCGAGGTTTGTGTAAACTAATTAAGACACTAATTTATGCTTTCGTCTATACTTTGTTGTATTGTTAGTAACCCAAACCGCAGGAGTCGAAATAGTCAAACGAACTTTATCAACACTTTGTAAAAATAACCTTTGATTGACGCTTAAATTGGATTTGTTTAAAATACGTTTAATCAGATTAAAGTTATTATTGCAACGACGCGGTTTGAAAACAAATTTTAGTTTATAGAATGAATTTCAAATTTAACCGCTGGAGTTTTTCGTGTACATCTTTTTTCCCTTCAATTTGACAGAAAAAACGTGGTGAACTTTTTTTCCTTCTTAAGAGATCTACAAAACTAGACTATGCACGTCAAAAAATATTAATTAGGTCCGAAGTTATGAGCAAAAAATTGTGTGATAAGTCATGTGTCGTTATTATTTTTCAGAAATATGCAATTCCGCAACCGTGGGATTCATTAATATACCGCATATCCATTTACTTTTTCATTATATTATTACGTACCTTGATAGAGCAAGAAAAATATTTAATCTGAAAAAAGATTCCTTGAAAAACAACGAAATTACAACCCGTCAAAGTCCAAGGCTTTTTGGCAAAAATTTAAGGGTGCATTTATTACTATTAAAGGGTGATTAAATCATACTCAGCTACCCTGTATATGTGCTACCCTGTATATTGGGAAAACAATCCCAATATTTTTTTTAACGAATAAACATAAAAATATATTTTAACAAACATATATATGTTATTTATTTTCACTAATTTTCTTTTTTTTGCATGAAAGTTTGCAATTTACTTAAGTGATTATGTCATGTGATGCGACAAACATCAATTAAATTTTATTATATCTTTTAATAAAAACCTAAATTATGTAGGTTTAAATTTTTCAGTTATATACCTATAAAATGGATGTTTTTATCTGTAATAATTAGTTTACAAAAGACTTTTGAGGTTATACCTTCCCAAAAGGACGTCAATTACAAATCCTGATAACATTTATTTAAAATTTGACATGAGCATTAAAGGATTTCTTCCTAAATTACCCCATCTGAATTTGTTCGACTTAAATTGGACCACAAATAAGTTATAGGCGAATACATTTATAATATTTGACGTATATGACAAGTGACTCTGCTCATAGTGATTGCAGATCGTCGGCCATTTTAGAAAGGGCATGGCTAACGCTGATAGATCGTCGGCCATTTCACAAAGGGCGTGGCTAACGCTGATAGATCGTCGGCCATTTTAGAAAGGGCATGGCCAACGCTGATCGATCGTCGGCCATTTTAGAAAGGGCGTGGCTAACGCTGATCGATCGTCGGCCATTTTAGAAAGGACATGGCTAACGCAGATAGATTGTCGGCCATTTTAGAAAGGGCATGGCTAACGCTGATACCCCATCTGTATTTGTTTGACTTAAATTGGACCAAAAATAAGTTATAGGCGAATACATTTATACTATTTAACGTATATGACAAGTGACTGTGCTCATAGTGATTGCAGATCGTTGGCCATTTTAGAAAGGGCATGGCTAACGCTGATAGATCGTCGGCCATTTCAGAAAGGGCGTGGCTAACGCTGATAGATCGTCGGCCATTTTAGAAAGGACATGTAACGCTGATAGATTGTAGCCATTTTAGAAAGGGCATGGCTAACGCTGATACCCCATCTGTATTTGTTTGACTTAAATTGGACCAAAAATAAGTTATAGGCGAATACATTTATCATATTTGACGTATATGACAAGTGACTGTGCTCATAGTGATTGCAGATCGTCGGCCATTTTAGAAAGGGCATGGCTAACGCTGATAGATCGTCGGCCATTTTAGAAAGGACATGGCTAACGCTGATAGATTGTCGGCCATTTTAGAAAGGGCATGTCTAACGCTGATAGATTGTCGGCCATTTTAGAAAGGGCATGGCTAACGCTGATACCCCATCTGTATTTGTTTGACTTAAATTGGACCAAAAATTAGTTATAGGCGAATACATTTATAATATTTGACGTATATGACAAGTGACTGTGCTCATAATGATTGCCCAGTGGCCATATTAGAAAGGACATGGTTAACGCTGATAGATCATCGGCCATTTTAGAAAGGGCGTGGCTAATTCTGATAGATTGTCGGCCATTTTAGAAAGGGCATGGCTAACGCTGATACCCCATCTGTATTTGTTTGACTTAAATTGGACCAAAAATTAGTTATAGGCGAATACATTTATAATATTTGACGTATATGACAAGTGACTGTGCTCATAATGATTGCCCAGTGGCCATATTAGAAAGGACATGGTTAACGCTGATAGATCATCGGCCATTTTAGAAAGGGCGTGGCTAATTCTGATAGATTGTCGGCCATTTTAGAAAGGGGCGTGTCTGACAATGTTATTTATATACAAAATTTTCCCAGACTTGGATTCAACTGGTTAAAATGGAGTTGTATTCTTGGAAAATGAAGGGTCCTTTGAAAAGTGAAAGTTTCGTTTTTTTTTTGGTAATAAAAAAGATTTGCATCCAACTTTGTAGGTTTATGACACTCAAATAAACTGTAATTAATAAAAGTTTTTATTCGATTCATATGAAAAATAGTGACAAATCACCCAAAGTATAAGTACCGCCTTTCAATTATTTACAAAATTGAAAATTTTTATAAAATCGTTACATTTTGATAAATTTTATTGTTGAAATATTTGAAATTCTGCCAATAAGATGAGACATTTCGTTTCGAAAGTCACTCAAATTTAATATTTCCTGGATATATCATCCTAAAATCAATCCTAAAGATAAGATAATTATGTCTAAACTGATTCCGCAGGTAGTTTTGCATTGTACCTATACTGAATATCAACAAAACGTATAGTCAAAATTTTTGCTCCCAACTTTAAACAAAGTCAGAACGTTGTGAAATCGTTATTGAATGTTATTGCGATAATTTATACAGGGTGATTCAGAATTATTAGGACCTAATCTAATTCAAAAAGTAATAATGAACTATTAATATATGTTGGTATGTTTATACTATAAATTTGTTCCCCGACATTGTCAGTGGTGACGTGCTTTGTTAGTACGAAAACGGTGACGACGGTCTGATAGACCGAAATTTTCACTTTTTACTCTTTAAGTTGAGAAAAAACTAACAATATGATATACAATGTATTAATATATAATGTATAAATTAATTAAATGTATTATTTTATCTTAGGTAATAATAGGAGTGCTAGAATAATCTTCATTTTCGCTATTCATCATGATTAACCTTAAAAAGATCTACTGACTAGGGATGTTGAAAAATAATCGATTTTTAGTTATCAATTTTTATAGTAATATTAATCAATTTTTGGTTAATCGATTTTATAAATTACGTTTTTAAATCGATTTTCGGAAACGGCTCGTAATATTTATTGACTGTATTTTAAAATTTGGTCAACTTTTGACGATTATTGACCATTTCTCAAAATTTTGACAATTATTGACCATTTTTGACAATTATTTACCATTTTGACTGTTTTTCAAAATTAGTGACCATTTTTCCAAATTTTTTACCATTTTTCAAAATGATGACAACTTTTAACCATTTTTGACAATAATTGTCCATTTTTAACAGTTTTTAACAATAATTGACAATTTTTAACCATTTTAGACCATTTTTCAAAATTATTGACCATTTTTGACAATTATTGATCATTTTTGACCATATTTCAAAAATGTTGACAATTTTGCAAAAACTTGAACAATTTTTGACAATTATCAACTATTTTTCAAAATTTTGACAATTTTTAACAATAATTGTCCATGTTTGACAGTTTTTAACAATTTTTGATAGTTTTTGACAGTTAATGGTCATTTTTGACAATTTTTCAAAATTTTTGACCATTTTTCAAGAGTATTGACCATTTTTCAAAATTTTAACAATTTTTGACCACTTTTGACAATAATTGTTCATTTTTGACAGTTTTTGACCATTTTTAATAGTTTTTGACCATTTTTGACCATTTTTCAAATTTTTTTTTAAATTCTTGACAATTGACCCTTTTTGACAATTTTTAACCATTTTTCAAATTTTTTAAAAGTTTTTGACAATTATCGACCATTTATGACAATTATTGACAGTTTTTGACTATTTTTGACAATTATTGACAATTATTGACAGTTTTTGACAAAAATTGTCCGTTTTCAACAGTTTTTGACAATAATTGACAATTTTTGACAATTATTGACCAAATTTCAAAATTTTTGACAATTTTCATATAATTTTATTTTATTTTTAATCTGATAAATTATTAAATATTCACCAATTGCGTTAATTCGGAGGGCGTGGTTTGATTAAATAAGCGAGCGAAAAAGATTCCTTTTTTGCGCTAGAGCGTAAAGTAACAATTCTCGGCATTTGTCGACTCTACGATTTCATTTGAATATAGTAATTAGTCATTTTACGCACGACCGTAGAAAAAAATATTTTCAACAATAAAAAATAAACTTTTTTGTAATATAACAATAAAATTACGAAATTTTTGTAAAATTTAAAAGGTGGTTCAAACTTTTCACACATTTTTATTTACAAACGTTATTAAAAGGCAATTTAATGGAACGTAATCCCCGGCGTATATTTATTATTTTTTCCTAAAATTATCCCACTATCTCTATTTCTCTTCTACTGGAATCTTCTTGATACCTCTTATGAAATTTTTATCTAGAGTAGTAGATATACTAAGCCGGTCCGAGCCCAGCGAAAATGCGCATGCCCTCCTGAAAAGCACACCAAACCCACGTGCGACGTTTGAAGTAGGACGTGACGTTTAACGTGGAACTTGATGTTTGACGTGGCAAGTGACGTTTGATCTAGTACTAGACATGGCACGTGAGGATTGACGTAATACGTAACGTTTGACATGGCACGTGTCGTTTGACGTAGCACTTGGCGTTTGACGTGGCACGTGACGTTTGACGTAGCACTTGACGTTTGACGTAGTTGACGTCGCACATGGGTTTGGTGAGCTTTTTAGGAGAGCATGCGCATTTCCGCTGGACTCTCTCCTGCGTTTTTTTTAATTCTTCGGTTTACATAATTCTTCCAGTTTTTTTGTATCATCAAAAAAGCTACTCTAACTGGAAATTAATACAGAACCTGGATGAAAAAAAATCCCTCCTTTCTGCTTCCCTCAGTTAATCTTTATCTTTAATATATCATGGTTAGACATAACTAAATATTTCCACTACAATTGCCATTTAAAAAACGTACTTCTGTTAACAAAAAAAAACTTCCCATAACGGTATAGGTACTTGCCATTCTCCCGCGACTCTTCGATAGATGTCGGCAACGAAAGCCGTCAGTCGGTTACTAGCATTTCATCGTTTTCGATGTCGACGTCATCCAGAATACTTGGACAAAGATCCATAGATTCTCGCACCAGTATCACCAGTCTTTGGTCTTCGGATATGTCTCGGCGAGATTCGGAAGCGATACCCGAACACGAGATAGACTCTAGCGGTGAATCGAGGGGATCGTTCGCCTCAGCTTCGGACAGCTCGAGAAGATATTCGGAGACTATGGCGAAAAGGAGGAGGAGTTCTACTAGGAATTCGCAGGTTAGGAGAAGTATTAGGAGGTTTCCTTTGAGCGCTGATCGAAGGATAACAACTGGAAGGTTTGTAATTGTGAAAATCGATACAGTATTCGCCATCTAACTTGATGTCCCAGAAATTACCAACTAATAGTGCCCTGCCTACTCGGCCGCTATTGGTGGTAAAATTTTGACAAACGCCAATTGCATCGAACCTTATCAGGTGTTAAGATTTTCAGTAGCGTAGCATCACACAGTTATTGTTTCTGCTTTGTACAATAAAGTGTTTGTAAAAATGTCAACCGTTAATGAAGAAAATCGTAAATGTACTTAAGGACAAACTCGTCAACTCTCTTGTGATTATTCTAGATGAAAGTGATTCCAGTAGCGGCAGTGAGTCAGATTCTTCGTAAAGATAAAAACTGTTTATACCTATTCTTAGAAATATACCTAGATTAAATAATTTCCCATTATCTTGTGTTACTTTTATTCCCATTACTACCTGGAAGAAATTTTCTAGTTTCTAACAAATTTTAATTATAGTCCGTCCGGAAATTAACTTTATAATCTTCAATTAGATAAATAACATGTTATTGTAATGGGTACCTTATTGTTAGAATATTATTTATGTACTCAGAATTCAGGTATAAAGCAGATCCGTTTCTATTAAAATAATTATAACAAAGAATTAAATATTATTTATTATATATTTTATATATATTTCCGGACGGACTTTACTTTATTAATTGTACAATTTGTGTTGATTTGTAACAGAAAGCGTATCCTCAGAACTTGCACGGCACTGTTTACAGTTATCGGATGGGCGGCGTCAATAGCTCCCTAGAAAGCATTTAGGACATCAAGTTAGCTGGCGAATACTGTACGATGTTTAAATTTGTTTTGATTTGAAAGACAAAAAAATAAGAATACGTCAATTACGTGTGCTGCTGTTAACCCCCCCTATAAAGATAACGAATTCTGAATGTTAAACAAAATCAAACTAATTATCAGTATGGTAATTAGAGGATAAAGTGAAATATGTTTTACCAATTGATTGTGTCTAACGTAATAGGTGGTGAATGTTCGTTTATTCTTATCTTATCTATAAAAAAATATGGTTATAGTCGTATACAATGTATGATTATATAGTTTGACTAAACAGTGAACGAGTGTCGCATTTACCTACCCAAATTTGGTGACTTATTTGTTTGTTTATTCGGTTCTTAGACGGAAAAATGGTGATGAATACCGTTAATAGAATCAGGAATCCAATGAGAGTTACAGGTGGTATTACAATTCCGAGGAGGTACTCTGATTTGCCAAGGCATTCTTATCACGTTAGGTATATTCATTGTTTATATATATTTTTTTATTTTCTGGACAACTGGAATGAGCTTCAGATAATGTTTTGTTTTAAGATTGACTGATTTTCGAAACTATTTCGCGTCTAAAGAAAAATTTAGTTGCCGTCTTTACCAAACTCAGTTAGGGCTTCAAAATTATTCCCTATCCTATGATCAAATATTTTATATATTTTTTTTTAAATAATGTTGAGCTTTATTAAATAATTTTTGTTTTTTTTTATAATCGTTTTTTTATAATTTTTGGATGATTATTTTTATAATTTTTGAGTGTTTCTACTTTATTTAGGTGTTTTTTATAATATTCAGTATTTTTTATAATTTTTGAGCTTTTCTTATAATTTTTTAGCTTTCTTGAAAAATTTTGAATTTTTTAAATAATTTTTAATCTATTTTTCATTTTTTGACTTATTTTTAATAATTTTTGGTCTTTTTTTGAATTATATTATAGTCTGGTCTTTTTATAGTTTCCGGAATTTTTTTTGTATTTTTAGCATTTTTCAACAATCTTTGGTTTGTTTTAATCTCTAGTTTTTTTAAGTAATTCTTAGCCTATTTATATAAACTTCAGTATTTTTTATAATTTTTGAACGTTTTACCATATAATTTTTGGGCTTTGCATAATTTTCGGCCATTGTTTTAAATAATTTTTGAGCTTTTTGAAATCTTCCTAAATCTTTAGTCTTTTTATTATTTGTGGGTATCCTATTTTCATTTTGAACTTTTTACTTTGAATTTTTTTTTGAAAACTTCACTATTTCATATAATTTTTGGTTTTTCTTATAATTTTCTGGCATCTTTTTCATAACTTTTGAGCTTTTTGAAATAATCTTTGAATTTTTTTTAATTTCAATCTTTTCTATACTTTTTGGGCTTTTTTAATAATTTTTGAGCTCTTTTCCAGTAATTTTTGAACTTTTCATAATTTTTGGACATTGTTGTATTTCTTGTCTCTTTAATAATTTTTGGGCTTCTTTTTTATAATTTCTAAGCATTTTCAAATCATTTTTGTCTTTTTTTTATAATATTCAGTCTTTTTTTATAATTTTTGGACGTCGTTTCACATAATTTTAGGGCTTTTCTCATAATTTTCAGGCATCTTTTTCAACTTCAATCTCCTATATACTTTTTGGGCTTTTTTTATAATTTTTGAGGACTTTTCGAGTAATTTTTGTGCTTTTTATACTTTTTGGACATTGTTATAATTTCTTGTCTCTTTAATAATTGTTGGGCTCCTTTTTTATCATCTTCAGTCTTTTTTTATAATTTTTGCACTTTGTTTCACATAATTTTAGAGCTTTTCTCATAATTTTTAGGCATCTTTTTTAACTTCATTCTTTTATATACTTTTTGGGCTTTTTTAATAATTTTTGAGCTCTTTTCGAGTAATTTTTATGCTTTTTATAATTTTTGGACATTGTTGTATTTTCTGTCTCTTTAATAATTTTTGGGCTTCTTTTTTATAATTTTTAGGCATTTTCGAATCATTTTTGTCTTTTTTTATCATCTTCAGTCTTTTTTTATTATTTTTGGACGTTGTTTCACATACTTTTAGGGCTTTTCCAATAATTTTCAGGTATCTTTTTCAACTTCAATCTTTTATATACTTTTTGGGCTTTTTTTATAATTTTTGAGTTCTTTTCGAGAAATTTTTGTGCTTTTTATACTTTTTGGACATTGTTATAATTTCTTGTCTCTTTAATAATTGTTGGGCTCTTTTTTTATAATTATTGAGTATTTTCAAACCATTTTTGTCTTTTTTCATTATCTTCAGTCTTTCTTATAATTTTTGAACGTTTTTTCACATAATTTTAGGGCTTTTCTAATAATTTTCAGGTATCTTTTTTAACTTCAATCTTTTATATACTTTTTGGGCTTTTTTTTAATAATTTTTGAGCTCTTTTCGAGTAATTTTTGTGCTTTCTATTCTTTTTGGACATTGTTGTAATTTCCTGTCTCTTTCATAATTTTTGGGCTTCTTTTTTATAATTTTTAGGTATTTTCAAATCATTTTTGTCTTTTTTTATCATCTTCAGTCTTTTTTTATAATTTTTGGACGTTGTTTCACATAATTTTAAGGCTTTTCTCATAATTTTCAGGCATCTTTTTTTAACTTCAATCTTTTATATACTTTTTGGGCTTTTTTTATAATTTTTGAGCTCTTTTCGAGTAAATATTGAACTTTTCATAATTTTTGGACATTGTTGTATTTCCTGTCTTTTTAATAATTTGTGGGCTTCTTTTTTTATCAACTTCAGTCTTTTTTTATAATTTTTGGACGTTGTTTCACATAATTTTAGGGCTTTTCTCATAATTTCCAGGCATCTTTTTTAACTTCAATCTTTTATATACTTTTTTGGCTTTTTTTATAATTTTTGAGCTCTTTTCGAGTAAATATTGAACTTTTCATAATTTTTGGACATTGTTGTATTTCCTGTCTTTTTAATAATTTGTGGGCTTCTTTTTTTATCAACTTCAGTCTTTTTTTATAATTTTTGGACGTTGTTTCACATAATTTTAGGGCTTTTCTCATAATTTCCAGGCATCTTTTTTAACTTCAATTTTTTATATACTTTTTGGGCTTTCATCATTTTTGGACATTGTTGTAATTTCCTGTCTCTTTAATAATTTTTGGGCTTTTTTTAATAATTTTGAAGCATTTTCAAATCATTTTTCTCTTTTTTTATCATCTTCAGTTTTTTTTATAATTTTTGAACGTTTTTTCACATAATTTTAGGGCTTTTTTTATAATTTTCAGGCATCTTTTATTACTTCAATCTTTTATATACTTTTTGGGCTTTTTTTCTAATTTTTGGACATTTTTGTAATTTTCTGTCTCTTTCATAATTTTTGGGCTTTTTTAATAATTTTAAAGCATTTTCAAATCATTTTTGTCTTTTTCTATCATATTCAGTCTTTTTTTATAATTTTTGGACGTTGTTTCACATAATTTTAGGGCTTTTCTTATAATTTCCATGCATCTTTTTTAACTTCAATCTTGTATATACTTTTTGTGCTTTTTTTTTATAATTTTTGAGCTCTTTTCGAGTAATTTATGTGCTTTTTATAATTTTTGGATATTGTTGTAATTTCTTGTCTCTTTCATAATTTTTGGGCTTCTTTTTTATAATTCTTAAGCATTTTCAAATCATTTTTGACTTTTTTTATTTTATAAATTTTGTACATTTTTCTTCATAATTTTCAGGCATTTTTCTTAGTTTTTGAGCTTTTTTAAATAATTTTCGGATTTTTTTTTGGAAACTTCAGCTTTTTTTATATTTCTTGGGCTTTTTAACAATTTCTTAGCTCTTTTTGAGTAATTTATGGGCTTTTTCATAGTCTTTTCATAATTGTTGGAAAGCTCTTGCGATAATTTCCCTCTTACCTCTCACCTCCAGACTTTGCTCAATTTAAAGTAAACGTGCGACTTTCTAAAACAATAGAATATTATGTTTTTTTTTGTCTGGAGATGTTTTTAAATTTATTATAAATACCTCTATTATTTTTACATTCAACTTAATATACGTACCTTATCATTTCATTATTTTGTTGTTATTAACATTGACTAGGGTGAAATCCCATTGGATTAATTTGTTTACATTATTTTCGTATTTATCTATTGCACTATAATAATAATTTATTACTTATGACGTGTTATCAGTCAGGTGAGAATGATTTTTATTAAAAAAAAAGACGTCATTTGAAGACGTTTTGTTGCAGAAATCTGACAACGTGGCTTTACAAAAAATTTAACCTTTTTAAAACGACATATTGAAAAAAAAAACCTTTTCATAGAAATAAAAAAAAAGAAAACAGTAAAATTAAAGTCACGTTAAATTGAAAAGAAGTTTTCCTTTGATCTAGTAACCAATTACCGCCAAGAAAATCCTGAAATTCTGAAAAACCTTTTAACAAAGAATTAACGAGATTTTGCGTGCGTTCGATGGACGAAAATGGAATTTTCTCATAAAACCGTAATTAAAATAACTTCAACAATCTTTTTATACCGCGATATCCTGGAAAGTCGTGTTTCATTATCCGTACAGGATAGAAAGACTTTTCTCCTATAAACCAACATTTTTTTAACGTTTCCTTTTATTTTGTTACAGTTTCGATGTTGAAAATGGCGCCAGTCCAGGTAGAAGTCCATTGGATGGAGCAGCCTCTCCATCCGCTGGATTGGTTCTTCAAAATCTTCCACAAAGAAGGGAGAGTTTTTTGTATAGATCTGATAGTGACTTCGAAATGTCGCCAAAATCTATGTCTAGAAATTCTTCAATTGCAAGCGAAAGGTAAGCATAGTGTTTGAAAATTTTCAAATTAAAAACATTTTTCCCGCCTATTAAAACAGCTGACCAATTGTGTCGTTGATTCTTTACAATACAATTCAGCAGACTAACTGTAAACAACGCGTCCTTTTGGCATTCATGAGCGTAGTAATTTTATTTTTAAAATAGTAAATTCAAATAAACATTACTAGTTCCGCCATCTATTAACAATCTTTAACACTAATTAGCATGCTATTTATAATATGCAGTTATTTTTAAAAGTAACCGCCATCTATTAACAATATTTAACACTAATTAGCATGCTATTTATAATATGCAGTTATTTTTAAAAGTAACCGCGAACTTTCGCGTATCTAACAGTAGATGTCTCTAGCAAGTTCTAAAAATAAATTGTTTAATGGCATTGTTATTATAAATTAGTTTATAAACAAAAAGTTGCTTAATGCTTTTTATTACTACCTTACACATAATTAGGAAATATTTATATAGGGTGTACCAATCTTACGTTAACATTTTTGATATCCCTTAAAATAACCCATATACCGAACTTTGTCGTAAGATTGGTACACCCTGTATACAATTGAAAAAGTTTTCAAAGTAAATTGAAAAACGGGTTGTATATACAGGATGGCCATTTAAAATGGAAACAATAGATCTTTTAGGTCTCAGTGAAGTATACAAGGGGTGACTTTTATATTTTGCAGAACTTTTAAACACTATAGTTTTTCAAAATATTCTCCACGAAAAGAAATTCATTTTTGCATCCTTTGGAACTAATTCTGGAAGCAGTTATTCCACTCGCTTGCTAGTACATTCTGTATAGACATTTTGAAATTTTCAATTTCAATTTAATAAATTTTCTCGAACGACTTTTTTTTTCTCCCAATATAATATCGAACGTTTTAATTTAGTTTTATTATCACCTTTTATTGGATATAACGTCAAATATAATTGGAGCGAGGTAAAAAACAATAAAGCTGCCAAGATAATAAATCTACAGATTGTCTTCCTCGAGAAAAACGTGTCTTTTATAAATTAGATTTGAAAGAAATAAAGATCATTTCATTATACAGTGTGTCTACTTAAATTGGAACCAAATAGAAAACTTTTTTATTATTGGTTTTTTGAAAAAAATATATTCTTATAAAGAGTTCTGCATGACTCAAAACTTGAAATGCCACCATCAGAAATCAATTTTTTTAAGGCATATACGAGGTTTGTCAGAAAATAGAAATTTTTCTCAAGTGTAAAGTACCTTTATTTTTTACAATACAGAAGAATGCAGCCATTCATTACTTTACTCTTGAGTAAAATTTCTATTTTTTGACAAACCTCGTATACGCCTTAAAAAATTGATATATGATGGTGGCTTTTTAATTTTTAAACCATGCAGGACTTTTTATCAAGAATAAGTTTTTTGTCATAAAACCAATAATAAAAAAAGTTTTCCATATGGTTCCAACTTGAGTAGACGCACTGTATAAAGGTCGACGATATTGTTAAAATACTAAAAAATTATGCTTTTTGGAATTTTGTACAGTTAGTTATACATGAATTTATATAAAACACCCTTTATATTATTGAAATAATCAGCACTACAAGAAGTCTAATAACTTTTTCAGGTTCAGGGAGACAGAGAACATTTTGGAAAGATCGTATGTACTTTTTTGTGATTTTTTTTTAAACGATTTTTTTAGACTTGAAGTGCATGATCTCTGTTTTTATTGGATTTTTTTTTGTAGAATTCACAAAAATTTTTATGTGTTTACGTTTGATTTTTGAACAGAGTTGTAGATAGATTTTTTTTTTAATTTTTTTTTAGAAAAGGTAGATTCCGCTGATTTTACCAAAAATTGCTAATATTCGTCTGCGAACAAAACTTTTTTTTTCTTCATTAAAATAGTTCGTCCAATCTACCGGGGGAGTTAATTTATTAATATAAAGTATATATACTTTTTTTCTTCAGATTTCATACATTAATTAAATTAAAATAATTAGACGCGATCAAATTTTGAATATTTTCTTTTGTTTTTGAAAAAATTAGGTTAGGTTAGGTTTGTGGTGAGTGGGTCTATAAGGCCCTCCACACATATCGACATATCCATCTGACGTTTCGAATTCCCACATTCATCATCAACTTAATTTTTTTTTAACTTTACAAATCAAGAGCTTGATGATGACTGCTTTACAATATATTACAATTTAGTCGGATTTGTATCACAAATAAAGGGTTTTTCCAACATAAGCTTAGTACGAAATATCTCCGAACGAACTTTACATTTAAAAACGTTTTCAAAAATTCTCTATAAATCGCATGTAATTAGGGGAATTAGTATTTAGTGAATATATCAAAAATTTTAATTTCGAAAAATAAGATTGAAAAAAATTTTTTTCTATATTTTTTACAGTCATGGAGAAGACTTGATCGTCACACCTTTTGCACAAATTCTTGCCAGTCTACGAAGTGTACGTAACAATTTCCAGTGTCTCACAAATCTACCCCCAAATAAGTAAGTAAAAATTTTTTTTTACTCAAAATTACTTTAATTTCGTGAAAATTCCGCCTTCCTCAATAGACTCCATATTTTCATGAACATGAAGTAAATTTTAGTTGGGAAATATTAGGGACATTAACATTTTTTATTATACAGGGTGTCCCACCACCACGTTTTAACAGTCCAATATCTCGAAAACTGTTTACAGGACAAAAATTGAAACCAATGCTGATATTTATTATGAAATGATTTCCGTTTTACTTTCCATTTCCCAACATATTTTTTCTAAATGGGACAAATACATGGCAAGTCAAAACTGAAGTACATCATTTTCTCAGTAATTTTAAATGGATCGCCCTGTATTTTATATCATTGTCGAAAAATACTATTAGAATACTTATATTTTTATCAAATATTTCCCGTACCTAACGTTAAAAGTAACTTGTTAACGACATTCCACCTCTAACGCGAAATAGCATAGAACAACACACCAACAAGCACCTTTGTTAGCAAAATCTAATTAGAGATAAAACAGAAATAAAATATAAATGCGAATAATATTTTCCAACTTTCCACTTCAGTTTTTTCGAATTATTTTCCATTGTTCGGATGTTGGAAAACCGTCAGATAAAAGATACTTTTAAAATTTCATTATTTTTAAAAATAAGCTTTGTTCACTAAATGAAAACTTTTATAGTGAAATTTAATATCGAATAATATATTATTTCAACGCTTAACAACGAAGTTTTGAAAAATATTTTTTCCCAAAAACAGTGACCGTTCAACTAAGAAGAAACTACTACTTCCCGGAAAATATGCCCCGACAAACATTGAATTACATTTCTAAGGCAAACGGGGTCGGTATGATCTACAAGATTTTTATCAACCATTTTACAGGAAACTATAATTTGTATTCTAAAAATTTCGTTAATTAAAGTATATCTCTTAATACGTAAAACAACGATCTTTTATTTTTTTCATCTAATCCGCTTTTTCTTCTTTTATCTTTGCATAACAAGAAATTTTTCTGTATCCAAATGTCTGAGGGGGGTTCTTTTATGATAATTTTAACAAAAGACGCTAAATTCAAATGAATTTCTCTTGAAACAAGAAAATTTTACAAAAGACTTAGTTATACTTAAATAAACTTGGATGAATTTTACAATTGGATATTTTCTTGTGAAATACGTTTAATAATCCATAATACTTACTGGTCGTTTAGCAAATATTTATAATAAAAACAATCACGGCGCCTCTGGCAGGAATAACTAATGTTGTAAATAATTTAAACGACACAGCGAACCGCATAAATAAATAACTAACTAGCAGATTTGATGGCCGGATTTTTTTGACGTTCAGTGTATTTACAAGCGTATTCTACTTTCCGTACAAAATTCCCAGTACAATTAAAGTTCAGAGTACATTATTATTATTATTATTCACTCGAGTAAATATATATATTTCAAGAAAACTGTCAGAACCAAACATTTAGCTTTGTAATTTCTTTATTTTACCTGAAAAACAAAAAATGTGTAATCCTTTCAATAGAAACGCGGAGTCAACTGTGGTAAATACAAAAGAAATTTAAAGTAGAACACAACAATCAACCACCCACTGTTATTATGTTAAAAATAACATAAATTCTCATAAAATCAAAATACAATTATTTTTTAGATAAAGATGTTTATAGTTTATTCATAAATCCGGCGGAGCGATAAATCAATACGTTCCGATTTAAAATGTGTACAATTCAGATATTTATTCAAAATGTGTACAATTCAGATTTATTTAAAATGTGCACAATTCAGACTTATTCAAAATGTGTACAAAATGAATGTGTACAATTCAGGTTTATTCAAAATGTGTACAATTCAGATTTATTTAAAATGTGACAATTCAGACTTATTCGAAATGTGTACAAAATGAATGTGTATAATTCAGATTTATTCAAAATGTGTACAATTAAGATTTATTTAAAATGTGCACAATTCAGACTTATTCAAAATGTGTACAAAATGAATGTGTACAATTCAGATTTATTTAAAATGTGTACAATTCAGATTTATTTAAAATGTGCATAATTCAGACTAATTCAAAATGTGTACAAAATGAATGTGTACAAATCAGATTTATTTAAAATGTGCACAATTCAGACTTATTCAAAATGTGTACAAAATGAATGTGTATAATTCAGACTTATTCAAAATGTGTACAATTCAGATTTATTTAAAATGTGCACAATTCAGACTAATTCAAAATGTGTACAAAATGAATGTGTACAAATCAGATTTATTTAAAATGTGCACAATTCAGACTTATTCAAAATGTGTACAAAATGAATGTGTATAATTCAGACTTATTCAAAATGTGTACAATTCAGATTTATTTAAAATGTGCACAATTCAGACTTATTCAAAATGTGTACAAAATGAATGTGTACAATTCAGGTTTATTCAAAATGTGTACAATTCAGATTTATTTAAAATGTGCACAATTCAGACTTATTCAAAATGTGTACAAAATGAATGTGTATAATTCAGATTTATTCAAAATGTGTACAATTAAGATTTATTTAAAATGTGCACAATTCAGACTTATTCAAAATGTGTACAAAATGAATGTGTACAATTCAGATTTATTTAAAATGTGTACAATTCAGATTTATTTAAAATGTGCATAATTCAGACTAATTCAAAATGTGTACAAAATGAATGTGTACAAATCAGATTTATTTAAAATGTGCACAATTCAGACTTATTCAAAATGTGTACAAAATGAATGTGTATAATTCAGACTTATTCAAAATGTGTACAATTCAGATTTATTTAAAATGTGCACAATTCAGACTAATTCAAAATGTGTACAAATCAGATTTATTTAAAATGTGCACAATTCAGACTTATTCAAAATGTGTACAAAATGAATGTGTATAATTCAGACTTATTCAAAATGTGTACAATTCAGATTTATTTAAAATGTGCACAATTCAGACTTATTCAAAATGTGTACAAAATGAATGTGTACAATTCAGATATTTATTCAATATGTGTACAATTCAGATTTATTCAAAATGTGTACAATTCAGATTTATTCAAAATGTGTCCAATTCAGATTTATTTAAAATGTGCACAATTCAGACTTATTCAAAATGTGTACAATTCAGATTTATTTAAAATGTGCACAATTCAGTCTTATTCAAAATGTGTACAAAATGAATGTGTACAATTCAGATTTATTGAAAATGTGTACAATTCAGATTTATTTAAAATGTGCACAATTCAGACTTATTCAAAATGTGTACAATTCAGATTTATTTAAAATGTGCACAATTCAGACTTATTCAAAATGTGTACAATTCAGATTTATTTAAAATGTGCACAATTCAGACTTATTCAAAATGTGTACAATTCAGATTTATTTAAAATGTGCACAATTCAGACTTATTCAAAATGTGTACAATTCAGATTTATTGAAAATGTGTACAATTCAGATTTATTTAAAATGTGCACAATTCAGACTTATTCAAAATGTGTACAATTCAGATTTATTTAAAATGTGCACAATTCAGACTTATTCAAAATGTGTACAATTCAGATTTATTTAAAATGTGCACAATTCAGACTTATTCAAAATGTGTACAAAATGAATGTGTACAATTCAGATTTATTGAAAATGTGTACAATTCAGATTTATTCAAAATGACTGAAATTCAGATTTTTTCAAAATGTTCAAAACATTTATTTCATTAGATATCGAAGAATAAATATATTATTCTAACGCTTTACATCAAAGTTTTGAATAATATTTTTCAGAAACAGTGATCGTTCAACTAAGAAGAAACAACTACTTCCCGGGCTATATGCCCCGACAGACATTGATTACACTTCTTAGTCAAACGGGGACGGTATGATCTACAAGATTTAACCAACTATTCTGGTTTGCAATGGGGTGTTAAACTTAACAAAAATATGATGTTTACTCAATGTTAATAGTTAGTGGTGGACAAAATCATAATGGGGAATCAATTATTTTTATTATTTTCATTCTCATTAGTACAAGTTATATGTTCTCCGTCCGAGAGCTCTAAGAGCCTAAAGATTTAATCCTAATAGAATAAGTTAAAAACTACTCACTCTATGGAGTAGAATACAAAAGAGAATGGGATTAAAATACATAATGTTTGTTTAAATTCAATTTCCATGGAAAATTGTATTAATTAATGATAAATCGAGAGTTTCAATTCGAATAAGTGCGATATTACTTGAGGAAATAACATTTTAATTGCTTGTACACTTTTTGAGAACTTCGCAGTTTGGAAAATATTAATTTTGTTTTAAAATATCGGCGCCAATTTGTATACATTGTTGTAAAATTTAATCTTGCATCTATCTTTCATCAAACCGGACAACCGCATTGTTCAAAAATAAAACGTGCTTTTTAACTTTCCCAGATTTATTATTTCTTCTATTTTTAACACCGAAAAATGTAAGATCGAACATTTGGTATGGCAAGAATTCAATTTTAACTTAAAGAAAAATATTATTATTATATCCACTGATATCCATCTTTATTAACTTTTTGATTTCCCCCTGTATACCAAATTATCATATCCATTTGGACCACACAAAGTATAGTTATATCGTTGTCTTTTCACTACAATTAAAAATATTTGATAGTTTTTGGTTATTTTTGATAGTTTTTGACAATTATTGGCCATTTTTGGCCATTTTTCATGACTATTTTTGATAGTTTTTGACAATTATCGACCATTTTTCAAAATTTTAACAATTTTTGACAATTATTGAGAATAATTGTCCATTTTGTCCATTTTTGACAGTTTTTGATAATTTTTGACCATTTTTGATAGTTTTTGACAATTATTGACCATTATTGACAGTTTTTGAAAAATTTTGACCATTTTTCAAATTTTTTTAAAAATTTTTGACAATTACCGACAATTTTTGACAGTTTTTGACAATAATTGTCCATTTTCAAGTTTTTAACAATAATTGACAGTTTTTAACCATTTTTGATAGTTTTTGACCCTTTTTCAAAATTTTATACCATTTTTGATAATTATTGACAATTATGGACCATTTTTTAACAAATTTTTGACCATTTTTGACAATTATTGACCATTTTTGACCATATTTCAAAATTTTTTACAATTTTTCAAAAACTTACAATTATTAATTTTTCAAAATTTTGACAATTTTCAACAATAATTGTCCATTTTTGATAGTTTTTGACTATTTTTGATAGTTTTTGACAATTATTGGCCATTTTTGACCATTTTTCATGACTATTTTTGACAGTTTTTGACAATTATCGACCATTTTTCAAAATTTTAACAATTTTTGACTATTATTGACCAATTTTGACAATAGTTGTCCATTTTTGATAGTTTTTGACTATTTTTGATAGTTTTTGACAATTATTGGCCATTTTTGACCATTTTTCATGACTATTTTTGATAGTTTTTGACAATTATCGACCATTTTTCAAAATTTTAACAATGTTTTACCAATTTTGACAATAATTGTCCATTTTTGACAGTTTTTGATAATTTTTAACCATTTTTGATTGTTTTTGACAATTATTGACAATTTTTGAAAAATTTTGACCATTTTTCAAAAATTTTGACAATTGACCATTTTTGAGCATTTTTTACCATATTTCAAATTTTTTTTTAATTTTTGACAATTACCGACCATTTTTCAAAATTTTAACAATTATTGACAATTTCCCACAATTTTTGACAATTTCTCACAATTTTTGACAGTTTTTGACAATTTTTGACCATTTTTGACAGTTTTTGACAAAAATTGTCCAATTTCAATTTTTGTCATAGCTTTATTATCGGAATATGAAAAGCATGTACTTTTTAAAATAATACAAAAAATTTTTTTTCTCAGATTTCGATTTTTTACAAATCGATTAATTTTGAATACAGAAAAATCGATTTTTATTCAATCGATTCTTTTCCATTAATCTCACATCCCTACTACTGACTTGTTCAGACTTGTCAGAATTCGAATCAGAATATCAGTCAACAGTCAAAGTTCCATAAATATTCACCAATTGAGTTAATTCGGAGGGCGTGGTTTGATTAAATAAGCGATCGAAAAAGAATCCTTTTTTGCTCTAGAGCGTAAAGTAACAGTCCTCGGCATTTGTCGACTTTACGATTTCATTTGAATATGGTAATTAGTCATTTTATGCGCGACTGTAGAAAAAAGATATTTCGAAACTCTGAATATATTTTTAGATCCCATTGAAACATAAACTAATAAAATATTCTTACGGCCGTTTTAAATGATATCCTAGAATTCTAATGTAAATTGACCAATAAAGCAAAAATAGAAACCCGTTAGATTTGTAGGTCAAGGCAGATAGAAAATGGATTAATTTTGTTTTCCTAGAAAATATTCGGATGATTTGATATCTATTAATCTTTGATGCTAGATACTATTGCTTCGAAAAATAAGGTCAGATATTTTTTTTTGGGGGGACGAGAATATTTACACGAACGAAAATCTTTTCATTGAGATGAGACTATAAACAATTAAAATTTTATAGACGCTGTGTGGGTAAATATTGCGAAAAAGTGTGCGAAATGAGGGCAAAGATTAAAAAAAAAATTATAGTCTTATCCCTACTAGATCTCACTCCGAACTCCGAAATGACGTTTCAGCTCCTCTTTTTGCTACTGCATTTACTATTTCTTATCATTCTTCTTCTTCTGAATCTAGCAATTATTAAGATTTAATCGTTACAATTGAGATAAAACGAGAATTTATTAATTACATCACGATTCCAATTTATCGATAAGTATTTTTAAACTTTGTTTGAAGTGTTCTGAAAAAGTTGCTTTCATTTCGCCGAAAACTGAAAATAAAAATAAAATCCGATAACTTTTAATTGTTCACTACAAAATTTTAAATATTCGCAAACGATAAAAGTTTCGTGAATTATTACAGTTTCCTGTAAAATTGTCGTATTTAGTAAAGCGTTTTAACAATAGATGTCCGGGATTAACTCTCGGACGATAACATATACCTTGTACTGATGAGGCGCAATACGCCGAAACCGGTCTACAAGTTATGTTATCCCTTCTAGTTGCAAACCAGAATGGTTGGTTTAAATCTTGTAGATTTACCAACTCCGTTTGACTTAGAAGTGTAATTCAATGTCTGTCGGGGCATGTAGCCCGGGAAGTAGTTGTTTCTTCTTCGTTGAACGGTCACTGTTTTTGGAAAAATTATTTTTCAAAACTTTGTCAAAGCGTTAAAATAATATATTTTTATTCTTCGACATCTATTGATAAAAGTTTCGTTAATGATAAACTGTAGTGCGCCGGTATAGTTTTACTACTTTTTATAAAAGTCGAAGTAAAGTAGAGGTAGACGTTATAGCTGTAGCTGTAGCTATAGGTAGGATCATACTTATAGTTGATTTGAAAAAAGTTTTGACAAGAAACACTGCTAACTGTCATCAGCATTTCTAATTGGTGGATTCTACAATTCCTAATTCGTTCAGCGGTTTTCCACAGGAAATACTAATGGACTAATTTTAAAATTAAAATTTTTCCCCACATGCTTATAATTTTATATTAAAATTCAAATCAAATGACGTTTCTTTTTTTATCGAGTTTATAATACAAATGTTTACTATCTACCATATCAGGTGTTCCTGGAAGGCTGGTATACCCAATAAATTTGATTACAACGTCGGGTATATTATCTTATTATTATTATATTTTAGAAAGATTATACTATATTTCTTAGGTTAAAAAAGTCAACGTAACTGACTTTAAAGATATATTTTTCTATAATTTAATTTCTAAAGCAACTACCCGCGGAATCAGTTTAGAACATTTACAATACAATATTTAAATTGTCTACTATGTTTTACAATCTTCATCTCGTGAATATATTTTTATTGACGATTAAACACCCTTAAAACTTCGGACACCTCCAAGTTTACTGATGTTAATTAAACTGAACAGCCTTTCTTGGAAGTTTTCGTATCTTAATGGTAATTTTCGCGTTTCAATTTACCAAAAATATTTCAGAAGTTAAGTCAGAAAATTAGTGAATGAGTTGCTCTAGGCCTTTGAACAAAAAAAAGTTGTTTTGAAGTATGTAAAAGTTTTAATTTGGAATAAAACTTTTTTTGACTGCTCTTAAGTGTTTGAATATAAGTATTCTCGTTTGTATATTTTTTGAATTAATAATTACATTAAAAAAACAATGTAAAACTACCTGCGGCACCAGTTTAGAAAGTTATTATTGATATAATAATGATTGTATTGAATTTTTATGACGATATTTTTGATATTCTGGGAATAATTTTGAATACTTAAAATATTTACAAAAAGTATTACAGATACGTAGAAAATATATTTTATTTTCTCTCAATTTTTTTTTAAGAAAAAAGGATTTATGTTGTGACAGTTCAGTTTAAGTTGAATTATTTATGATATTTGTACAAGGCAAATCAACTGGAAAAAGGCATTAAATACACGTGCAACTTCAAATAATAATTTTTATTTAAATATTACCAGTTTCTGGTGTCTTATTGTTAACAGCTTAAAAATAAATTTATCAAAAGATATATTTTAATTAAAATAAATAAATATTTTGTAAGTATTATGAATGATGAATTCTATGAAAAGTTATTGTTTATAATGATTTCGAGTGCATTTTTTCGATTCAAAGTGAATCTAGAAACATATATGTAGACATAAATCTCCTCGTTCTTATATTCTTTGTATTTTTTTATTTTATAAAAAAATTTCCATTTTTCTACCAAAGAAACAACTACTATCCGGGCCCAACGAGCATTGAACATTTCACTCCTCTCAACATAAGAAAAAATATTTATTCTAATTATTGGATATAAACTTCCTATCTAATTAATTAAAATTCGAATGTTTAAAAACACATGATCTAAATATTTAACATATAGAATATATCGATAAGTTTTTTGGCATCGGTCCACTCAGAAAAAAATATCTTCATTGATTAAGGAATTTAGTTTGTAAATCCGAATTTTTTTTTCTAAAATTACGCAGTGTGAAATAACAGTTACGTCGAAATACCGTCTACAATGAAGATTTTCAAAAAATTATCAATTATTATCAAAATTATAGAAAAAAAAAAGGTGAGCGGTCGTCGGACCGCCGACAGAAGCTTGCTTCTTATGCACCATAGAATGCGAGGTTGGGAAAACCATCAATAAAAATACGCGCAATAGAATGCGATATTGGGAATTACATTAGGCCCAGTACGTTCTACTAAGTTTTATTTTATATTTTATTGACCATTTTTTCAAAATTTTGACAATTTTTGATAATTATTGACCAATTTTTCTAAATTTTTGACCATTTTTTCAAATTTTAACAATTATTGACCAATTTTAACAGTTTTGACAATTATTGATCATTTTTGACAATTTTTGACAGTTTCTGACAATCATTGACCATTTTTGACAATTTTTCAAAATTTTGACAATTTTCAACAATTATTGACATTTTTTTATAATTATTGACAATTTTTTCAAAATTTTAACAATTATTGACCATTTTTGACAGTTTCTGACAATTATTGACCATTTTTAACAACTTTCAAAAATTTTGACACTTATTGTAATCTTTTCAAGATATTTAACAATTTTTGATCATTTTTCAAAAATTTTAACAATTATTGACTATTTTTTACCATTTTTTAGAATATTTAACAATTTTTGACCATTTTTTAAAATATTTAACAATTTTTGACAATTTTTGTCCATTTTTGACAGGTTCTGACAATTATTGACAATTTTTCAAAAATGTTAACAATTTTCAACAATTATTGACCATTTTTGAAAAGTTTTTATAATTATTGAGCATTATTTCAAAATTTTGACAATTTTTCGAAAATTTTGACCATTTTTTCAAATTTTAACAATTATTGACCAATTTTTGAGCATTTTTGACAGGATCTGACAATTATTGACAGTTTTTCAAAAACTTTGTCCATTTTTCAAAAAATTTAATAATTTTGAACAATTATTGACCATTTTTGATAGTTTTTTATAATTATAGACCATTTTTTAAAAATTTTGACAATTTTTGACCATTTTTCAAAATTTTAACATTTATTAACCATTTTTGACAGTTTCTGATAATTATTGACCATTTTTGACAATGTTTCAAAAGTTTTGACAATTTTCAACAATTATTGACATTTTTCCATAATTATTGACAATTTTTTCAAAATTTGAACAATTATTGACCATTTTTGACAGTTTCTGACAATAATTGACCATTTTTAACAACTTTCAAAAATTTTGACAATTATTGTAATCTTTTCAAGATATTTAACAGTTTTTGATCATTTTCCAAAAATTTTAACAATTATTGACTATTTTTTACCATTTTTTAAAATATTTAACAATTTTTGACCATTTTTTAAAATATTTAACAATTTTTGACAATTTTTGTCCATTTTTGAGCATTTTTGACAGGTTCTGACAATTATTGACAATTTTTCAAAAATGTTAACAATTTTCAACAATTATTGACCATTTTTGAAAAGTTTTTATAATTATTGACCATTATTTCAAAATTTTGACAATTTTTCGAAAATTTTGACCATTTTTTCAAATTTTAACAATTATTGACCAATTTTTGAGCATTTTTGACAGGATCTGACAATTATTGACAGTTTTTCAAAAACTTTGTCCATTTTTCAAAAAATTTAATAATTTTTAACAATTATTGACCATTTTTGATAGTTTTTTATAATTATAGACCAATTTTTAAAAATTTTGACAATTTTTTACCATTTTTCAAAATTTTAACATTTATTAACCATTTTTGACAGTTTCTGATAATTATTGACCATTTTTGACAATGTTTCAAAAGTTTTGACAATTTTCAACAATTATTGACATTTTTTCATAATTATTGACAATTTTTTCAAAATTTGAACAATTATTGACCATTTTTGACAGTTTCTGACAATAATTGACCATTTTTAACAACTTTCAAAAATTTTGACAATTATTGTAATCTTTTCAAGATATTTAACAGTTTTTGATCATTTTCCAAAAATTTTAACAATTATTGACTAGTTTTGACCATTTTTTAAAATATTTAACAATTTTTGACCATTTTTTTAAATATTTAACAATTTTTGACAATTTTTGTCCATTTTTGAGCATTTTTGACAGGTTCTGACAATTATTGACAATTTTTCAAAAATGTTAACAATTTTCAACAATTATTGACCATTTTTCCAAATTTTTGATAATTTTTGACCATTTTTCAAAATGATTACAATTTTTAACCATTTTTTATGGTTTTTGTCCGTTTTTCAAAATTTTATACCATTTTTGATAATTATTGGCAATTATGGACCATTTTTTCCAAATTTTTGACCATTTTTGACAATTATTGACCATTTTTGACCATATTTCAAAAATTTTTACAATTTTTCAAAAACTTACAATTATCAATTTTTCAAAATTTTGACAATTTTCAACAATAATTGTCCATTTTTGATAGTTTTTGACAATTTTTGACTATTTTTGATAGTTTTTGACAATTATTGGCCATTTTGACCATTTTTCATGACTATTTTTGATAGTTTTTGACAATTATCGACCATTTTTCAAAATTTTAACAATTTTTGAGAATTATTGACCAATTTTGATAATAATTGTCAATTTTTGATAGTTTTTGACAATTATTGGCCATTTTTGACCATTTTTCATGACTATTTTTGATAGTTTTTGACAATTATCGACCATTTTTCAAAATTTTAACAATTTTTGACAATTATTGATCAATTTTGACAATAATTGTCCATTTTTGACAGTTTTTGACTATTTTTGATAGTTTTTGACAATTATTGGCCATTTTTGACCATTTTTCATGACTATTTTTGATAGTTTTTGACAATTATCGACCATTTTTCAAAATTTTAACAATTTTTGACAATTATTGACCAATTTTGACAATAATTGTCCATTTTTGACAGTTTTTGATCATTTTTGACCATTTTTGATAGTTTTTGACAATTATTGACCATTATTGACAATTTTTGAAAAATTTTGACCATTTTTCAAAATTTTCGAGCATTTTTTACCATTTTTCAATTTTTTTTTTAAATTTTTGACAATTACCGACCATTTTTCAAAATTTTAACAATTATTGACAATTTCTCACAATTTCTCACAATTTTTGACAATTTTTCGAAAATTTTAACAGTTTTTGACAATTATTGACCTTTTTTTCAAAAATTTTGACAATTTTTGACCATTTTTTCAAATTTTAACAATTATTGACCAATTTTGACAATTTTTGAGCATTTTTGACAGGTTCTGACAATTATTGACAATTTTTTTCAATTTTTCAAAAACTTTGGCCGTTTTTCAAAAAATTTAATAATTTTTAACAATTATTGACCATTTTTGACAGTTTTTTATAATTATAGACCATTTTTTCAAAATTTTGACCATTTTTCAAAATTTTAACAATTATTAACCATTTTTGACAATTTCTGATAATTATTGACCATTTTTGACAATTTTTCATAAATTTTGACAATTTTCAACAATTATTGACATTTTTTTATAATTATTGACAATTTTTTCAAAATTTTAACAATTATTGACCATTTTTGACAGTTTTTGACAATTATTGACCATTTTTAACAACTTTCAAAAATTTTGACAATGATTGTAAATTTTTCAAAATATTTAACAATTTTTGATCATTTTTTAAAATTTTAACAATTATTGACTATTTTTGACCATTTTTCTTAAATATTTAACAATTTTTGAGAGAGAGTTAGCGCAGCGGGCGGCCGAGAAAGAGACGAGGAATGAGTAATCGCGTGACGAACGCTTTTTCGTAACATCACACGTTTCACTAGCCTTCCCAAAATTGCGAGCGTAAAGTGAAATTACCGCTCTTGCAAGATAGTTTTTTCATTTCAGTAGGCTGCAACTTATCCATCCAGGATCGACGACAATACAATACTTCAATAAGTTTATTCTAATATCATGACCAGAATTATCAGGAATCTTTTTTTTTATAAATTTTCATCAAGAATTAACAAAAAACGCTCACCGTGCTCGATTATATTTGTAAATTTTTAATAAAAGTATTTTTTTGGGATTTTCCATTACACTATTATCGACTGAATTTGTTTAAACACTTAATACTTTTAAAATGTTTGTTAGCTTTAAAGATTTATCAAATAAATTTGGTTTAACTTTTAACTACGGGAATCAAACAAAAATGATCACACAACGTGAATCCATAATGCATTAATACCGCACCAATCGTATAAATCGATGTTATTTTTTAAGACGAAAACTTTCCCTTCCCCTTACTGAAAACCTATATTAAAGATTAAAATCACTGTGCCAATAGGAAGTAACCCAAACAAAAAAAAAACGAAATTAAGCAACAAGGAATGGGATCCAAATGCTGTAACGAAGAGAGTTGGAGGCCAATTTGTAACACCCCGTAACGTTGGAAGAGAAGATAAGGCATTTACCATGCCTGCAGGAAACTTCTTTTTCAATCAACGGTAAGATGAAATCGTAAAAAGATAGTTTACGACTGAATGCCTTGCAAATCACCGTAGAAAAACTCTTTCATTGATCTCAGGGTATGGATCTTCGCCTAAATTAGGATGTGTTGGACACTCATCTCTCAATTGAAGGAACTGGGATAGGAGTGTACGGGCCAGGAACAAACACTCTGAAAGCTTGGTAAAACCCCCAGCAACCCCAGCACTGAGTTCTTGTGTAATCAGTTCCAAAATGGCGTGGGAATGCCTCAATGAACTAGGCGAGAACAATATAGTCACCTTACTGTGGATTCCAGGACACACCGGAATAGAAGGAAATGAAATAGCAGATGAACTACCAAAGAGGAGGACTGAAACACCCTTTAGGGGATCGGAACTCTTTTGCGAGATCAGCTCCAATGTAAAATTGGAAGAAATAGGCAAAGCCGGAAAAAAGAGAAGATCTGACCATTGGAAAGACTTAGACAATCAAAGATTCTTCTGAGTGTCTACAACCTGTTGAGACCAAATGAATGCCAGAGTAAAACTGCACTAAGAGTTTTAACAGGGATCCTAACGGGACATTGTCTCCTGAATAGTGGAGGAAAAAAAATGTAGATTCTGTTTCATGGAAGAAGACACCTCCATCCACATACTTGCGGATTGCACTGCAATACAGAATCCTAGGGCACAACACCTAGGAATATATCCTAAAATTCCTCCGGGAAATAGAACTAACGGAGCTACTAGACTTTCTTCAGAAACTAAGTAGAAGTAACTCAAACAACACTACTACCCTATTTTTGAAAGTTTGAGTTGCCTCTCTTTCTTTTTGAATCTCCCTATATTTACTGCATCTTCAAAAGTATGTTTACCATTTAAAAAAGTTCAAAATTACCATACCTCATTCTTCTAATTAAACTAATTTGTATGTTAGCCAAATGTACTACGTCCACGTTTTTTGTTTCAGATCTAGACGTTCATCTGGAGCAGCTAGCTCTAGTTCAGCTCAACCAAAAAATTTAAATCCCACTGGTAAGTTATCTTCCATTAAATAAAATACTTTTCGAATAATTGAACCATTTCCTTAGTTTACTATAAAAAAGTAATTCAAACTAACCAAATAAAATTTGTTCACGACACGATCTACCACTGAAAAATGACCAGCGTCGCCGTGGGAGTGATGCGAATCGCACCTGTAATCTACAGGCTTATCTCTGCAGTCTGGTGAGTCTAACCTACGCCAGATGCTGCTAGCTTTGGCTCCACCAGACCATGGAACCTACAAGATCATAGGCTTGACTACCATCACTACTGTCAGTAGATCTATCTGGGTCTCATTTCCCAGTTTCTTCCACATAGTCTTTTGCACGTCCATAATACTGGACTGCCTTTGCAGAATACTTCTTCCAAATGGAAGTTCCAGCTGATCATCTTATCCAGCGTAACGCCCAGATATATCGCCTCCTCCACAAATTGAATGCTCTGACCAGCACAGGTTCTAGAGTTGTTCCCTGTACTCAACGTCTGAGCTCCTGCCGAGATTGCAGGTTCAAAATTGCTTCTATCCTGGATGACTAAATCCTCAGCATAAGCTTGATCCTCAACACCTGCTCCAGTGAGTTCGTTCAGCAAATCTAGTTATTGACAACTGGTGCTTCTCCTTTTCCTGTTCTGGCCTCTACTTGGTATACAGATTAAGGAATCTCATTGTCAAAGGCACCTTCAATATTTAAGAAGATGGCTAAACAGACGCAATGATTTAGGTGTCAGATCAGGTCTGTTAATGAAGATTTTAAATAATCCTATAAAAAAAAGTTTAATGAGGTAAGGTCGGGTGATCTAACGAGTCGTTCCTTTGTTTCCCTTCTTCCTATCCATCGATCTGGAAATGTTCTATCTAAAAACTGGAAGAATTAAAAAGTGGACCAATTTTTGATAACTTCAACTGAAATACTGGTAGTTGGGACAATTTACTTTTAATTTAAAAGTGCGCAGCACTAGTTGCATCGTTTCCGTCATTTTCTGTAAATCACCCAATTTCAAAATACTGTTATGTAATTGGGACTCGTTCCGGATTAATCTCGCGTACAAAGGATACGAAAATAAAGGGCTAATGCAACAGCCAGCACGGTTATCACACAATACGTTGTAGCGTGCCGTCCCTTCACTAGATAATAAAATGGCGATGGGAAAATACCAGATGTTATAATTTTAATACAAGAAAGATGTTTTGCATACGAAATCTCTATCAAGTTCAAATACTGAATGATAATATGTTTATTGTTGGTCGTGGGTTGCGAATAAAGCTCTGCTGTTCGTTATTCGTTGTTCGTGATTCGCAGTTCAACCGACTCGACTCGGGAACAACTGTGAATAACGAATCGCCCGCGACGTGATAATCACGACGAGCAACGAACAACGGGAATAACAGAGTTTATAAATCCAGCTTAATAGTTGTTGAGGTAGCATTAAAACTTGAGATAAAAATTTGGGGATGTTTAGGGAGTGCCTGGATACAACAAAATATATATATATATATATATATATATATCCTCCTGTTGTCGGAGTATATTCTGCTCTTTGTGAGCTCTTTTGATCCCTTTTGTTCGTGCGTTGACTGTGAGTTCGCCATCTTTGTAATTTTGTTCCATTCCTGTCTATCCTCTATTTTTATACCCCAGTAACAGATTGCTATTTTCTTCAGGTTATCAATCACTTGATCTTGCCATCTAAGTTTGGGACGTCCCTTGGGTCAGAGGTTTGCTGGCTTCCAATCATAGATTTTCCTTATTGGATCGTCCTTATTCCTTCTTCGAAGATACCATCTTAGTCTGACTAAATCTTCACCATTCATGTATTGACTTATTTCATAGTTATATAGTCTTCTGTTTTATCCCTAGTATTCTTCGTAAGATTTTCCTCTCTAGGACTCTGAGATTTTCTTTGTCTTTATCAGTTAGGCTCATAGTTTCACCGGCATACGTTATTACTGGTCGTATCGCTGCTTTATAAATTTTAATTTTAGTTTTTTTGCATGTTTTGTTTCAATTCCTTTAATGAATAAGCCGTTCCATTTATCCACAGTCTGTTATAATTTAGATGTCCTTCATTCGTTGCCTCTTTCAACCAGGGTTGAGTTGATTTAAATCAACTGATATTGTTTTCAATGATTTTACATTTATTATTAATAAAACGGGAACCTTTCAAGTAAGGCTCTTGTACATTTTTTTCCAAATTCCATCAAAATTCATAGTTTTGTGGTATTTACTAGACTTTTTATGTTGAAAATGCGTTTTTTCGAAAATTTTATGACACTATTTGAAGGTGAACGGATAAGTTTACCGAAAAACTGAGTGTGCCAGTCGTTTTCCAGGTTACGAATTTTAAGCCATTTTCATGTCTTAAAAATTTTTTTTGGAAAGTCCTTGGAAATATCGACTCAAAATTCACTAAAATATGTAAAATTGTTCCCTTTATCGATTGGTGAAGACTAGAACGTTCTATCTTTCCTATTTGTCGAGTTATGAGTATTTTTTGTTTTGAAAAGTGGATTTTCGAAAATTTCATGACTCTATTTGAAGGCGAAATAACGATTTTATCACAAAACTGATTGTGCCAGTCGATTTTTCGGCCCAAAAAACCCCTTTTTACGAATTTTTAGCATTTTTTATAATTTTTTTGTCGAAAATTTAGAACAAAGGGGTAGCTATGGAAATATTTTGCGATACAAATTTATTTTTTCTAACTCCCTTAATCCTCGGAAATATGGACCCAAAATTCACTGAAATATGTAAAATTGTCCCCTCTATCGATTGGTGAAGACTAGAACGTTCTATCTTTCCTATTTGTCGAGTTATGAGTATTTTTTGTTTTGAAAAGTGGATTTTCGAAAATTTCATGACTCTATTTGAAGGCGAAATAATGATTTTATCACAAAACTGATTGTGCCAGTCGATTTTTCGGCCCAAAAAACCCCTTTTTACGAATTTTTAGCATTTTTTATATTTTTTTGGTAGAAAATTTAGAACAAAGGGGGTAGCTATGGAAATATTTTGCGATACAAATTGATTTTTTCTAACTCCCTTAATCCTCGGAAATATGGACCCAAAATTCACTGAAATATGTAAAATTGTCCCCTCTATCGATTGGTGAAGACTAGAACATTCTATCTTTCCTATTTGTCGAGTTATGAGTATTTTTTGTTTTAAAAAGTGGATTTTCGAAAATTTCATGACTCTATTTGAAGGCGAAATAACGATTTTATCACAAAACTGATTGTGCCAGTCGATTTTTCGGCCCAAAAAACCCCTTTTTACGAATTTTTAGCATTTTTTATAATTTTTTTGTCGAAAATTTAGAACAAAGGGGGAAATATTTTGCGATTCAAATTGATTTTTTCTAACTCCCATAATCCTTGGAATTATAGACTCAAAATTCACTAAAATATGTAAAATTGTCCCCTCTATCGATTGGTGAAGACTAGAACATTCTATCTTTCCTATTTGTCGAGTTATGAGTATTTTTTGTTTTAAAAAGTGGATTTTCGAAAATTTCATGATTTTATTTGAAGGCGAAATAATGATTTTATCACAAAACTGATTGTGTCAGTCGATTTTTCGGCCCAAAAAACCCCTTTTTACGAATTTTTAGCATTTTTTATAATTTTTTTGTCGAAAATTTAGCTATGGAAATATTTTGCGATACAAATTGATTTTTTCTAACTCCCTTAATCCTCGGAAATATGGACCCAAAATTCACTAAAATATGTAAAATTTTCCCCTCTATCGATTGGTGAAGAATAGAACATTCTATCTTTCCTATTTGTCGAGTTATGAGTATTTTTTGTTTTGAAAAGTGGATTTTCGAAAATTTCATGACTCTATTTGAAGGCGAAATAATGATTTTATCACAAAACTGATTGTGCCAGTCGATTTTTCGGCCCAAAAAACCCCTTTTTACGAATTTTTAGCATTTTTTATAATTTTTTTGTCGAAAATTTAGAACAAAGGGGGTAGCTATGGAAATATTTTGCGATTCAAATTGATTTTTTCTAACTCCCTTAATCCTCGGAAATATGGACCCAAAATTCACTAAAATATGTAAAATTTTCCCCTCTATCGATTGGTGAAGACTAGAACATTCTATCTTTCCTATTTGTCGAGTTATGAGTATTTTTTGTTTTGAAAAGTGGATTTTCGAAAATTTCATGATTTTATTTGAAGGCGAAATAATGATTTTATCACAAAACTGATTGTGCCAGTCGATTTTTCGGCCCAAAAAACCCCTTTTTACGAATTTTTAGCATTTTTTATAATTTTTTTGTCGAAAATTTAGCTATGGAAATATTTTGCGATACAAATTGATTTTTTCTAACTCCCTTAATCCTCGGAAATATGGACCCAAAATTCACTAAAATATGTAAAATTTTCCCCTCTATCGATTGGTGAAGAATAGAACATTCTATCTTTCCTATTTGTCGAGTTATGAGTATTTTTTGTTTTGAAAAGTGGATTTTCGAAAATTTCATGACTCTATTTGAAGGCGAAATAATGATTTTATCACAAAACTGATTGTGCCAGTCGATTTTTCGGCCCAAAAAACCCCTTTTTACGAATTTTTAGAATTTTTTTTAATTTTTTTGTCGAAAATTTAGAACAAAGGGGGTAGCTATGGAAATATTTTGCGATTCAAATTGATTTTTTCTAACTCCCTTAATCCTCGGAAATATGGACCCAAAATTCACTAAAATATGTAAAATTTTCCCCTCTATCGATTGGTGAAGACTAGAACGTTCTATCTTTCCTATTTGTCGAGTTATGAGTATTTTTTGTTTTAAAAAGTGGATTTTCGAAAATTTCATGATTTTATTTGAAGGCGAAATAATGATTTTATCACAAAACTGATTGTGCCAGTCGATTTTTCGGCCCAAAAAACCCCTTTTTACGAATTTTTAGCATTTTTTATAATTTTTTTGTCGAAAATTTAGCTATGGAAATATTTTGAGATACAAATTGATTTTTTCTAACTCCCTTAATCCTCGGAAATATGGACCCAAAATTCACTAAAATATGTAAAATTTTCCCCTCTATCGATTGGTGAAGACTAGAACGTTCTATCTTTCCTATTTGTCGAGTTATGAGTATTTTTTGTTTTAAAAAGTGGATTTTCGAAAATTTCATGACTCTATTTGATGGCGAAATAATGATTTTATCACAAAACTGATTGTGCCAGTCGATTTTTCGGCCCAAAAAACCCCTCTTTACGAATTTTTAGCATTTTTTATAATTTTTTTGTCGAAAATTTAGAACAAAGGGGGTAGCTATGGAAATATTTTGCGATACAAATTTATTTCTTCTAACTCCCTTAATCCTTGGAAATATGGACCCAAAATTCACTGAAATATGTAAAATTGTCCCCTCTATCGATTGGTGAAGACTAGAACATTCTATCTTAACTATTAGTCGAGTTATGAGTATTTTTTGTTTTGAAAAGTGGATTTTCGAAAATTTCATGACTTTATTTGAAGGCGAAATAATGATTTTATCACAAAACTGATTGTGCCAGTCGATTTTTCAGCCCAAAAAACCCCTTTTTACGAATTTTTAGCATTTTTTATAATTTTTTTGTCGAAAATTTAGAACAAAGGGGGTAGCTATGGAAATATTTTGCGATACAAATTGATTTTTTCTAACTCCCTTAATCCTTGGAAATACGGACTCAAAATTCACTAAAATATGTAAAATTGTCCCCTCTATCGATTGGTGAAGACTAGAACGTTCTATCTTTCCTATTAGTCGAGTTATGAGCATTTTTTGTTTTAAAAAGTTGATTTTCGAAAATTTCATGACTCTAATTGAAGGCGAAATAATGATTTTATCACAAAACTGATTGTGCCAGTCGATTTTTCGGCCCAAAAAACCCCTTTTTACGAATTTTTAGCATTTTTTATAATTTTTTTGTCGAAAATTTAGAACAAAGGGGGTAGCTATGGAAATATTTTGCGATACAAATTGCTTCTTTCTCAAAAATTATCAAAAAACATAATCGATTATCGATTATATAAAATAATCGATCATTTTCGATTAATCGATCAATCGATGTTAATCGATCAATCGATGTTAATCGATTATTCGAAAAAAATCGAATAATCGAAAAAAATCGATTAATCGAAAAAAATCGATTAATCGGAAATAATCGATTAATCGAAAATAATTGAAAATAATCGATTAATCGAAAATAATCGATTATTAGAAAATAATCGATTAATCGAAAATAATCGATTAATCGAAAATAATCGATTAATCGAAAATAATCGATTGATCGAAAATAATCGACTAATCGAAAATAATCGATTAATCGAAAATAATCGATTAATCGAAAATAATCGATTGATCGAAAATAATCGATTAATCGAAAATAATCAATTTTCGATGATTCAAAAAACTGATTGTGCCAGTCGATTTTCCGGCCCAAAAAACCCCTCTTTACGAATTTTAAGCATTTTTTATTTTTTTTGTCGAAAATTTAGAACAAAGGGGTAGGTATGGAAATATTTTGCGATACAAATTAATTTTTTCTAACTTCCTTAATCCTTGGAAATATGGACTCAAAATTCACTAAAATATGTAAAATTGTCCCCTTTATCGATTGGTGAAGACTAGAACGTTCTATCTTTCCTATTTGTCGAGTTATGAGTATTTTTTGTTTTGAAAAGTGGATTTTCGAAAATTTCATGACTCTATTTGAAGGCGAAATAATGATTTTATCACAAAACTGATTGTGCCAGTCGATTTTTCGGCCCAAAAAACCCCTTTTTACGAATTTTTAGCATTTTTTATAATTTTTTTGTCGAAAATTTAGAACAAAGGGGGAAATATTTTGCGATTCAAATTGATTTTTTCTAACTCCCATAATCCTTGGAATTATAGACTCAAAATTCACTAAAATATGTAAAATTGTCCCCTCTATCGATTGGTGAAGACTAGAACGTTCTATCTTTCCTATTAGTCGAGTTATGAGTAATTTTTGTTTTGAAAAGTGGATTTTCGAAAATTTCATGACTCTATTTGAAGGCGAAATAATGATTTTATCACAAAACTGATTGTGCCAGTCGATTTTTTGGCCAAAAAAACCCCTCTTTACGAATTTTTAGCATTTTTTATAATTTTTTTGTCGAAAATTTAGAACAAAGGGGGTAGCTATGGAAATATTTTGCGATTCAAATTGATTTTTTCTAACTCCCTTAATCCTCGGAAATATGGACCCAAAATTCACTGAAATATGTAAAATTGTCCCCTCTATCGATTGGTGAAGACTAGAACATTATATCTTTCCTATTTGTCGAGTTATGAGTATTTTTTGTTTTGAAAAGTGGATTTTCGAAAATTTCATGACTGTATTTTAAGGCGAAATAATGATTTTATCACAAAACTGATTGTGCCAGTCCATTTTTCGGCCCAAAAAACCCCTTTTTACGAATTTTTATCATTTTTTATAATTTTTTTGTCGAAAATTTAGAACAAAGGGGTAGGTATGGAAATATTTTGCGATACAAATTGCTTTTTTCTAACTCCCTTAATCCTTGGAAATATCGACTCAAAATTTACTAAAACATGTAAAATTTTCCCCTGAATCGATTGGTGAAGACCAGAACGTTCTATCTTTCCAATTAGTCGAATTATGAGTACCTTTTGGTTTCAAAAAGTGGATTTTCCCTTTTTTCTTCTACATTTATCATTCATAAAACGGAAACCCTTCAAGTTAGGCTCTTGTAAATTTTTTTCCAAATGATCTAGTCTTTTGAGAATACTCCTAAAATTTCATAGTTTTGTGGTATTTACAAGACTATTTTTTGATCAAAAAAATGATTTTATCAAAAAACTAAGTCGACCAATCGATTTCTCGTCCCAAAGAATCCCATCTCACGAATTTTCACCCAAATTCATTACTATCACCTATTGGTAAATCTAAATAGAAATATTTAAAGCACAACTGCCAGTTTAAAAAATTTTAACAGGTACCAGTAAGATCGTCGATAAGTTAACAAATTTCTCATTGAAAAACTTTATCTCTATTAATATTTTAACCTGAAACGCCCTGTATACAAACAATGCTTTTTTTATAACAAAAGAGCGGCATGAAAGTGTGAAAAACCCACTAGTTAAAATTTCATGAGACATTAATGACAAATATTTAATTTGTTCATTGATTAGTAAATCATCTTGACAGTGTACACACGATACATCAAAAATTAAATATTATAATTAATCATATCGAGGCTACATTAAACGTAATTTCCAAATGTACCTACACAGCACAAATTATTCAACGATCCGGAAAAAGCTTTGTTAATGTTTGTCATCGAGTGAAAAGGTCGACATTTTCCAGATTCTAATTATGGTTATGGAAAAACTATAACTAAAATTTTCTTGACTCATAAATAGAGTATTCCTTTCGTAACAATCTTATTACAGGACTCTACAGGATCTTAATAATCATACAAAATGTTTGTTCTTTTTTTTATTTTAAAATTGTTTTCAAATACATTTTTGTTAATTTTGTATATTATTATAAATAAAATTTTTTTTTTACTAAAAGATTGAATTTTTTCCGGATTTATACGATAGATTTTTGGAAGATTCTTACTACAAATATTCCAGTAGCTTACAATAAAGGAATAAAAAACGTCATCAATGAACAAAGCTCCTTCATGAGAGAGATTTATTTTATCTAAAACAATAAATTATTTATTTAAATCATATTATTACAACACACGAGATAACTGAAATATTTAAGGTCATAGACAAGAGTGAGGTCTCTAGACTTTCTGTCACCGATATTATATTTTAGAAAAATAAGTTTACGTGACTTTTATCAACTACCACCAATTTATTTAAATAAGTTAAATATTAGATTTTCACATTAATATTATACTAATTCTAAATACAGAGTGACCAAAAAAAAAGCAAGAAAGAATAAATTATTTTTAAATAAAAATATATTTTATTGCTTCCAGATGAAGCATATATGAAACTAGCCATGGAAACCATGGAAGAACTGGATTGGTGTTTAGATCAACTAGAAACCATACAAACTCATCGATCTGTATCCGACATGGCTTCCCTGAAGGTGAGTTTTTAAATAATTTACACAGTCAAATTTAAATTATAAATTGACATTCTTTAACAACCCCCTCCAATCACAACCTCATTTTCTATTAAAAAGTTTTTTTTTACTGGGTTTATTTGATAATTATATCGACAATCGATGCCACGTGCTGTATATAAACTGGACATTCCCATATTATTCCTTATCGCAGGTTCAGGTTTAAAATAAGATTACCGATAAATTTAATTAAGATTAATAGCGGAAATTATTACCAAATGAAAATCAACAATAAAAATGTCCTTCCTTATTGGTCTTTTCACCGATAGTGCAACAATCTATTATAAAACTTTTCTGTATATTTATGTAAAACGGGAAGAAGGGAAAAACCCGACGAAGTTTTATTTTTAAAATTAACTATTTTTATAAAATTTACGATAAATTCATTTATTTTTTTTGTTCGAGTAGCTCTCGAATATTTTCCTATATCGAAATTTGTTGCTATGTCAACATAAGTGTTGCCCCAAAAATAATAACAATTTGTCTACTTGACACACGCATCAAAACAAAATTATCTTGCGATATAATCTGCTACTGATTTAAATTTTTGTTAAGTACGCGTTTTTTGATGATAAAAATAACAAATATAAAAGTAACAAATTTTATATGAAGTACTATCATTTTTTTTATCTCTTCTATCATTTCCCCAGTTTTTTATATAAACTAAAATCGATTTATTATTACATAATAAACATTACTCTCACTATCACATCACATTATGTCCTTATGTGGACATTTCGTAGATCAAATCCCACTTCTGATAAGCTGAAATATAACCATCGGAACTCGAAGCCGGCACCCCTCGGTTAGAAAGCTTTTACGTAACCCTCTCCGCTTCGGACGGTTCCTACCTATCAATGTTCTGTTCGGTTTTAAAAGCTACCATTAACCGCGTCTGCGTTTTACATTATTTCATTTATATTTTTCGTTAGAAATATTAAATAATATTCTTGTTAACAGAAACTTTTTACCGTGCCAAAATAAGAATTATAATTTCTTCGAAAATCTGACGATGTCCGAAATCTTAAAATAAATTGTTAAGAATTCGGCATATTCTTTGAATTGAACCGATTCAAATGTGTACAATGTTGGAAATATATATATATATATATCACTTTTAATACAAATGCTGATTTTCCGCGATTATCTCACCACTTAGACTTCAACAGCTTTTAATATACAGTGTGGCTCATTTAAAATGTTCAAAGCTCTTTTTATTTGAATAGTTTTTACTTGTGGGATAAAATTATATACACACTCTACTTAATGTCTACTAATTTATTTACGCTCAGTATAATAGTTCTAATTTATTTTCACCACTTGAATCTTACACTATTCACTATTTCATTCACTGTCCGATTACTTCTGTAAACTGTCTCTGTACTGTTCTGTTAACCAACTGTCAACTCACTAAAAAACTCGCGTATATATAGTCTTTATCAATTCTCGAAAATTCTTGAATTTTCCACGCTCCTCATATGCCCAAACAAAACGATCTTCCTGGAATGTTCTAGAAAGCGATAAGTGGCATGGCCGGCTTTGAGTGGGTGACTTCGTAACAGTCTTTAGACCCAGTTTCAATTAAAAGAATGGATATATTTTTAATCAAAGTGAATTTTAAAAAAAATGGCGTTGCGTTTTCAATGAAGTTAATGCTAAAAAGTTGTACAAGGAGTCCCAAATTGAACAGTTTTGCTCTGTTGGTTAAACAAGTCATGGTCCAAGTATGTAAGTTGTTTCATTTCCGAGTTATAGGGCAATTTTCCAAAATTCACCCAAACTGTCATCTCAAGTATCTTCTTTATCTTACTAGATATAAAATAAGCAAAAAATTTTTTTTTCAGTCGCGCGTAATTGTCAAAAACTGTTAAAAATGGATAATTTTTGTCAAAAACTGTTAAAAATGGACAATTTTTGTCAAAAACTGTCAAAGATGGTCAATAATTGTCAAAAATGATCGATAATTGTCAAAAAATTTTAAAAAATGGTCAAAAATTGTCAAAAATGGTCATTTGTCAAAAATTTTAAATTTTTTTGAAAAATGGTCAAAATTTTTCAAATATTGTCAAAAATGGTCAAAAACTGTCAAAAATGGACAATTATTGTCGAAATTGTCAAAAGCTATCAAAAATGGTCAGAATTTTTGAAAAATTGTTAAAACTTTTGGAAAATTATCAAAAATTTTGAAATATTTTGAAAAATTATCAACAAAAGGACAATTATTGTTAAAAATTGTCAAAATTTGTTAGAGTTTTTGAAATATGGTCAAAAATGGTCATTAATTATTAAAAATGTTCAAAAATTTGGTAAAATGGTCCATAATTGTCAACAATTGTCAATAATTATCAAACATGGTTAAAAATTGTCAATTATTTTTAAAAACCGTCAAAAATAGACAATTATTGCCAAAATTGGTCAATAATTGTCAAAAATTGTTAAAATTTTGAAAAATGGTCGATAATTGTCAAAAATTGTTAAGTTTTTGAAAAATTGTCAAAAATTTTGAAATATGGTCAAAAATGGTCAATAATTGTCAAAAATGGTCCATAATTGTCAACAATTGTCAAAAATTATCAAAAATGGTCAAAAATGGTCAAAAATGGTCAAAAATGGTCAAAAATGGTCTAAAATTTTGAAAAATAGTCAAAAACTATTAAAAATTGTTAATTATTGTTAAAAACTGTAAAAAATGAACAATTATTGCCAAAAACTGTCGAAAATGGTTAAAAATTGTCATCATTTTGAAAAATGGTCAAAAATTTGGTAAAATGGTCCATAATTGTCAACAATTGTCAATAATTATCAAACATGGTTAAAAATTGTCAATTATTTTTAAAAACTGTCAAAAATGGTCAATTATTGCCAAAATTGGTCAATAATTGTCAAAAATTGTTAAAATTTTGAAAAATGGTCGATAATTGTCAAAAATTGTCGAGTTTTTGAAAAATTGGCAAAAATTTTGAAATATGGTCAAAAATGGTCAATAATTGTCAAAAATGGTCCATAATTGTCAACAATTGTCAATAATTATCAAAAATTTTGAAAAATAGTCAAAAACTATCAAAAATTGTTAATTATTGTTAAAAACTGTCGAAAATGGTTAAAAATTGTCATCATTTTGAAAAATGGTCACTAATTTGAAAAACAGTCAAAATGGTCAGTAATTGTTAAAATTTTGAGAAATGGTCAATAATCGTCAAAAGTTGTCAAAATTTTGAAAAATAGTCAATAAATAATACGAGCCGTTTCCGAAAATCGATTTAAACACGTAATTTATAAAATCGATTTACTAAAAATCGATGAATATTACTATAAAAAACGATTATTTTTTAACATCCCTAGTCAGTAGATCTTAGTAGAGTCTTGTATCTTAATTGGCTCTATTTGAAAAAAATGCTTCAATTTGGGACACCCTATACTTGAGACATCCGGTATATTACTAAAAGTGTCTTTGAACTTACATTGACAAAACCGCAAACTTATTTTTCACCCAGTTTTGAGTTTTCTTAGTTACATTTTCGGTTTTCCCTTTTGTAACTTTACCACATATACAGTGTATTTTTAAATTCATGCGACAAAATTCAGAGGTCATTATTGCTCGTATGAAATTAAGATGGGTCTCTCCTATAACAAAATCTCCTCAGCCCCTTTCCGAGATATCACCCTTTAAAGGAGGTGACTAAAATTGAGTTTTTATTTTTTTTCTAAAATTTCAGTAAAGCTAGAAACTTGAAATTCTGTGATTTTCGTGTACTCGCAAAGGGCTAACCACGGGTATTTTTTCAATATTCCTGTTACATTATACGGGGGTGAAATTAGCAACCCTTACTTTATTTCATATCAAAACTTTTTTTCGAGAAATTAAATTTAACTTAAAATCCTTGTTTTATTTAAAAATATTCTTTATTCTCAAATTTTTTTCCAGAGAAAAAAAATAAACACCATAATTTATAATTTTTTTAATATTGAAAATATTGAAAAAATGCCCGTGGTTAGTCCTTTGCGAGTGCACGAAAATTACAGAACTTCAAGTTTCTAGCTTTACTGAAATTTTAGAAAAAAAATAAAAACTCAATTGTAGTTTAAGGGTGATATTTCGGAAAGGGGTGGGCTGAGGAAATTTTGTTATAGGAAAGACTCGTCTTAATTTCATACGAGCAATCATCTCCTGAATATTATGGCATGAATTTAGAAACACCCTGTATTTTTCATTTTATCTTTATATTTATTATAAGGTAGAATTTTTTTATTTTATTTTTAACATATCAACATTATCATCTTAACATAATACTCTTAAATCATATGACTCACGTCACGTGTCATTACTCAAACAGTTATTCCAAAAATGTTTCAAATATATTTTTTGTACCCTCTCCAATTATCGATATTTATTTTAAAAAAAATTATAACTACATTTGAAGATGATTCAATTGAACTTCAAGATTTTTATCTACAAATTTCGAGTGCTATTTTGGAATAACCCCGATCTGAATCAGAATTGAATTTGCATCTTTTTTAGATAACCGATAATAAAAAATATTAAATTTTTTTTATATTCTAATCTGTCGAACCATCTTAGACAAAATATTTTCGATTGTTTAAAAGTTAAACGGTAGTTTAGAGTCCAGGGCTATTTTCCACGAATTTAAAGTGTTTTTCAAAAAACAACCTCGATCTATATCTTCCATACTCTTTAGATAAAAAGTTATACTTTTTCATCATAAAATCCCTCCAATTGAATATTTAATTTTTTTTATAGTTTCAATACGCCGTAAATAACCTATCCACTTAAGCCTCATAGTGTAGCCCCGATGATGATATTAAATAACGCGGAACTTTAAACTATGTTTATTTAATTAATTTGAAGATTCAATTTTTTAGACGTAACTCAATTGTCTAAAATTGGAAGTCAATTAAAATAGTGGACCATATTTAGAATTACATTCCCTAATTAAATTATTATTTATAGTCTAGAAGCCAACTTTTTACTAATGAATTATTACGTCTCCAATGGGAAAATGTAACAAAGAAAAACGGAAAAACCTGAACTAATATATGGTTGGGACAGAGCCGGACTAAATAACATTTAAAAAAACCCCAAAATAACAAATAATGTTGATTTCACCGAAAATAAAAAACTCATCAAACATAATAATTTATATTATTTCTCTAGGCATAAAAAACTATCAAAAATGGTCAATAATTGTTAAAAATTATTAAATTTTTTGAAAAATGGACAAAGTTTTTGAAAAATTGTCAATAATTGTCAGAACCTGTCAAAAATGCTCAAAAATTGTCAAAATTGGTCAATAATTGTTAAAATTTGAAAAAATGGTCAAAAACTGTTAAAATTTTTGAAAAATTGTAAAAATTGTCAAAATTTTGAAATAATGGTCAATAATTATAAAATTTTTTCAAAAATGGTCAATAATTGTTGAAAATTGTTAACATTTTTGAAAAATTGTCAATAATTGTCATAACCTGTCAAAAATGCTCAAAAATGGACAAAAATTGTCAAAAATTGTTAAATATTTTAAAAAATGGTCAAAAATTGTTAAATATTTTAAAAAATGGTCAAAAATAGTCAATAATTGTTAAAATTTTTGAAAGTTGTTAAAAATGGTCAATAATTGTCAGAAACTATCAAAAATGGTCAATAATTGTTAAAATTTTGAAAAAATTGTCAATAATTATAAAAAAATGTCAATAATTTTTGAAAATTGTCAAAACTTTTGAAAAATTGTCAAAAATGGTCAATAATTATCAGAAACTGTCAAAAATGGTTAATAATTGTTAAAATTTTGAAAAATGGTCAAAAATTGTCAAAATTTTGAAAAAATGGTCTAAATAATGGTCTATCTAATTTTCTTATTTTTGTCTTGGCAGTAATGACAGTTAATTTTGACATTTGATATTTGTTGACAAAATGGCTTTTATTGCACCCGTTATGCACAGACAGGCAAGCCTTTGAAGTTTTGATAGCTCCAGTTCGGCTTTTTTCTGATCTTTCGATGTTCATTTGCAAACACGTGTCGATAGCGTAGATTTCTGCCTGGAATACCTGATTCCGCTCCTGCATTTTTACACTTTGTATCTGCGACCGTTTTAATTCGAAATATATAACGACAATAAAAGCTTTGTCTATAGAGAACACATAACAGTAACTCGAAAATAAAAATTTGTGCGTTGCGCTCCACAACATCTAATTCGCGGTAATACAAAAAATATTTTACGCGGAAAAACTCACCGCGCTGTATATAATAAGCAGTTCTCGCCTAGCCAGCTTCAGTTTGACGCAATCATCTGAACAGCAATCATGAGTGAATTATTATTATAATAAGTCGATTAGTGCAGTTTTGTGATTAAATACTTTTCTGAGTGTGTTATTGAAAATTTTTTACTTATTTAAAAGTTCAAAATGTTATTTTCTAACGAAATTTGGGCTTCTACCAAAAAACGTTTTTTAAAAAGGGCCGTATCCTGTCAGGATAGAGTCGAAAGGATTCCACCTAATTCGGAAGATTTGTTTGATAATATGCATTGGATGAAAATCATGACTGATTTAACGGTGAAATCCGCTATTGCAGAGTATGAGGTAAATACAGTTACAAAAATTAATTGAAAATTCCAATCTATAGTATAACTTGCTTTTATATAAACGGTCTTTTTCTCCAAATGACATTAATTAAATTGGAATGAATTTGGCAGAAAAGAAGATTCAATGCCTTGGCTGGTTTCCTAGCCTCACCTACGCCTCGGCTATGAAACTCCAGCCGCAACATTAAATCTTGTCTGCCTAGTAAAACCAATAACTATTTTCTTACCTAACAACCCAGAATGAATCATTTATGTTTAAATGTGATGAAAATTTTTACTTGACAGTTTTTTTAACCCAATCCAACATGTGTTAATGTGTCATAGATAATATCATTATTGCGTCATTTTGTATTACGTATACATTTTTTGTCTTTTCATTCAGCTATAATTCGAAAAAGAGGAAGATTTTAAAAAATTTCGAAAATATTTCTTTAACTTATTCTTGAAATTTTCATTTATATTTCTACTTCTAGGAAGATTCGAAAACTTTTTGTAATACACTGACAGTTGCAGTTGCTGCATCCTACAAGGTGTCAAAAATATCTTCACATTTATTATTTATATATATATATTATTTATTATTTTCAAATTTAATTCCACATTAAAATTTCAACCACAGTATTTTGCTACAAAAAAATTGACGTACAATTTACAAAAAAATTATAAAAATAAAATTTTTGTGACCGGAATTTTATGTCGCTCCCTGTATATCGAGCAAAGAAATGTTTTCTCCTTCAATTCCGCATTATTTCTCTCGTAAACATTGATATAAAATCCGTCATTTTTTTTATGATAAAAAATAGTTAAAAATAAAAAAAAATGTTTTTATTAGCCAAAATCACTAAATTGTTGTTTTCGTATTTGAAGTAAGGATTGTTTTTAAAACAAAATTTATTTATTACCCACAAATGTCACATATTCTAACTTAAATATTTTTGGGATTAAAATGTTGTTTTTTTTTTGGTATTTATTTTCATAAATACTATTTGCAAAATAAATATATTCCCACAACAAAAATTTTTGACAATTATTTATATTTTTAAAATTTTTATAAAAGCGGCTTCATACAGATGAATTTATTATTTTATTCGGCACTATTCAACAACGAAAACATTTTATATAAAAAATAATAATAATTTTTAATATAATTCGGTATTTCCTGTTTTAAACAATAATTGAAAAACCTTAAGGCACAAAATAAAGAAATTACGGTAATTAAAATTCTAAATACATTCCATATGATTCGTTGTAATAAAAAAAAATTAATAATAATAATTGGTAAATCTTAATCAATATTTTATTTTTATTCAAGATAATATTATTACATAATTGCAACAAATATTGATATTTGCACTAATTATTACAAATGTTATTCCATACAGTTTTTCCAAGGAAAAATAAACAAAAAAAATATCTCTTTTGTTTGTTAGTTATGGTATACGTGCCATTTTTCATGCGAATCACATCAACTTTAACCTATTTTTAGATGATAATAAACCATTTTTTTTTCGACGCCAAATAATAATGTATTAAAAGTATATTCTCAACTTTGACTTTGACTTTCAACTTGTTGTCGTCATAACCTGACTGATGTGTTATTGAATGATAAATTAAAGTAAAAAAAAACCTTAATAACTTTATTGAAACAAATATTTACTTGAAGTCGTTGAACTTTAAATTATATCCACCCTATCCTAATTATCTTCTCCTGAGTCGCCTTTTTATAATCTCTGCAATTTCACATCATTAGATTTTCCGCTAAAAAAGATAGATAAAATGTAGTTTTCTATTATAAGCGTTTGCTTTTATTCTTTCGAATCTTAACGTAAAGAAAATTTTCTATAAAACGTCGAATGACTCACTGATTTTCAGATTATATAACATTAAATTTAATATAGTTGTTATTATATTGACGTCAATTAACTAATCGCACTTTTTTTATATTTACAATATATCGTAAAATTTACACTAATTATTAACAGTAAGAACATTGATTAATATACTCTATCGATAAAAAAGTCAAAATATACGCTTATTTATTATACAGTGTGTCGATTTTAATGGTTACAGTCTCAAATGAACCAGTAATTCTGTTCTTAAAGGTTTTATACTTGCACCTAATTCAATTAATTGTTATAATTTCGATTTATGGTTACTCCCTGTATAATTGTTACTTGTACCGTTGAAAAACATTTTTTACCAGCTTTCCAACGACATATCACAAGAAGAGAGTTGTCATTTTAATTTTTTATCTTTTATGTAAGTTTTAATAAGAACACACTTATTATTTAAAACCCCATTTTTACCGGCAAACATTTTTTCCCGAAAAAATCACATCCCTAAGTAAAAAATTTATACGGCTCGAAGGACCATTTATTTTAGTGAGTTTTTCTTTAGAGCCCCTCTTAACGCTTGGGGAGAAAATAATATTAAATAATATCCAATTATTATTACTTGTGAATTAAATTTTAATTAATTGAAAGTTTTTTATTGTAAAATTTTTCTTTTAACTGATTTTCATAATTATTATATTATTGAACAGTCCTTCTATAGTTACCCACATCTTCTCGATATACGCTTTAATTATCAGGTTTTACGAAATTCTGACAAAATTGCACTTACACAGTATTAGTTCCTGATATAATTAAACTTAAAGGATTTCTTTAACGTCATTAGTTTAAACATCTTTTTTTTCTCTCTCTCGATATAATAAATATCACGAGTTAAAAACATGCTAATAAATCGCGCCGTTTATTTGATCTGTTTTGCAAGCTATTATTTTTCTTATTAAATAAAATATTATCTCGCTAATTAAAAGATGTATTTGTACTATTTTTAATTTAACTACTTTTACTCTGAATATTTTTAAAAATCTTTAATTTCCCTCTTTAATCCTAATACTTGAATAACAAACCATTCCTCGTTTTTCCTTTACCTTTTTATACCTCAGTTCTCGAAAGTTGTATAAAAGAAAAATGTTGAGAAAACAATATTTGAACACTGTTTTATTCACATTGAAAGTATTATTACTGCTTCTTGAAGCCTTTTAATAAGCCATTCCTTTGTATCTTTATCATTTCAATTAATATGATCCTTTAATCCTTACAACTTTCTTGGTAGATCTCTTTTATTTCATCTTCATGTTCTTATTTTGTTTTGGATGTTTCTGCAAAATAAATAGAAATTCTGCACACTCACAAAGGGCATTTTACTGAAAAATTGTATTATTTTATTTTTTAATTTAATTTGTGGTTGTCAACATATTTTATTATTTTTACTACCAAATTTTAAGCATTTCTCGTACATTTTTCATTGTAAACAAATTTTTGAATATTCATTAAGCATTGTTTGAAAAAAAATTATGAACTTTATTAAAATGACTAAGCACCTAAGCTTATGAAAAAAACAATATGATTCACGGCATTGCGAATAATTTAATTTTGACCTAAAATATGAAATATCCAACAAAAATAAACTGTATAATTGAATTTCCCTACTTACTCATATTGCTCTTATATGCTATCTATATTGGCCAAACCAAACGAAATGTTGAAATTAGACACAATGAACACGAATTAAAATAGCCAAATAAATCCCATTACACAAAACATCAAAACATTCATCAACACCTAACACAGAACTAAAAGTACCACATATTTGTGATAAGAAACAAAAACTAGATTTCCTTGAAGAATTAGAAATTAGAAGACACTTAAGAGACCCACAATATGAAGTCGTCAACGAATAGATAAATCTAAGGAGCTCTCCATTATTAAATATCCAGGATTTCCCCTTAGGGCTAATAGTACCTCCTATTTTCTATTCATATATCAAGTCAATCACCAGATAGGTGTAGCCTAAATATTAAACATCAAGTAGTCATCACGTCAAATGTATCTTCTGTCATTCTAACGATGATATGCAAATATCGAAATAATTATCAATTTATTCATTTATAAGAATAATATCTCTATAAAAAATGTATAAAACCCCGAATAGCCATCAAAAAGTCGATAACCTACCCGATGCGGCATATACGTCAAATATATAGCGCACAAATTTTTATTACAACTTTTCAAACTCCTAAAAATATAATATCCATCACGGATATTCTTTTTCCTTCGTTATACTGTTTGTTTTCCTCTTTTCCCATCCCTTCGGGGACTATATGGAACGTAAAAAGTATGTTTACGATACCGCCAAAGGGTCGGTTATGTTCGACATTAAAATATCATATTTATTTAATGGGCAAATCAATAATTTTTTTTACAATAAACTTTTTTTTGTTACAGTTCAAACGTATGCTGAACAAGGAACTTTCTCATTTTTCGGAATCTAGCAAGTCTGGCAATCAAATTTCTGAATACATCTGCTCCACTTTTCTTGGTAAGTACCTCAGCCTTCAGGCTTTTTGATCTCTTGGTTGTACCGTTTATATGAAGCCTCCAACAGTCCTTCCTGCTGCTTCAGGACCACTGAATGCAGTTTCAGACCCAAGCTTTGCTAGGGTGTCTACCGTTTCGTAGCCTACAATACCTTGTAACCCACTTAAGTGTCACTCACCAGGAGGTATACTTTTTGAAGGCAGTACCAGACCAGTTTAGATCTGATCTGGGGGCTTACTAATGATTTCAGTGCTGCCGGACTATCTATATATATAGCGTAGTTTTTGGCCTGGAATACCAATTATGCGAGGACATTGCTCTTGGTTCTAGCACTGTGTACTCCAGCTCCTAATCCGATATCAGTTTTAGATCTGTCAGTGTACCACACCAACGTTCCTTCCTGACTGCATACCTCCAACTCATCCCAGTTTAGCTGGATATGGTATGGTTTGGTGATTCTGGAATAACTGTGGGTGCTGGTCCCTTCGTGCCAAATCCCATTGCATTCCAGCCGTTATTCAACAATTCTCACCTTAACGTGCAGAACAAGAGGCTTCTCATCGCACCCGTTATGCAAACCTCTGTAGTCGGTCTAAGGCTCCATAGGTGAACATGGTTCTTCAGTGAACGATAATTATACCTCCTGGCTTAGACACGTTAAAGATGCTTTGCAGATAGTTCACTTGAAATTAAAATTCTTACAGTTATGTTATTTTTTACAGATAAACAACAAGAATTGGACATTCCCTCTCTTCGTGATGACGTCCCGGAATTCCCGAAACCGAATCAACGCAAAGAACGTAGTCCGCGCGGTGCACACTCGACAATGTCCCAAATATCGGGCGTTAACCGCAAACCGCTTTGCCATACGAATTCTTTCACCGGCGAAAAATTGCCGTTACACGGAATAGAAACTCCATTCGAAGACGATTTAGGCAAAAGTTTAATTATGATCGACCAATGGGGCATCGATATTTTCCGTATCGGCGAGATGAGTAACGGCAAACCTTTGACGTGCGTAGCGTATACGACTTTCAGTAATAGAGATCTTCTGAAAACTATGAATATACCAACCAAGACTTTTATTACTTTCATGATGACTTTGGAAGATCATTATGTCAAAGAGAATCCTTTCCATAATTCGTTGCACGCGGCCGATGTAGCGCAAAGTACGCACGTTCTACTCAATACTCCCGCTCTGGAATCGGTGTTTACTCCGCTCGAAATAACAGCCGCTCTGTTCGCTGCTTGTATTCACGACGTAGACCATCCCGGACTTACGAATCAATTCCTAATCAACTCCAGTTCTGAATTAGCTCTTATGTACAATGACGAAAGCGTACTAGAGAACCATCACTTAGCCGTAGCCTTTAAATTACTTTCGAACGAAGATTGCGACATTTTTTGTAATTTGTCGAAGAAACAGAGACAGACTCTGAGAAAAATGGTCATTGATATGGTGCTGAGTACCGACATGTCCAAACATATGACGCTTTTGGCTGATTTAAAGACGATGGTAGAAACGAAAAAAGTAGCCGGTTCCGGGGTACTTTTATTAGATAATTACACGGATAGAATACAAGTATTGGAGAACTTGGTGCACTGCGCCGACCTGAGCAATCCCACCAAACCTTTATCTCTCTATAGACGTTGGGTGGATCTTCTAATGGAGGAATTCTTCCAGCAAGGAGATAAAGAAAGGGAAGCCAAAATGGATATGAGTCCGATGTGCGACAGGCATTCGGCTACAATAGAAAAAACCCAAGTCGGTTTTATAGATTACATAGTTCATCCTTTATGGGAAACGTGGGCGGATCTAGTCCATCCAGACGCACAAGATATCTTGGATACTTTAGAAGAGAACCGCGATTGGTATCAGAATGCGATACCGCCTAGTCCCCCGCCGGAAGAAGCACCCGATTCCCAACGACCGGGCATCAGATTTCAAGTAACCGTCGAAGAAGGAGAAGGTGAATCTGAAGAAGGTCCGATGTGACGGAAACTAGGGGGTCTATGTAGAAAGCTCACTGAAAAAGTGCAGCAATGGTGGCGTATCAGACAGTAAGCGCGGGCGCAGGCGCACGTGCACTGACTGACGAACGTTACACCGCGCAGGCGCGGGGTTTATTGTGTTTTGCAATATATGCTTGACTGAAATTTTGAATTTTTCGGGCTGAGATGCCAGCCTGTTCTTATATATCGCAGAGTTCCTGGGAGTGTACTCTTTTGTTTTAGTTTTCGGTGGGTCGGTCGATTTGTGGCTCAATCGAAAATTATTACTTTCGAAGGAATTAAGCCACTTCTTATTCTATTAACATCTCTGCGACAAAACAATCTCAAGTCCCGCCTTTTTTAATCAAAAACCTTCATTTTGTAATCGACAATCATTTTTTTTATTGTTAATTTTTTGAAAAATTTATGGTTTTACATAACTCGATGTTGCGATGAGATCTAGCGGCGCGTGTCGAAAGTAGGTATGAAATAGAAAAGTAGGAAACCAGAAACACTAATTACACTTTCTGGTTACCTATTATTCTACCTCAGACCCATTTTCGATACGCGGCAATACAATAAGATCTACCGCAACATGGAGGTATGTAAAAGCATCTATTGTCACCGTTTGGACGCTTAAATTAAAGATGCAAGGTGGTTTTTGATTAAAAAAATAATGGGACTTTTAAAACTATCGAAAAGTTGAAGTTACATTAAATTGTCGAATAGAAAAATTGTAGAATAGCGAAAAAGTGATTTTGCTTAAAATTGTAAATTTTAGAAGAAAGCAATTGTGTTAAAAGTAGGTTGTTTGTTAAAAATCCACTACAGAAGCTAAAACACTTATTCGTCTCCCTTGCCGACTTCTCTTCAAAGGAGACGAATACATGTTTTATTGATTTTCGACAAACTATAATAATTTTTCTTTTTCTATTTTTGTTTTTGTATATATCTATTTATATTTTTTTGAATGTAGGAAAGAATATTGTTTGTGATTTATATCGATCTAAATTAAAAACATATCCATAATTAACCGATTTTTTTTTCAATTTACTAATAATTAACTTAGGGTTTTTGAGATTATTAATTTTTAATATTCACAGCTTCAGAATGTTCATTTTAGTACAAAGTTTGTGACCGAACGTTACAAAGTGTTTGGAAATCCTACAGCATTACCACATTGGTAATATTTCTGTAGATATTGGATATGAAGTGGCTTAAATCCTTTTTCTCTGAATAAAAATGTATTAAAAATTACAAATGAACTGACATGTTTTAGCAATAAAAGAGAAACAAAGTCTACTGTTGCTTATAGTAGAAATAAAAACGCTTTTGCGCTGTTTTCTTGTACCTGCATAGACACGCCTGGAAGAGTCTACGAGCTTTAGTTTGATTTAAAATAATCATTTTTGATTAAGAAACATCCTTATTATAGGAAGCATGCCATAGAGAACTGACTTATTGAATAAATAAAAATTTTAGTTACCGTAGCGTAACTTATGTTGTCAGTTCTTTGTCTAACCTAATTGTAATTATTATATAACGATTGTAAATATCACTGTTATTGTCTTTTGTGTAGAAATTGAAGTGCGAAATTGCGTACGATGTGTAGCCATAAAGTCGATTGTTATCCACTGAAAATATTCATTTTTTATTTCGGCCTTTTTAACATCAACCTCATTATCACACACAAACACACACACACACATACACACAAGCCTTATAATTATTATAGAAAGATACTCTCCCTGCTAACCGAACATCTTTGTATATATAGTTCATATCTTGTATGTGTAATACTCAGCCCTCTGTATGTATAGGTAATATTATTATATATGTCATGTCAGCTATGTTACATAAAGTAAAAGCTCTCTCTCAATTACAAATTTGTGTTTTATTTCTTTTACCTTAACAATAAAATAAACTAATAAAGTGAGCGAATATATAAACGCCAGCAAATGCTCCAGTCACCCCTAGTAATGCTCCTTACCTTTCTAGCGCTCCTGATACAAATATTAAATTGAAAAAATTTTCACGGCGGAATTGCCCCAATCACCCCTACCGTTACTCCTTGTATTATACCGCCTCGCGTTTCTGCTCTCCTCATACGAGAGAAAAATTCGTTATTTGTACTATTTAATCTGCGTAATTGCTCCAATCACCCCTACCGTTACTCCTGATATCACACCTCCTCGCGTTTCTGCTCTCCTCATACGAGAGAAAAATCACCAAACTGAATGAAATTTCTTAAAATCTCAATAATTTCTCTTGAAAACGAACTTTTGGTAATCGACTTTGTATCAGGAGAGCAGAAACGCAAGGAGGTGTACAAAATATCAGGAGTTACTTTTTACACCTCATCGCGTTTCTGCTCTCCTGATACAAGAGAAAAATCGCAAAATTTACTAATTTTTTTTCTCGTATCAGGAGAGCAGAAACGCGATGAGTTAAATACCAGTAGCAGTAGGGGTAACTGGGGCTATTACGCCGAGTGAAATGTACAAAATTTGAATTTTTCTCTCGTATCAGGAGAGCAGAAACGCAAGGAGGTGTACAAAATATCAGGAGTTACTTTTTACACCTCATCGCGTTTCTGCTCTCCTGATACAAGAGAAAAATCGCAAAATTTACGAATTTTTTACTCGTATCAGGAGAGCAGAAACGCGATGAGGTAAATACCAGTAGCAGTAGGGGTAACTGGGGCTATTACGCCGAGTGAAATGTACAAAATTTGAATTTTTCTCTCGTATCAGGAGAGCAGAAACGCAAGGAGGTAAATACCAGGATTAGCAGTAGGGGTAACTGGGGCTATTACGTCGAGTGAAATGTACAAAATTTGAATTTTTCTCTCGTATTAGGTGCGCAGAAAGCGGAGGAGGTGTATTACCAGGAGTAATGATAGGGATAACTGTGGCAATTACGCCGACTAAAATGTACAAAATTTGAAATTTTCTCTTGTATCAGGAGCACAGAAAGCAAAGCAGAGTAGTACCAGTAGGGGTAACTGGTGCAATTATACTATTATTCTTGCAATTTAGTTATTGTGATTTCAAGTTAAAGAGAGGGTTTAAAATAAAACAAGTAAGTATTTTTTATATGTTTATTCAAGTTACTCGCGTTACATTCATGATATTACCAAAATACCAAAAAAATTAGGTTACAGTAAAGACAAAGGTTTCATAACGTAATATTAAAAGAAACAAATAACACAAATACCCATCGGAATTCGACACATAAATAATGCTTATTCTAGTAACTGTGACAGTCAGATAATGATAAGTACAAACATGCGTTTACACTTTTCATAGTTAAGACTAGCTTGGTTAATGAATTTGTACTCTATAAAATCTTATGAAATATTTAAAACATTTTAGTGACATACACAGTCGATTTCTGAAAAGAACTCATCGTTTTTTTAAGGTAGAAGAACAATTTATAAATAAATTATGACTACTTTTCAGAAAATCATTCAAGGGTAGCTCATTACTTCAAATTATTGTCAGCGAGCGGCTGTCAGGGGAAAAAATCCTTTAATTAAACAAATAACGAACTAACCATAATGATTATACAAACAAATTTATCTTAAAAACACTATATCGATATAACAACACAACTTTTTGATTTTCTCTGTATATAAATAATATTATATAATAACTTATATAAATTAGTCAAACAAACAGTTAAAAATAACGTATTAACTATTAAAATAAGCTTTGGTATCTTATTGCAATTAAAATTGTTGTAGAAGCCAAGCGTTTGTTCGGTTTTCACCAGAATCCAGAGGACTTGCCGCCCGGTGGATTCCTCACACGTATGGAACTCTTCCTGTCCGGATCCAGCTCCTCTGAAAACAAAATAAAAACAATATAGAAATTTTCAGTTTAAAACATACGCCAAAAATCACCCATTCCCCACCATGAAGGAACAGACAGGACAAAAATCCAGCTGTTGGGTAATCTAAGTATACCAGGAGCTATGAGACCCTGGTCCGCAGAGGAGGATATACGAGGTGCCTTAGATAACCAAGAAACTGTAGTATGTGCGTTTTTGGACATATAGAAGGGAACTTTTGAAAATACTCTACATGAGGCTGTCAAACGAGCAATAAATAGAAGAGGTGCAGGCAACACAACATCCAAATGCAGCACTAGAGAAGCAGAGACGAGGAAGGGTAAAGATATCGTCTCCATCTGCATAACCAGAGAATGTCCAGAGGAGTCTGACGGTTGACGAGCTTCTGTCGAGGATGTGCCAAGCCAGAGGTAATTTTGAGTATAAATACATAACATCCTCTCCTGTACCTGCCATGGAGGTAGTGTTAAACTTCGTCCTCTTCACCTAGAAGAATAAACCTCGACAAAAAATCCCCATTACTAAGGCGTAAGTCATCGTGGTGAGGGTATATGGAAGGTGCGAGGGTTAGAGCACCATAAACGATCCCCTTGGGGTACCTGGCGAAACTCCATTGTATCCACTGCCACGCTGGACACACGTTTCGACCCAACTCGTGGAATGTGGATCAAGAAAAATAACCAATCGGAAAAGAGACACTTGCGGAGAAACTGGAGAGCTGGTAGCTTGCAGAAATCAGAGCACTTTTTGCCAAGGTACTAGGAAAGTCAAAACAACTTCTATCATTGACCAAGGAGATAACAAACACAAAGGTTAAGATTAAAGAAGGAACAAACCTTCTGCACCAGATGATTTCGAGGGTGAACAGAAAGTTGGAAGTATATAAAGAGAGGACAGTAGTGGAGGAACATAAGGTGGGTGTGTCAAAGAGGGATGCAGGGACACAGGCCAGTACTGACGAGATGGAAGAGGAAACGGAGAGGAGGAAGAAAGAAATAACGAATTGCTTAGAGGATGGAGCTACGGAGGAGAGTTTCGCGGAGGTAGCAAACGAGAAGTGGCCCGAGGAAGTTTTTAAGACGACCAGAGTCAAGGATAGACAGAGGGCATCGTCGTCAAATATTAGAAACGTATTCATAGTAGCGGATAAGGAGATTCTACAGGAAGGGACGTATACAAGGAAGTGGAAAAGAGACCAACCTGACTTAGACGGGATCATGGAGGAGAAGGAGGATGTAGACTTCGTGCAAAACAAAACAAACACGGAGACAAAGAGGGACAGTAGCAAGCAGATTACCAGGGTAGCTTTTGCGGTAAGAGGAATTAGAAATGGTGGGAGCTGCCTAAGTAGGATGATGACTGAAAAATCTTGCGAGTTGCAACAAACAGTGAGTATTCCTCACTCCCCATTGCAGCCTCTCTTCAATTCGACAAGACCAAACGATTCAACTTTGTAAAGAATGGACGAGCGAATCCATCAATTATGAGGCAGGATTCTTGAATGAGGGAGTAGAGCTTCTCGAGAGACCGCAAAATATCTGTTATCGCAGGAAGCTCTTCTCCCCCAGTTAAGAAACCGGCTCCATGTAGTATACTTATGGATCAAATACAGAGACTGGAATTTACGGCCCCAGACTTCGACACAATGGGCAGAATATGGCGATTGTCTCAGATAGTCATGCAACCAGGCCATTTAGAGCACAAGAACAATGAAGAGGCAGACTCACTAGCCCGACGAGCTCCGACAGGTCCACAACCAATCTGTGTGCAAAAAGAACAACAAAAAACCACAACCCTCTCAATGTAAGGAGCTGGAATCTAGTAAAGACACGGAACTCTAGCAAAACACGAGGACAAATATCGTAGCGGAGAGGCTCCTAGAAGCACTTAGAACCCCATATTAATCTTAATCTTACCTGTAAGAGAAAATGTACTTTCTTGAATGTTTCTTTGTCCGTCAGGTCGCATAGCTCTCATCGTTGGAGTAGATACGTTCGACTCTGGTAAAGTTGGCGTCGGACAAGGATCGTCTAACAACTTAAGCTGAAAAAAAAACAAGAAATAACATAAAAATCTACAGGCACTTGTTAATTTTTTTTACCTTATGAAATTTCGGTGTAAATTCAACATCGTTAATATGTTCGTGTATCGGCTTGATGTTGTTGAGTTCTTGGGGATTGTACACGTAAGGCGGAAAAACTGGTGTTTCCACGAAGTGTCCATGTCCTTCGACGACCCGTAACAGACCATCGTCCAGGCAAACTCTTCCGTTTACTATTACGTATTCCGCAACTCCGTGGCATGTCATACCCTAAACAAATATAATTCTTTTTAATAAAAACTACTTAATTGAAGTATTTTAATACGCACCTCGAATATATTGAAATCAACGGCTTGGTAATGGGTTTGAGCGGAAATCGTGCGAGTAGCGTTGCCGTTCCAAATAACGAGATCCGCATCCGATCCGACTGCGATACAACCTTTTCTAGGATACAAATTGAATATTTTGGCAGCATTTGTACTTGTCACAGCCACGAATCTACTCGGCGTTAAAATACCAGTGGCTACTCCTTTTTCCCAAATCACAGACATTCGGTCTTCTACACCGTTAACGCCGTTTGGAATTTTTCTGAAGTCATTTTTACCAAGCTCTTTCTGCGATTTGTTGAATGTGCAATTGTCGCTTCCGGTCAATTGAAGGACGTCTCTAGAAAAACAAAACATGTGTCATGTTTAAAATAAAACCAGTAACCTAATCGCCAAGATATAGTTTGTTCTAGATTACTTTTCAGGTAAAGGCTCGTCCCTTTAACAAAAGGAGTCAACGATATATCTTGACGAGTATTATAAATTTGTTTGTCGGTCAATTTATTGTTTGTTAGTTACACAAATGATAGCAACATTTTACTACAAAAAACACACAAAAAGAACAGACCAATGATTTGAATTGTTGCGGAATGATATGTGATGGTGATAATACCATTGTATAACGATAGACATAAACATGAGACCCCCCCAAATGATAACTTTTTCGTATAAACGGAAAAAATTACCCCCCCCCCCTATCCCTCAATGGGTTCTGAGATTTTGGGACTCGACAGTAGGAGACTTTTTATTATTTGAGCCATCGGGAAAGAAATGGCGTTCGTATCACAAAAAGCATGCAAAACTGGTGGACAATCTGAGAAAATATACAGGTATAGTAAAAAATTTTAAATTTGCCCTCGTAAGGGGGGTCAAATTAACTATCCTTAGCCTAGACACCATACCTAATTTTTCAAGGGGTACAAGACTCGCTGAACAATTGATTTAGGGGGAAATTTTTCTAGAGTACCTCCTCATTTACTATGCCAAATTGTAAGTTGTAAGCGAAAATAATGTTTGGATAAAGATGTTGTTAAAAGACAATTAGTATTAAATTAATCATAAAACTCGATGAAGGCTAGAATGTGCTGACAAGAGTACATATAAAATACAAGTGACATTTAATAAGAGTTTAAATAATACTACAACCCAATTCAACTGTCATTATATCCCTATACAATGGTAATATGAATATGGAGCCTAAAATGAGGTATTTTGGTAAGAAGAGATGGTTAAACGAAGGGAGTTTCATGTTTATTGGATGTAATTAAAAAATTATGTCAGTGTTTATAGTTTTAACTGTATTTTTTCTCTTTCTCTACAGTTTTTACAAATTCTCTTCATTTAAACTCAACTAAGGTTATATAACGGTTAGTAATAGTCACACTTACGATGCCAAAAACTTCATCAGTTTATATGGTGCGTCTGATCTAGACCTAATCGGCGGTGACGTGATGAAATTAGGATTATGTTTAGTTGGTCCGTTAACTCCAAGAGCTGATACCTCCACTTCTCCGAACGCTCTCAAATTCCCATCGGATATGTGATTTCTCAATATTTCAGCGGATTTGTCCGTTGTTATTTGAGCCAGATAAAGTGGAGCGTTCACCTAATACGTTACGTAAAATGCGTCAGGATTATTATTATATGGGGTTAATTAATTAAATGTTTTTACAGTTTTAAGCTAATTCGTGAATTAAAATGGATGTTACAGGTTGTTTCAGGAGTTCGTTCCAAAACTTGGGAGAGTTAAAATTTCTACCTACTCCCTTCGTTAACGAATTATAGGCATTTCAACTTAGATCACAAGTTTTTGGTACGAAATCCTGGGACAACCTGTATTAGAATGAGTTATTTGCAGAAAAAAAAAGACTTGGTGGCGCAGTACTATTTTAAAATATAAAGAAGGTTTTTAAAAATTTTGTAACATTAATTGATGGTTTTACATACCCCCTTATTGTGGTGCGATCTAGCAGCACTTGTCGAAAGTAGGTCCGAGGTAGAAAAATAGATATCTAGTAAGGGTAATTACACTTTATTCACTTGTTAGTATTAGGTTTGTATAAAAACCATGAAATATCTAGTTTATAATTGAACCATGGCAACATTGACATTTAGTTAACCTTACTAGTTACCTATTTTTCTACCTCAGACCTACTTTCGACAAGTGTCGCTAAATCGCATTACAATACGATCCACCTCAATCTGGAGGTATGTATAACCATAAATTATTTCGCATGCAAATATAAGTAACTTCAGAATAACATTTTATTAACAACTGTATGGAAAGCTTCATCAATCATGCAACATTTAATAGAAAATACACTTCAGTGCACAAAAGCAAAATGCAAGTAGCACACAAGTAAAAATATAAGTATAAATTCAAGCGAAATTTCATCGTCTAGTCCCTTCTGAATTCAAGAAAATTCACCCTATTTAATTGTGTGCTACCTATAGGAAGAAATAAATTAAATTAATAAAAAAAATCAAGAGACAAACTTACTGTGCTAAATAATTCATTAATGCCAGAGGCGTGCTGGGGTCTGGTCTTAGAGGAGGACTAAGTATGTGGCCAGCCGAGTGATGGAAACATTCGTGTCTGTAATGGGTACCGTCGGTACCCAAGGCCGCGACTAAGGTTTCGCCATACACTCGGGCACCACACATTCTATGAAAATCTAAGGCTCTAGTAGCCGATTTACTCATAACATGCACTACGTACAAAGGACAGTTTACCTATGTCGAAGAAAAATAAAACAAAAAGTGAAATATATAAATTTTTGTAAGTACAAGTAAAAACGACCAAATCTTATAAATAATAAAAAATTTTGTATCAAGTAGAAACAGTTTTTGCGCGCACTGTATATAATACTTATAAATGTAAAATTATTGGTGGCATTATTTTAAAGAATTATGAAAATCGTTGGGACACGTTAACTTATGAATTCAATTGATGAACGTTCTTAGAACAAATTTGTAAATATACAGGGTGTTTCACTAAAAATTAAGAGTACCGGCTCATTCATTCAATCGTTTGGGTTGTGCTTGAACTGAATCTGTACCATTTCCCATGTTATCTACCACCATTCCAGAAGCTTTGTGTCTTCTAAGGCTACTTGTTTGACTGGATGGATTTACAGTAGTTGTAATGGTTGTATTAATTGCTCTCCAAAGTGCTTCCGTCTAAGTTCTCGCAGAAGCAGAGTATGTGAGTAGGTGTTTCAACATCAAGTTCACATTTCCTGTACATAGGCTCACAAACTTTGCCCATTTTGTGCAGATGTTTCCTCAGGGTGCAGTGTCCAGTCACCAGGTCGGTATTGCAGATAATATATTATCTGCAGAGGACACTTCTGTCCTCCTCATTGAACCACCTCAGGTCGTATTCCCCAGATTTTGCCCATAACTCTTCTGCATTGCCAGAAAAGCCTAGTCGCCCTGGTAGTAATTTTTTCCAGGAGTACCTTCCAATTCAATTTGGAAGAGTACCGGCTGTTTCTAGATTTACTTGAAACACACTGTATATTTAGATTTTTTTGTTCTAAGAACGTACAATTGAATTCAAAGTTGACATATCTCAGCAATTTTTGGAATTCTATAAAATAAGGCCTCGAATATTTATGGTTTCCGCACTTTATAAATTCCCCAGAAGTACCTATTACTTGTGAAAAAAAACATATATGGGAAATGCATGAAGCATGTGCAAAAGAGGAAAAAAAATTATTGAAAGCAAGAAATAAGCATAATCTTTACATCTAGTGAATTATTTATTGTAAAGCTCAGTAAATATTCAAACTCGAGACGGAGTTATCTACCTTATTCTTATCTTTGTTAAGCTGTAAAATAATAAAGGTATAAATTCTTTTTTTTTTCGATTCAGATCGTTTTCAAGTGTACAATATATCGATAGCATAGAAAGTGCAAAGTAAATAAAAAAAGATTTTTTTTCACATAGAAAACAAATATTTTTAAAAAATTAAATCGTCGGAGCTAGTCGTAGCATCTCAGTCCGATTGCAAAATTTTACTTTTCAATGGCTTTGTGAAGGCAAGCAGGATTTTTCAAGAAGGGGAAGGGTGCATTCCTACTTGCTTTCACAAGTGCGCCGGAAAATGAAATCTCGCTGCCGGATTGTATTCGAGTTCAAATCTAACCCAATTTTTTTAGCTTCCTCATTAACCATTACAATCAAAAAATCCTCACAACTATAAAACACAGTTTACACAAAAAAAAACGAGAATAATAATTATTTTATTAAAATAAAACTCACCTGTTTAGCAATAACACAAGCTCTATTAACAGCTTCAGCTTCGACTTCTTCCGGTCGCGACAGCTCGTGTCCTTCGGGTCCGAGGACACCTTGTGCTACCAACCGTTCGGCGTTCATAGCAATTATAGCACCGTTTTCTGCGTGTACTTGAGCTACGGCGCCTAAATTTTGACAATGTTCGAAGGCCGCATACAATTCCGAATCGTTCAACATGAAATCGTACGCCATGAACATTTTAAACGAATTAATGCCGTGTTCTTTGGTTAAAATTTCCATGTCACGTTTAACTTGTTCCGACCAATGGGATAGAGCGACGTGAAGGGAGTAGTCACAGCAAACTTTACCGTCCGCTTTTTGACGGTATTCGTAAAAAGCGTCGAGTAGAGATTCCCCTTTTTTCGGAAATACGAAATCGACTGCAAAAAAATTATTTTAGCTTAGAAAAAAAAGTGAAAACACAAATCAATTAAACCCTTTAAAAATTTTTAGCGTACATCTAAATAAATTAATCAATTATAAAATATTTTTTCGTACTCCTATGCATGAGAATTTTTGAAAATAAATGAACCCTCTTTATTATTTACACTGTGTTCATTTGAAAAGGACCCACCCTTAATATTTAAAAAATGGGACATATTAGAAAGAAATGTCGAAACACGTCAACTTTTAACTTGAGGGGGACATTTTTTGGCGCTAATGTCATAAACGTCATATTCACCCCCTTCCTACTGGAGACACCCCTTACATTTTTTCAAATGGCATTAGGTATTAAGTCTCACTTCATTTTAAAGGTCTGGTAAATCTCTATTCAATCATTTTGTTTTGCCTTTGATACTAGCCTTCCATTGTTATTTAATCGTTGTTTAAAATTGGCTCTTTTTCAACTTTTTGTATGCTCCCATATTGTGTTATGATAGAAAGACTCTTTAAAGAATAAAAAATCTACAAATAGTAAAAAAAGAAAAAACTGCTATTTAATCATGCGTCAAAGTGACCACCGTTAACATTCAGGCAATAAAAGTTGAAAAAGAGCCAATTTTAAACAACGATTAAATAACAATGGCAGGCTCGTATCAAAGGCAAAACAAAATGATTGAATAGAGATTTATCAGACCTTTTAAACGAGGTGTGACTAGATACCTAATGCCATTTGAAAAAATGTAAGGGGTGTCTCTAGTAGGGAGGGGGTGAATCTGACGTTTATGACATTAGCGTCAAAAAGTGTCCCCCTCAAGTTAAAAGTTGACGTGTTTCGGCATTTCCTTCTAATATGTCCCATTTTTGAGATATTAAGGGTGGGTCCTTTTCAAATGAACACAGTGTATATATTTTTACGAATAAATTAATCCCCTTCAAAAATGATATCGCACGCACATGATATAATCGAGACACGTAATATTAGCATGTCTGTGACGCTTCTGCCAAAAATATAGACGCGGCTAAAGAGTTTTTCGCTTCAATAAATGTCATTAAAAAAACTCACTGATCATGGTGGTTCCTCCGGCGACAGCTGCCTTGGTCCCGCTGTAAAAAGAATCCGCAGTCTTCGTACCCATAAATTCGAAATCGAAATGGGTGTGAGGATCGATTCCTCCCGGTAAAATATACCTATAAAACAACATCAATAAAATCTAAATAGCATGTGTAGGAAACAAAATAATTTACCTTCCCCTAGCATCTATAACTCTCGTTCCACCAGGTATAATAAGATTAGTACCAATTTGTTTGATGATTCCGTCTTCTATGTAGATATCTTCATCTAAAACTTCGTCCTCGTTGACGATGTTGCCGTTTTTAATGAGCAATCGATTTTGAGAACTCTGTTTGAAAAAAAAACGGTTTAGTTAATTCTATACCACCCGGTATATTTAAAATTTGTTTGATGGAATTGTTACAAAATATGCATACGAAAACATATTTTGTATGTACTTTGCATATTTATATCAATAACAGTTTATGTTATCTTTTTTAAAACAATTTCTTTTAATGACCCCCATTATACTTAATACACATTACAAAACATGTGTACTTTTAAATATTTCAACATGTTGTATTTACTTTATTTATTCTAAAAGAATAGGATTTGAATATGCTTTACTTGATACATCAAAAGACCGGAAATGCAATGTAAATGATTTTTAAGCATGTGTAGCATATTTGATGTAATTAGACTTAATAAAAAGGTCATATGCTTTGACATTTTAATTTTTTCACGCAATAATACGTCCGGTGAGAACCACATTTGAAATCCCTCCAAAGAAAAGCTACAATTTTATCTAATACCACATACAATTTCTAAAATTACATCAAGTTTATTTTTACTACTACCAATTTCCAAAAGAAATAATTTTCAGCTAATCGTTTATAAAATATAGTGTGAAAGGATTGAATCATTAACAAACCCAGAAGAATATCTTTTTAACGGTATTAGGCACCACGTACGAATCTACTTAAGTATTCAATGATATCTTGTTGAAGATGCAAGCAAATATTTCATGACCATAATATAGATATAACTACTTCCTTTATTAATACAAAGTATACCAATATATTCACAATTTATGCAGGTAGTCAGCAGCCAGGAAACAATGAATATAAGGTTCACTTCACAATTTGTTTTAACGTCTTCTCATATTATTTAAGTTTCTTTTAATTAAACAATAGTTTCAACATCACTATGTGTACAATAGACGGAAATTAAGTAGCAACGAGAGGGGCTGATACACCCTTTTTGGGGTACAGAGCCCTATTTCAGTATAAGCACCAATGTAAATGGAGAAAATTTGACCATTGGAAAGATATAGTATGGCTAAAACTATCAAAACTAGAACCAGGTGAGAACAAATTAATGCCCAAGAGCATGTTGAGGGTACGTAATGGTGTCTATATTGGAGCAACGTGTTGAGAAAACTTAGTATTGCTGTGCTTAACAGGGCACCACAAAAAACTCAAATTAGTGGAGCAAGAAGATTCTGCTGAATGCATAGGTCTACAGAATCCTAGGAGACTGCTGGATATTAGGGGACACTTACTTAAACTCATGCCTGCGGATTTACTAAAATTCCTCCAGGAAATAGGAGTAAAGGAACTACTTGTCTCTGAGACTTTTCTCAGGAACTGAGTAGAAAAAATTACACGTTTGGGAAAACAGATGAAACAAATTACTTTAAAAATAAAAACTTTATGTTTTTAACCAATTTTTATTACTAGTTGCGTAAAAAGATCTTATAAGTAATCATTTTGAGTAATTGAAGGGTTGGTTTATCTCTCTTCACCCTACCATATCTCTATGGAGACATTAGTCCAATTGATCGTAATTTTCATATTGAAATGCTAATATTGGCCATTAATTTTGCAAAAGTTACTACTTCTCTCTAGAGATGTATTGATGCAGGAAATTCTAATATTCCTAAATAAATAAATGGTTGTTTAGACTTTTAATTAAGTTGGCCCCACTTTAATTAAACATAACAGAAAATTATAACAGTATTAACTTTAGGATTAAAAAAAAACTCCCACAAAGTTTTGCTATTTTTAGAAAAAAAAACTATAAATCTATGAAAATATCTATGAGTGTAATCAATTCTATGAGAAATAATTTTAAAAAAGCATAAAAATTAAATACCTATAAAGTAACCTCGGACAATAAAGTTAATTGTTATATATATAGAACAAAACTATGCGGGTTATATTTTTAAACATCCCCCAGTGGAGTTCAACACCCCCGTAACGAAATTCCGATAAAATAAAACAAGAAAATTATGCATTTGGGCCAGGTCCAAGAACGTATTGATTAACGGCATAAAATGCTGTATATTTAAATAAATACTAGACCTTTCTGTTAAATTAACAATCAAATAGGAGTGGTATTGTTAAATATTTACTTACTTGTAGATGGATTGGTACTTTTTTCACTGGAGTGGTCATTTTTCTTTCGGCTTTTTTAAAATTCGAAGAGTACAGGTACTAAAATAGATCCACTAAAAAAACGGGAAGCACTGTAACTTTACAACTAGTTATAAATATTATATAAAATAACTGTGGTTTAAGAGATATGAATAGAAGATTCAGAGATACTATAAATTTACCAAAAATTAGAAAATCAATTCCCGAATAATGGTGGCTACTACTACTAATATGAATTCAGCTATTTATAATTAAGTACACTTTTCTCATTAAAACTTGATTCAATCTGATTAATTAAATAAATTATCTTCAAATAATTTAGCCAAACGCACCTCCTACCTAGCCGAAAGCCGATTCTCAAATTAAAATCACCTTGTTCACTTCCTTCTTCCTCCAACAATCACATCTAGACTAATTCCTGTCATCAGTTGTCAAACTTCTTTTAGCTGCTGAACCTAAAAGAGAAAGACAAATAAATTAAAAAAGAAGAAAATCTTCTCATAATAAAGGTCATTGTAAAGTGTAGTGATGACATATTTATCCACTTGTATCAATACTCTCTAGTTGCTGAAACTAAAATAGTAGGACATATAAATTAAAAAGAAGAAGAGCACTTGTTTGGTATTCCTCTATACTGGCGGATAGCGACACCGATTCATGGTTAAATAAGTACTTATTTAACCATGCACCGATTCTACTTTGGCTCTGAGCTTTCCGCATGCGCAAATTCGTGTCAAACATAACATAACCTAATGACGTCATCAATTTGATGGCGTAAATGAGAAGCGGATATTTCCCACTTTGCATTCCACGATTGGTCGTCTCAAGGTTACATGAATTTGAAGCTTGTGTTATATTGGTTAAAACTTAAAACAGATATTTGATTAATTTATCGAGAAGGGCAAGGAAAATCATATATAAGCCATTTTTTCAACACTGTATAGCTTCTTCAATGATTTTCCTTGCCCTTCTCGATAACTTAATCAAAGATCTGTTAACACAAGCGTCAAATTTGCGCATGCGGAAAGCTCAGAGCCAAAGTAGAATCGGTGTCGCTATCCGCCAGTTTCCTCTATGGCCTAAGCGATCCAATAAAAAGAAGATTTATAACCTCCTTTTTTATTTATAACAAATATTCAATAATGCCTTATAAATATATAGGTAGAACTACAAATTTCAAAGGAAAATCATTATGGGAAATAGTGGGGAATTTGAAAAACTTTGGAGTAGGTCGTATAATTGTTCGAAGCAACTTAGAAAGATATCCAGAGAAATCGTACATGAAGATAGTAAAAGTAGAAACTTTACCAAATCCTGAAAACCCTTCCATGGATGTAGGTAATATAGTATAACAGTCTAATGTATATATCAATTCTGATTTTTTTTAGAATTCGAGGAAAGTTAAAGTTTGGGTGGAAAATACATTTAGAGGTAGAACTTCCCCAGAACCTCTTCTTATTGAAGGTATAAGTTATAAAACAGATTACAGGTTGATACCTAAAAGTGAAGAACAAGAATACTGCAAATCGAGTGTTTTTGAGTATAAAAAAATCCTACCGAAAAATATGAACTTTCCACCATTATTAAAAGAACTTTTGATAAGAAATGCAAAATCCAAAGGTGAAGAAGTCACAGATATAAAATTGGATATTTTCTACAACCAGAGTAGTTTAACGCAAAAGTATAAAGTAGCAGAAGGTAATGAAAAACCGACTGTTGAAATAGTGGAACATTTAGGTACTCCTATTACACCAAGATTATATGAAGGTTTAAAATTAAATTAAATTGTTAATTCATGTACATAGTGATGATTTATTTAATAAACTATTTAGAAATATAAAAAAGCTTTTTTTGTATCTTCAAAATGTATAATTTATGGACATTAATTCATAAAGACACATATTTGTTAAATGTTTGCTTAGATCATTGTTTGTACCGTTTCTGTGAAAGGTAAAAGTTACCAAATTAAAACACAAAATTAATTTAAATATTTTTATGTATATGCATTAGATTTTTATTTTTTCTTGAAAAAATTCATTAACGTAGGTTGATTTTGCAGATTATTTTTCTTTCCTTTTTTACCCTTAGCACCCTTTGTAGGAGATACATCGTTTTCTGAAGATGCGCTTGTTTTCTTTTCTAATTTTGGTTTTTCCACAATTGCTTTTATTGTGGGAAGCTCCTCATCATCCTCTGGAGCTGATTCGAATACATATTCGGTTTTTGTCACTGTAAAATTCAAGATTAGAAACTTACTTATTAATAAATACTATAGTACCTATAAAGCCTTCATCATCCATATAGGTTTTATCGACTGCTTTTCTAATTTTGTTTTTGGGTGCCAAAGGTTTTTTAGTAGCTACTGGCGAGGGAGCTCGCTCTATTTCATCATCGGATTTTTCAATTATATCTTCATCATCATTCTCAAACAAATCTAAAAGTATATATGATAACTGGAGAAAACAGTATAGAGAAGAATTTAAAAAATATGTTATAATTACCATCACTTTCAGAATCATTTCGCTCTATTATCCTTTTCCTTCTTTTAATACTCTTTTCTTCACTTTTATCCCGTTGTCTTTTATTTTTACTTTTCTTATCTTTTCCTTCAGATTTCTTTGTTCCTTTTTTCTTTTCTTCTTTAACACTTTTTTCCTCATTAACAATTAGTACTTCTTCTTTAATTTTATTCTCCACTTCATCAAGTTCTTGGAAATCAACTTCCATTAAGTCTTCCAATCCATTAGGTAGACTTTCGTTGTCTGTAGAAGTTTCAATTTTAGCATTAGACTCACTTTTTATACTCGAATTGCTAGTTGAGGAACTTTTAGAAAAAAAGGCAGATAATCCACCCTTTTGTTTATTCTTTGTAGAATCTATTGAAGGTTTTTTGTCTATTTTCGTTTGGGGAGTTGCTTTGTCAAACATATTTGCAATACCATTTCCTTTGGACTGAAATAACTTGGTTAAATTTTAAAAAATAATAATCATCAATTATTAGGTATTTACCTTGTCTTCATTTTTAACAACAGATTCTGAAGATTTTTCTGTTTTGATTATAGGTTGAGTTTTGGGTATGAAAAATGAAGATTTTCCTTTGACCGTAGCTGGTGGAGGTGTTGAAAATTTTTTTACTTTAAGAACTCGTTTAGTACAGTTTTTACTTACAATAGATCCTAACCTAAGAAAGTTGTTACAGTATTATTCAAATATGAATGAATAGGTAGTAGTCATTTTCAAAACTTACAAAGGTGGTTTGTTGGCTTCAGTAACATCATCTACTAATGACAATACATTAAAATCGATTTGCTTGCACTTCTGTACACTAAATAACACTTCGCTTTCAACTTTATCGAATTGTATTCTTTTCTCGGATAAATCAGCTTCTTTAACTATTACAACAGATTTTCCACTATCTTTAATAACTCCTGTTAAGACATACGTGAGAAAAAGTTCATCGGATTTTGCTTTTCTCTGTTTCTTCACGTATTTCGATAATATATATTGTGATTCCGTTAATGAAATATTTAAAAGTCTGGATAGAGAAGGAACAGTTACCTATAAAAGACATATTATTTCCAAGTGGTAATATTCAAACCAATATTGAACTTACAATTTTGTTATCGTCCTTGATGTATTCATCTAGATTTTGAAAATGCTTTTCTTCTGTAACACTATCCATTTTTTTATTTGGAATCAACAGCAAAAATAAAAACACCGCCAAATCCCAAAATTGCTCTGTCAGTTTCTTCTACTTTTTTTATAGTGAATAGTGCACTTTTCCATAGACAAACAACCTTTCTCAAAATTGTTATCTGTCAAATTTCTTCTACTTTTTTATAATTAGTGCACCTTTTCCAAAACTGTTATCAGTCAAATTTCTTCTACTTTTTTATAGTGAGTGGTGCACCTTTCCATAGGCAAGCAGCCTTTCCCAAAAATTATTATCTGTCAAGTTTCTTCTACTTTTTTATAGTGAGTAGTGCACCCGATTTTTATCTGTCAAATTTCTTCTACTTTTTTATAGTAATCCATTCACCAATTTTTACTTTTTTCCACTATTTTGTACGTGAATTTGAAAAATACATCCAAATACTAATCTTTGACAACAAATTTATCAGTTTCTATAGTTTGTTTTGAACGAATTTTATAATTAATGTAATACATAATATGTTGCTCACCATACAGCTGTGTTAAAGGTGTTGCATATGTGCCAGAAATGACGGTACTGTTCAAAATTAATATAAATTCAAGAATTTTACATTTTAAACGATTTAAAAAATCGAAAAAACAATAAGCCGACATTGTTTAAATTTCAACTGAAATTAATACCGGTAGAAAATCTTACTGATAAAATTACATCACAATAAAGAGACGTTTTTAGGAAATTCACGATTCAGATTTATAATACCCTTCGGTACTATATCATTAAAACAAATCCGGTAATATTGTGCATGCAATCTGATAATCCCTAACTAGATACAGCCGCAGGTCGATGTCGTCTAATTGGGGCTTTATTAACGAACGTTTGATATAATGGACAGTTAAATCAATATTAACGTATAAAATTTAAAGCTGGGTAACATCATTACACTTAAAAGAGTCCGGACATAACAGAAACTGGCGAAAACTGATAGATAAAGTCGGGGCTTCACCAAACTGGACTAGGCCGGCGGCACAAGCGGCTTTTCCGTGTAGATTTGGATTATGTTTAAAGATTGACGTCTGACAGTTCCTGTTAAAATTTTATGCTTATTCGAACCTTGTAAAATTATTTTTATTTGAAATGACCTCGTATATAACCGAAGACACTTTAAAATCTCTTCCTTGGTATTGTCGTTTCTTTCAAACTGATTAATTTGCATTTATACTCATTATTAATTCTTGTACGTGACGTTATGCCCTAGTCCAGACTGTTTTATGTCAATAGCATAATCTCTTGTATCGAGTACTACCTATAGCCATCAACCTTACAAAGCAAATATAAATCTTAGTGGGACTAACTGACCACAAATAGAACACAAATAAATCCGATCGGTTTACCTGGACTTTCATCGGTGTCCGGTTACTATTTCTAGTAGTCTTCTTGGAGTTTTCACACGGTAGGTAGATAAGTAAGGTCTCGTTTTAATGACTGCATTTTTTTTATACTGCTAATGGCTTTGTGGACAGTATTATACAATGCGATCCGTGTAACTGAAACAATGAAAAAACGTTTTTAAATAATGATGGTCATTTTCATCTAGCCTGGAATTATGTTGGAAACGAGTTCCAAACTTGTTATTAACAATATCTGATGCTTGACTAGAATAATGTACCAAGTAGGTTCCAAGCAAATGCTGGAGCAGTTCTGAAAAGTAATTTTGATAAGAAAGAAAATAAGATCAATCGATCTTCAAACTGTCTTGAGGGAACACCAAACCATTATAATTTGCTCTGAACTCCGCTCTGCTGGAACGCTTATTTTATACTGCCCAGACTCTAACAGTTGGGAATTTGCTTCGGGAACAAACCTAGTATTTGCCAAAAAATGCATAAAAGCGAATTTTTATCCTCGATCTAACGTTAGATACTTTTTCTCGGTATAGGTAACTATCCTACTTTTACGGACAATGATAAATTACAATTATTTGTTGTATCAAGAACACCTACATAAATATTCTATATTTTACTGAAAAGAAAAATAAACAACAACCCAGTGTGATGGATCGTATCGATGGATATGTACCGTACATTCATTGTACATTTATTGCCCCATAAGGATAGTATAACGATGTATTATGTTATAAATTATACAAGGTTCGATCATTTAAGAAATTTACTTTTACTTATGAAGTTATTTTTTTCCCTTCCCCTTCTTGACATTTACCGGAAGATTGCAATCGATTACTTAGATGTACTAAAATTAGCCTAGGGAGATTATAACTCCGCTCGACCGACAACCATTCGTCAGACGTATAAATTATGACAGGCAATGTCATCGGTTCGAGTCGTTAATTAATTATTATACTAACAAAACTATTGTCTCCGAGTTGCGCGGTCTGATAATAAGTGTAAGAATTGATTTTAACGGTTGGTTGGTGTTGGCGATAGGATGCGGACTCAACAAGAAGTCTTCGCTCTAAAGCCTTTTTCACATAGATATAAGAAAAGACCTGGGAATACAATCAACCTTAGACTTTAAACAAGAAAGACAACTACAATGGTGGGGACATTTACAACGTATGGATAAAGGAAGCAAACATTGGAAAAAATAAAAAAAGGGACAAGCCAAGCAAAACTTGGGTCTGGATTACTGGATAAAAGAAGAAGAAGCTCGAAAGAAGCGAAGGACTCAGCTCAAAATAGGAAAGAATGGAAAAAATTCGTGAAGGAAGAGTAACTGCAGCACGCCCTACACCACCAAGTGGTAGAAGGGCTTTAAGATTATATATATATATATATATATATAAACAAAAGGGAATTCTTGACGGTAGATATTTCAACAGGTTTTAGTAGTAAATAAGAGTTTAATTCAGCCCTCCTTACGACGGAATCCCTAAGATATATAAAACCTGTTTATATATATATATATATATATATATATATATATATATATATTCCGTATTAATAATCTAGTTTATATCGTATTAAATAAATTGCTTTGTTAACTGAATGTGAAAGAATTGAATCTGAATGATGGATGGTGTTGGCGAGAGGATGCGGACTCCTCGACAAGAAGTCTTCGCTCTAAAACCTTCTTCACTCCCTAATTTTTATGCTGTGTGAAAAAGAACATTTTGAATAAATTATAAATTGATCGCACCCGGTATTAAAATTAAAATTATAATTTTAATGGTATAAGAATACTGGATGATCAGATATGAATGGACGTGTCTATGAGAATGATTGTTAGATTGAAACAATAATTAAAATTACCATTATGTGCGGTAAAAATGAATCTTCAAGTGTGTCAGTACCTATGTGGATATCATAAAGGAAGTTGATTTTAATTATATGCGAAAGAGAGAGATGAACTTATCTAGAACTATCAAGGGAGTCACTATAAGAAATAGAATATAGGAGAGTCGAGATATTAGAGAAAAATTGGGAAAAGAGGATGTAGTGAAATGGGCTAGAAGAATGCCAGAAGAGAACTGACAAGGATAATTATGACATTTCATATTTGTTGACAGGCACCAACTATGTTGTTATATGCAACCCTCGTACAAATTGGTTGGGCATAAATGAACGCAACAGATCGCAGGTGCTAGAAGCTAGGAGTCTCTATCTAACTGGGGCATGCTAGCCGTACTAGCTATACTAATATAAGTTTTTTAAAGTTGTCAGTTCTAGGACTATGAGGAGACCAGTGGGCAGACCACGAAACATCACAGAAGACCTCAAGTAGAAGGCTCGAATTAGAAGATTGAACAATGAAATGCTTGTCATTTCATGGGTCGGACTTTTCGCGGTACCTAATTTTGTGGAATTTACATTTTATGAATATATAAAAGAAAATGTTATGTATTAAATTAGTTTGACGTAGAAATTAAATTTTCCATGGTTTAATTAGACTTCGATGCAGTTAAACGCGATATTTTAGCTTGGAGATTAAATATGTAGATCAATCCACAGTTAAGGTCATAATTAAATCTAGGTTGAGTTGATTAAATGAGTAATCAGTGAAACTAATTCATTTTATTAAAAGCAGCGAGGGCGTTGAAGGGACAAATCAATAATTTTATAAATAACATAAGATAAAGTCATAAATTTTTTATGCAAGATTGAGTATCTTGGTAGCTTATATTACCGAACAGAACATTGGTAGGTAGGAACCATCCCGAGGGGTCCCGATGGTTTCGCTTTTTCAATGTTCAGACTATTTAGCTTATATATATATATATATATATATATATATATATATATATATATATATATATATATATATATATATAGGAGACGATTTATTTGGGGATGTGGCAATAAAATACCAGAGAGTACTCTTTTTAAAATATATTCCAAGCTTTCGAATATAACATATTCATTCTCAAGGAATTATTTAAACGAGGATGTCGGTATAATTGTAAAAATAGATAAAAATTAAATTTTATAATTGACATAAACGTTCATTACATATTCATTGAGTTTAATATGTAATGAACGTTTATGTCAATTATAAAATTTAATTTTTATCTATTTTTACAATTATACCGACATCCTCGTTTAAATAATTCCTTGAGAATGAATATGTTATATTCGAAAGCTTGGAATATATTTTAAAAAGAGTACTCTCTGGTATTTTATTGCCACATCCCCAAATAAATCGTCTCCGTTACTGAGTTGGCAAATATTTCTAGTAATTTATATATATATATATATATATATATATATATATATATATATATATATATATATATATGTCTAACTATTATTGTGGGGGATGCGGCAATGTGAATAAGTGAACTCTTTTTAGTTTGTTCTGAGCTTTCGGTAATTTATTATCACCATTATCAAAGAAAACTAAGCGAGGTTAATCACAATATCTATATATAATATGTATAATATGGAGAAAAAACATGCATCCCCCACAATAATAGTTAGACCTAACTAGTATCGGCAACGAACTATTTCCTATATATATATATATATATATATATATATATATATATATATATATATATATATATATATATATATATATATATATATATATATATATCAGAAGTGGGATTTGATCTACGAAATGTCCACATGAGGCCATAATGTGGACGAGGAGCGGAGCAGGTTGGCTGAATGTAAGACTCAGTCGTATTTAATGGTAGCTTATAATACCGAACTGAACATTGATAGGTAGGAACCCTCCGTAGCGCAGAGGGTTTCTAACCGAGGGGTTTCGACTCCCGATTGTCTCGCTTTTTCAATTTTCAATCAGAATATTTAGCTTATAATCTAATATGGAAAAATGTAACTGAAAAGACTATAAAGAAGTGGTAGTTAAAATAATTTGGAAAACCAACGCAAAAATTCTATTACATTTAATCCTTTTATCGACGTATCGATTTAATGCATCGCAAATATTTTAGAATTAATTTCCAAAATTTCAAATATTGATCCAAAGAAAAAAAATTAAACGACTGCCACTGATTAAATGTGGGTACATAAAACGATAGTGATACAAATTTATTACGATTTAATGTGAAAATGTATTAATTTTTTTTTATTTGCTGGACCTGTAAAATAATTAAACTGTCATTGAACTACGTCAAATTACGAAATACTTCTTGGACCAAATAAAAAAATCGAATCGTTATGTTAATTCTACTGACAAATTTCGTTGACAATTACGTCATTTTATACTGTTTTTTTTTTCAATTTAAAGAAAGGTCTATTATCAAAATGTAATATGTGGCATCTATACTATCATTAAAATACCTACAAGAGATCAAGATGTAAACAGAGCGTGGCTAAGAACACTAGACAGAGACGTATTTTATTTTCTCGAAATTTATAACCTTACCATAGAGATTATATTTCAACAAGTATTGATCATTTGGGAAATTTTTTCGAATGTAAATAACAATTTTCTTGTTAACAATTAATTAAGCAGTTAAGCTGCAAACAGAGTTCAGCTTGTATACTACTAACTCCGCTCGTACCTTCAAACTACAAAAGACACACTGCATCTCTGTCTATAAGGAATGGAGAACTATCGATGGTTTATCGATAACTATCGATATTTATGACTATCGAAAATAATCGATAGTTAAAAATGCTATCAAAAAAATGGGACAGAGAAAGAGAGATCGGAAAGAGAGAGATGGGAGAGAGAAAGAAAGATGAGAGACAGGGAGAGAGATGGCAGAAACAGATATGGAAGAAAGAGAGAGAGATGGGAGAGCGAGAGAGAAGGAAGAGAAAGAGAGAAAGACGGGAGAGAAAGAGAGTGTATTGCGTGTGAGTACAATCATTATTTTAAACTGTCAGTAATGTTCGCGACCCTCGGAATTTTGTAACGCATTTTCTTCTTATTAGAAAGCCCCCCATTGCTCATAGAACATTTTAAAAGAAAATAAAATCACTTTTGGAAGAGAAAATCACTATTAAAAGTACTAAAAATACGCCATTTTTTTTTCAATTACTGACAATTATTGACCATTTTTCAAAATTTTGACAATTATTGACCATTTTTGACAATTATTGGCGATTTTTCACAGTTTTTGACAATTATTGACCATTTTTCAAAATTTTTGACATTTTTTGAAAATTATTGATGAATTTTTGACAGTTTTTGACAATTATTGACTATTTTAGACAGTTTTTGACAATTATTGACCATTTTTGACGAGTTTTCAAAATTTTTGACCATTTTTCAAAATTATTGACCATTTCTGACAGTTTTTGACAATTATTAACAATTTTAGACAATTATTGACCATATTTGACAGTTTTTGACAATTGTTGACCATTTTTCAAAATTTTTGACCATTTTTCAAAATTATCGACCACTTTCAACAGTTTTTGACAATTATTGACCATTTTTCAAAATTTTTGACATTTTTTGACATTTTTTGAAAATGATTGACCATTTTTGACAGTTTTTGACAATTATTGACTATTTTAGACAGTTTTTGACAATTATTGACCATTTTTGACCATTTTTTAAAATTATTGACCATTTCTGACAGTTTTTGACAATTATTAACAATTTTAGACAATTATTGACCATATTTGACAGTTTTTGACAATTGTTCAGTTTTTGACAATTATTGACCATTTTTCAAAATTTTTGACATTTTTTGACATTTTTTGAAAATTATTGATGAATTTTTGGCAGTTTTTGACAATTATTGACTATTTTAGACAGTTTTTGACAATTATTGACCATTTTTGACAAGTTTTCAAAATTTTTGACCATTTTTCAAAATTATTGACCATTTCTGACAGTTTTTGACAATTATTAACAATTTTAGACAATTATTGACCATATTTGACAGTTTTTGACAATTGTTGACCATTTTTCAAAATTTTTGACCATTTTTCAAAATTTTTGACCATTTTTCAAAATTATCGACCACTTTCAACAGTTTTTGACAATTATTGACCATTTTTCAAAATTTTTGACATTTTTTGACATTTTTTGAAAATTATTGACCATTTTTGACAGTTTTTGACAATTATTGACTATTTTAGACAGTTTTTGACAATTATTGACCATTTTTGACCATTTTTGACCATTTTTTAAAATTATTGACCATTTCTGACAGTTTTTGACAATTATTAACAATTTTAGACAATTATTGACCATATTTGACAGTTTTTGACAATTGTTCACCATTTTTCAAAATTTTTGACCATTTTTCAAAATTATCGACCACTTTCAACAGTTTTTGACAATGTTTGACCATTTGTGACCATTTTTGACAATTATTGACCATTTTTTAAAATTTTGACAATGTTTGACCATTTTTCAAAATTATTGACCATTTCTGACAGTTTTTGACAATTATTAACAATTTTAGACAATTATTGACCATTTTTGACAGTTTTTGACAATTGTTGACCATTTTTCAAAATTTTTGACCATTTTTCAAAATTATCGACCACTTTCAACAGTTTTTGACAATGTTTGACCATTTTTGACAATTATTGACCATTTTTTAAAATTTTGACAATGTTTGACCATTTTTCAAAATTATTGACCATTTCTGACAGTGTTTGACAATTATTAACAATTTTAGACAATTATTGACCATTTTTGACAGTTTTTGACAATTGTTGACCATTTTTCAAAATTTTTGACCATTTTTTAAAATTATCGACCACTTTCAACAGTTTTTGACAATGTTTGACCATTTGTGACAATTTTTGACAATTATTGACCATTTTTTAAAATGTTGACAATGTTTGACCATTTTTCAAAATTATTGACTATTTCTGACAGTTTTTGACAATTATTAACAATTTTAGACAATTATTGACCATTTTTGACAGTTTTTGACAATTGTTGACCATTTTTCAAAATTTTTGACCATTTTTCAAAATTATCGACCAGTTTCAACAGTTTTTGACAATGTTTGACCATTTGTGACCATTTTTGACAATTATTGACCATTTTTTTAAATTTTGACAATGTTTGACCATTTTTCAAAATTATTGACCATTTCTGACAGTTTTTGACAATTATTAACAATTTTAGACAATTATTAACAATTTTAGACAATTATTGACCATTTTTGACAACTGTTGACCATTTTTCAAAATTTTTGACCATTTCTGACAGTTTTTGACAATTATTAACAATTTTAGACAATTATTGACCATTTTTGACAACTGTTGACCATTTTTCAAAATTTTTGACCATTTTTGACAGTTTTTGACAATTATTGACTATTTTAGACAGTTTTTGAAAATTATTGACCATTTTTGACCATTTTTCAAAATTATTGACCATTACTGACAGTTTTTGACAATTATTAACAATTTTAGACAATTATTGACCATTTTTGACAGTTTTTGACAATTGTTGACCATTTTTGACAATTTTTCAAAATTTTTGACCATTTTTCAAAATTAACTACCACTTTCAACAGTTTTTGACAATGTTTGACCATTTGTGACCATTTTTAACAATTATTGACAAATTTTTTAAAATTTTGACAATGTTTGACCATTTTTCAAAATTTTAACAATTATTGACAGTTTTTGACAATTTTTGACAATTTTTCAAAATTTCTGACAATTTTTGACAAAGTTGATACGTTGTTTTGAAATAAATACATATATTTATGTATGTTTTTAACATTTTGACAAAAATCGTACAATGACGTTACCGATTGTAAAACTATCGAAAATTATCGATAATATTCGATAGTAAAAATAGGACTATCGATAAATATCGATATTTGGGACTATCGATAGTTCTCCATTCCTACTGTCTATCGCTCGATTGGGTGCTTGAAGATCCCGAAAAAGAGTAGCATCGGAGACCGAGTGAGATAGACATTGCGCTGGGAGGAGCTTAGAGTCTACCCACTATTCTTGTCTATGTACGGTGACCATTTTTTTAATCGGTTATTCAACATCGGTCTATTTTTGCAGTTGAGGCTAATCACCGACACCGGGAGTACTCTACCCCTAACCAAAAATTTTGTCGAATCCACTAGTGTTCCAATAATGCTTGCGAGCTGTGATATGCTACTTTTTTTTTTGGTGGGGGGATCTAGGGAAGATGACCCTAGTTGCTGGATTCAGCCAAGGTGTTGCGTGTCTATCCTGCTAAACCACTACTCGGTCGCCCACCAGCTAAACCCTTAACCACCTTCTCGCCAACTAACTCCCGGAATTGCTTCTTTAGCATAGCTTCGGAAGTTAGCGAATGTTCATTTATCTCCGTTGGTGTTCTCTTTCTTCTCTTCCCTTTATGTCCATTATCTTGGTTATATGTTTATTTATTTTCATGATATTTTCTTCCACGATATTGTTCTTATTTAGCACCGTTCCAAGGGTGTAATTTAAGGTGTTTCCCCATCCAAGTACTAACCGCGCTCGACTCTGCTTCATTGTAATTATCAGATGAGAGGTCGACGCCATACGGTGTCCATGGCCATTTGGCACTGCCCTCTCGATCGCCCAGCCCCAATCCCATCGAGCATGCTTGGGACCAGCTAAAAAGAACCTTCGAGGTGGTACAGTTGCTGTTTGGGGAGGAATCTGAAAAATTAAATATCCAGAAGTAATTCTATTAAAAAATTGTGAAACGTTTCCTTAAAATAAAGCCGGTATAAATACGGAAGCTTCTATTTTTTTTATAAATAAAATTGTATGTAAATTTTAGTATAATCTCGCTGACACGATTATTCCAAGCCTGAGGCGCCTATTAAGTGTACCATTAAAAAAGAAAAAATAATTGTAAATGTTACACATTCATTACAATTACGCCAAATCATTTAACTCGAAAAACAGCAAGTTTGAATAAACAAATCACAATCTCCGGTCGACTTTTCGAATATTATCCGATAGAAATAGAGGTTAGACTGTGAATTTATAAATGATCCTTCGTCAAAAACGGTTAAATTGTTAACAGCGATGATATTTTTTCCTTTTTGCAATGTCCAGTCTTGCTTAGAGATGCAGTTGATTGTTTATTTTGTCGTTTGCGAACGGCCTACATACCTAGTATGTTATAGGAACTAGTTAGGCGTAATGCGAAATTTACGATTTGCGCAAATTGGACGAAAAAGGGGCCGACTTAAGTTCGATTTTAAATTATTCACTATTACGGAAAATTTATGTTAAATCTGTAGGTCGTTTTTTACTCACAGAACGCACAGAAGTTGATAGATAAAAAAGCCTCTAGTCTAGATTAAGGAAAAAGACTTTAAGTATTTAAAATTTTAGCATAGTCAACTCAGACTGCCGTTAGTTAAAATTTGATATTTGATTAATTTGGTATGAAGGACTTTGCTGAATGATGGACTACTGCCCACTTTCGTGAGGGGTGATGGGGGTTCGTCATTCATTGATATAACAGCATGTGATGAATGGCTGGGGGAAAGAGTGAGTAGTTGGAGGGAGCTGGAGGATGAGGAAAGCTTGAGGAGACGGATAGAAAGGAAAGGGAGAAAGGGATTATTGGAAGAGTAGGGATGGAAGTGGACGAAGGCCGAGGCAGAGAGTATGAGGAAGAAAGTAAGAGAGGAGATAGAAAGGGGACTTGGACATGATGCAGATGAATTGTACAATGTGATGCAGGGCTGTAAAAGAGATGGAAAGAGGGGCGATAGGCATGAGCGGAGGGCTAATTACTGGTGGAATGAGGAAATAGAGGAGCTGTGGAGGGAGTGTAAGAAATAACTAAAACGGATGCTGAGGGGAAGATGAAGGATAGATGGAAGAGGGGGATACAAAGAGAAGAAGAAGAAACTGGAGGAAAAAAGAGGGAAGTGGGTAGAGTTATTGGGGAATTGGAAAACAATCCATGGGGAAAGACGTATGAGATAGCAGTGAAAAGGATGGGTGGAAATAGGAACGAGGTGATAGAGGAAGATTGGGAGAAGGAGATTATAGTATAATTGTTCACAGGAGTGGGGGGCAGGATTCGGGAAGTTCAGAGGATACTTAGGGGGTAGGGAAAATGAGGTAGATGAGGCCTGTAGAGAAGTGGGAAGTAGAGGAGGAGGAAGAAACATTAAAGTAAGGAAAGTCCCTGGGATAGATGGCCTGAGGGGTAATATGATGAAGAGTCTGTTAGATGACAATGGGGAGTACTTCTGGGAACTATTCAACAGGGTGCTGAGGGAGGAAGAGTTCCCGGAAGGATGGAAGGTGTTCAGGGTGATACTGATGAAGAAGGCGGGTAGAGAGGAGAAGCGGGCGGGGGACTACAGGCCTATCAGCCTGCTATGTGGTATGGATAAATTGATGGAGGGGATAATAAAGAATAGGATCGAGGAGGAAGTTGGTAGGAATGGAGGTTTTAGGGTAAACCAGCACGGGTTTACGAAGGGGAAATCTTGCATCTCGGCAGGGTGATGGGCTTGTTGGAAAGAGCTAGGGAGGGCAGCTGGAGGAACAAAAAATTGACCCTACTCGTGTTCTTCGACGTCGGGAACGCGTTCAACAATGTCAGCAAACGGGCAGTGTTGAGCGCGTTGCTGAGGCTTGGAGTGGAGCAGGGGTTGGTTAGCCTGGTGGAGGACTACCTGACGGGGCGTGTGATTGTAGAATCCAGAGGGAGGAGGTATGAGACGGAGGCTGGAGTGCGCCAGGGCTCGGTTCTTGGACCGACGCTCTGGAAATGTGTGTTTGATGAGGTTTGAGGGATAGTATGTGAAGAGGGATGTGAGATTAAGGTGTATGCAGACGATATGTGTCTGATATGTACGGCAAAGGGAGAGGCGGAGATAGAAATAAAGGCGGAGAGAAGGTGTAGGAAGATTGTGGAGAAGATAGAGCGGTGCGGACTGGAAGTGGCGGAATATAAGACGGTGGGGTTGCTAGTGAAGGGACGGAGCAAGACGAGGGAAGTGGGGGTGATGGTGAAGGGAAGGAGAATTCGTATGGAGGAATCTGTGAAATACCTAGGGGTGTGGTTGGATGGTCAATTATCCTTCAAAACTCACATGTTACAGGTGGCAGAGAAGGGGAAAATGAGGGCAGCGTGGCTGGGGAGATTGATGTGTAATGTGAAAGGGCCGGGAGAGTGGAAGAGGGGGATAATTGATAGGACGGTAGAGTAGAGTATGCTGTACGGTGCGGAGGTGTGGGGTTAAAGAGCGGGGGTAGATGCGAGGGTTAGGCCACCTGGTATGAAACCAACCATCTCTAGACGGTAGTAACTTTACATAGTTGGCTTGTTTGATACAACATCTGTTGAAGGAAGAACAGAAAGCAATAGGTTTGTTTCAACTGGCATTTATGAACCGTACTGTATAGTGCGCAAACTCGAATTTGGAATGGACACATTAACTTTATCACACCTCTTCCAGAAGGTACAGTTTGTATACCGTCCCAAGCAGTCCCAAGAACGATACTTTAATCAGTTGGAACGAGAAAGAAATACAGCACTTGCGCGAACGATACCAAAAACGGTTCTAACGCCAGTTGGAACGAAGCTAGTCAATTGGTGTCAAAAAATTCTAAACCGAAAACTCAGAAAATATGTACAGTATTATCAGTAATGATGAATCCTAGATTTACTCTTATGAACCCGAAAATAAACGTCAGTCGGCCGTTTGGGTGTTCCAGGATTAACTAAGACCGACCAAAGGTAATCCGTTCTCGAAGTGGTTCCAAAACGATTATGGTGATTTGTCTCATTCGTTTGGGTTGTGCTCAACAGCTAAATCTTTGTACCATTTCCCATGTTATCTACTTCCATTCCAGAAGCTTCGTGTCTTCTATAAAGGCCACTAGTTTGACTGGAGGAATTTCCAGTAGTTGTACCTAATGGTTGTATTAATTCCTTTCCAAAGTGCTTCCGTCTAAGTTCTTGCAGAGTGGGTGTTTCATCATCAAGTTCAATTTTGCTGCACTTTGCCCTTTTTTTTGCAGATGTTTCCTCAGGGTGCAGAGTCCATTCACCAGGTCGGTAACTGTCTTTAAATGTTCCTTACCCAGTTTTAATAGCCTTAATCAGTAAACTCTTTGTATGGAGATGCCCTTGTGTCAACCCCCCATTTGAGTTGGTGTTACCTATCTAACCAGTTCCCGATTTCCCATCTTATGCAATCTTTTGTGATTCCACAATACGTATCCGCTCCTTTAGAGCCTTCTTTAGCTAACTGGTCCGCCATTACATTACCTGCAATCCACTCATGTGCCGGCACCCAAATTAGAGACATTTTGTTGTCTCTTGCCAGCCTTTTAAGGAATTATTTGCAATTTTTCATCAGTCTAGACCTAGTTGTTGAATTAACTGATAGTTTTAAGCAGTCAGTGAATATTTTAATTTTTTGTCTGATGTTTTCATCAATACAGGCTATAGCGGCTATCGTCTCTGCTTGAAACACAGTCGTATATCGACCAAGTCTAAAGAACATTCTCTTTCTAGGTCCTTCTATACCAGCCCAAGTGCCATGGTTTGTTTTGGAGCCATCGGTGAACCAGATCAACCAGGAATAACTGGAAGGTCCTCTTCAAGGCACAATTCGTAGTGCTTTTTGTATAACCACCTTTGGGAATTTCCCATTGGTGACAATCACTATATCGTCCGCAAAGCCCTGCTTCCATATGACTTGATCATTCAACTTGCGGATCATGTGGCAACAATTCCTCTGCAAGATCATAGAACTGTTACGCAAACTAGAAAAGACAACCCTCGTATGTACGTGTCGTTTTGTTGACTATGTGCAAATTGTTTCCTGTTTAAACTTTGACGAACAGTAAATTTACCATTAACATACCAATCGCATTTCATTAATGTAATACACTTGCTTTCTCAATTTTAATTAAGTCATATTTATCAACAAAATTACTTAGCGCTACGTAAAGTCATGTTTAAATCATACCAACGTGTAAATGTACACACAACCTAATGTATATAAAATTTACACCGTCGCGCCACAAATAGATAAATTAAGACTATTGAACTATAAAATACAAGTTTTTGCATTTTAAATCTGACAACATTGGAATTATTTAGAAGCTCGTGACGTATCGTTGTGTCAGCTGTCACTGTATTGTCACATTTGACTTGTCAATGTCACTATCTGTAGAGTAGAAGATTTTTATTTTAAACGAAATTGTGGACAAGAGTACGACAACTTGACAGCAAAGAAGAAGAAATTTATTAAAATACAGTCTGACAACATTGGAATTATTTAGAAGCTCGTGACGTATCGTTGTGTCAGCCGTCACTGTATTGTCACATGTCACTATCTGTAGAGTAGAAGATTTTTATTTTAAACGAAATTGTGGACAAAAGTACGACAACTTGACAGCAAAGAAGAAGAAATTTATTAAAATACAGTCTGACAACATTGGAATTATTTAGAAGCTCGTGACGTATCGTTGTGTCAGCCGTCACTGTATTGTCACATGTCACTATCTGTAGAGTAGAAGATTTTTATTTTAAACGAAATTGTGGACAAAAGTACGACAACTTGACAGCAAAGAAGAAGAAATTTATTAAAATACAGTCTGACAACATTGGAATTATTTAAAAGCTCGTGACGTATCGTTGTGTCAGCCGTCACTGTATTGTCACATGTCACTATCTGTAGAGTAGAAGATTTTTATTTTAAACGAAATTGTGGACAAAAGTACGACAACTTGACAGCAAAGAAGAAGAAATTTATTAAAATACAGTCTGACAACATTGGAATTATTTAGAAGCTCGTGACGTATCGTTGTGTCAGCCGTCACTGTATTGTCACATGTCACTATCTGTAGAGTAGAAGATTTTTATTTTAAACGAAATTGTGGACAAAAGTACGACAACTTGACAGCAAAGAAGAAGAAATTTATTAAAATACAGTCTGACAACATTGGAATTATTTAGAAGCTCGTGACGTATCGTTGTGTCAGCCGTCACTGTATTGTCACATGTCACTTGTCAATGTCACTATCTGTAGAGTAGAAGATTTTTATTTTAAACGAAATTGTGGACAAAAGTACGACAACTTGACAGCAAAGAAGAAGAAATTTATTAAAATACAGTCTGACAACATTGGAATTATTTAGAAGCTCGTGACGTATCGTTGTGTCAGCCGTCACTGTATTGTCACATGTCACTATCTGTAGAGTAGAAGATTTTTATTTTAAACGAAATTGTGGACAAAAGTACGACAACTTGACAGCAAAGAAGAAGAAATTTATTAAAATACAGTCTGACAACATTGGAATTATTTAGAAGCTCGTGACGTATCGTTGTGTCAGCCGTCACTGTATTGTCACATGTCACTTGTCAATGTCACTATCTGTAGAGTAGAAGATTTTTATTTTAAACGAAATTGTGGACAAAAGTACGACAACTTGACAGCAAAGAAGAAGAAATTTATTAAAATACAGTCTGACAACATTGGAATTATTTAGAAGCTCGTGACGTATCGTTGTGTCAGCCGTCACTGTATTGTCACATGTCACTATCTGTAGAGTAGAAGATTTTTATTTTAAACGAAATTGTGGACAAAAGTACGACAACTTGACAGCAAAGAAGAAGAAATTTATTAAAATACAGTCTGACAACATTGGAATTATTTAGAAGCTCGTGACGTATCGTTGTGTCAGCCGTCACTGTATTGTCACATGTCACTATCTGTAGAGTAGAAGATTTTTATTTTAAACGAAATTGTGGACAAAAGTACGACAACTTGACAGCAAAGAAGAAGAAATTTATTAAAATACAGTCTGACAACATTGGAATTATTTAGAAGCTCGTGACGTATCGTTGTGTCAGCCGTCACTGTATTGTCACATGTCACTTGTCAATGTCACTATCTGTAGAGTAGAAGATTTTTATTTTAAACGAAATTGTGGACAAAAGTACGACAACTTGACAGCAAAGAAGAAGAAATTTATTAAAATACAGTCTGACAACATTGGAATTATTTAGAAGCTCGTGACGTATCGTTGTGTCAGCAGTCACTGTATTGTCACATGTCACTATCTGTAGAGTAGAAGATTTTTATTTTAAACGAAATTGTGGACAAAAGTACGACAACTTGACAGCAAAGAAGAAGAAATTTATTAAAATACAGTCTGACAACATTGGAATTATTTAGAAGCTCGTGACGTATCGTTGTGTCAGCCGTCACTGTATTGTCACATGTCACTTGTCAATGTCACTATCTGTAGAGTAGAAGATTTTTATTTTAAACGAAATTGTGGACAAAAGTACGACAACTTGACAGCAAAGAAGAAGAAATTTATTAAAATACAGTCTGACAACATTGGAATTATTTAGAAGCTCGTGACGTATCGTTGTGTCAGCCGTCACTGTATTGTCACATGTCACTTGTCAATGTCACTATCTGTAGAGTAGAAGATTTTTATTTTAAACGAAATTGTGGACAAAAGTACGACAACTTGACAGCAAAGAAGAAGAAATTTATTAAAATACAGTCTGACAACATTGGAATTATTTAGAAGCTCGTGACGTATCGGTGTGTCAGCCGTCACTGTATTGCCACAAGTCAGTTGTCAATGTCACTATCTGTAGAGTAGAAGATTTTTATTTTAAACGAAATTGTGGACAAAAGTACGACAACTTGACAGCAAAGAAGAAGAAATTTATTAAAATACAGTCTGACAACATTGGAATTATTTAGAAGCTCGTGACGTATCGTTGTGTCAGCCGTCACTGTATTGTCACATGTCACTTGTCAATGTCACTATCTGTAGAGTAGAAGATTTTTATTTTAAACGAAATTGTGGACAAAAGTACGACAACTTGACAGCAAAGAAGAAGAAATTTATTAAAATACAGTCTGACAACATTGGAATTATTTAGAAGCTCGTGACGTATCGTTGTGTCAGCCGTCACTGTATTGTCACATGTCACTTGTCAATGTCACTATCTGTAGAGTAGAAGATTTTTATTTTAAACGAAATTGTGGACAAAAGTACGACAACTTGACAGCAAAGAAGAAGAAATTTATTAAAATACAGTCTGACAACATTGGAATTATTTAGAAGCTCGTGACGTATAGTTGTTTCAGCCGTCACTGTATTGTCACATGTCACTTGTCAATGTCACTATCTGTAGAGTAGAAGATTTTTATTTTAAACGAAATTGTGGACAAAAGTACGACAACTTGACAGCAAAGAAGAAGAAATTTATTAAAATACAGTCTGACAACATTGGAATTATTTAGAAGCTCGTGACGTATCGTTGTGTCAGCCGTCACTGTATTGTCACAAGTCACTTGTCAATGTCACCATCTGTAGAGTAGAAGATTTTTATTTTAAACGAAATTGTGGACAAAAGTACGACAACTTGACAGCAAAGAAGAAGAAATTTATTAAAATACAGTCTGACAACATTGGAATTATTTAGAAGCTCGTGACGTATCGTTGTGTCAGCCGTCACTGTATTGTCACTTGTCAATGTCACCATCTGTAGAGTAGAAGATTTTTATTTTAAACGAAATTGTGGACAAAAGTACGACAACTTGACAGCAAAGAAGAAGAAATTTATTAAAATACAGTCTGACAACATTGGAATTATTTAGAAGCTCGTGACGTATCGTTGTGTCAGCTGTCACTATATTGTCACATGTCACTTGTCAATGTCACTATCTGTAGAGTAGATTTTTATTTAAACGAAATTGTGGACAAAAGTACGACAACTTGACAGCAAAGAAGAATAAATTTATTAAAATACAGTCTGACAACATTGGAATTATTTAGAAGCTCGTGACGTATCGTTATGTCAGCTGTCACTATATTGTCACATGTCACTTGTCAATGTCACTATCTGTAGAGTAGATTTTTATTTAAACGAAATTGTGGACAAAAGTACGACAACTTGACAGCAAAGAAGAATAAATTTATTAAAATACAGTCTGACAACATTGGAATTATTTAGAAGCTCGTGACGTATCGTTGTGTCAGCTGTCACTATATTGTCACATGTCACTTGTCAATGTCACTATCTGTAGAGTAGATTTTTATTTAAACGAAATTGTGGACAAAAGTACGACAACTTGACAGCAAAGAAGAATAAATTTATTAAAATACAGTCTGACAACATTGGAATTATTTAGAAGCTCGTGACGTATCGTTATGTCAGCTGTCACTATATTGTCACATGTCACTTGTCAATGTCACTATCTGTAGAGTAGATTTTTATTTAAACGAAATTGTGGACAAAAGTACGACAACTTGACAGCAAAGAAGAAGAAATTTATTAAAATACAGTCTGACAACATTGGAATTATTTAGAAGCTCGTGACGTATCGTTGTGTCAGCTGTCACTATATTGTCACATGTCACTTGTCAATGTCACTATCTGTAGAGTAGATTTTTATTTAAACGAAATTGTGGACAAAAGTACGACAACTTGACAGCAAAGAAGAATAAATTTATTAAAATACAGTCTGACAACATTGGAATTATTTAGAAGCTCGTGACGTATCGTTGTGTCAGCTGTCACTATATTGTCACATGTCACTTGTCAATGTCACTATCTGTAGAGTAGATTTTTATTTAAACGAAATTGTGGACAAAAGTACGACAACTTGACAGCAAAGAAGAAGAAATTTATTAAAATACAGTCTGACAACATTGGAATTATTTAGAAGCTCGTGACGTATCGTTGTGTCAGCCGTCACTGTATTGTCACATGTCACTTGTCAATGTCACTATCTGTAGAGTAGAAGATTTTTATTTTAAACGAAATTGTGGACAAAAGTACGACAACTTGACAGCAAAGAAGAAGAAATTTATTAAAATACAGTCTGACAACATTGGAATTATTTAGAAGCTCGTGACGTATCGTTGTGTCAGCAGTCACTGTATTGTCACATGTCACTATCTGTAGAGTAGAAGATTTTTATTTTAAACGAAATTGTGGACAAAAGTACGACAACTTGACAGCAAAGAAGAAGAAATTTATTAAAATACAGTCTGACAACATTGGAATTATTTAGAAGCTCGTGACGTATCGTTGTGTCAGCCGTCACTGTATTGTCACAAGTGACTTGTCAATGTCATCATCTGTAGAGTAGAAGATTTTTATTTTAAACGAAATTGTGGACAAGAGTACGACAACTTGACAGCAAAGAAGAAGAAATTTATTAAAATACAGTCTGACAACATTGGAATTATTTAGAAGCTCGTGACGTATCGGTGTGTCAGCCGTCACTGTATTGCCACAAGTCAGTTGTCAATGTCACTATCTGTAGAGTAGAAGATTTTTATTTTAAACGAAATTGTGGACAAAAGTACGACAACTTGACAGCAAAGAAGAAGAAATTTATTAAAATACAGTCTGACAACATTGGAATTATTTAGAAGCTCGTGACGTATCGTTATGTCAGCTGTCACTATATTGTCACATGTCACTTGTCAATGTCACTATCTGTAGAGTAGATTTTTATTTAAACGAAATTGTGGACAAAAGTACGACAACTTGACAGCAAAGAAGAAGAAATTTATTAAAATACAGTCTGACAACATTGGAATTATTTAGAAGCTCGTGACGTATCGTTATGTCAGCTGTCACTATATTGTCACATGTCACTTGTCAATGTCACTATCTGTAGAGTAGATTTTTATTTAAACGAAATTGTGGACAAAAGTACGACAACTTGACAGCAAAGAAGAATAAATTTATTAAAATACAGTCTGACAACATTGGAATTATTTAGAAGCTCGTGACGTATCGTTATGTCAGCTGTCACTATATTGTCACATGTCACTTGTCAATGTCACTATCTGTAGAGTAGATTTTTATTTAAACGAAATTGTGGACAAAAGTACGACAACTTGACAGCAAAGAAGAAGAAATTTATTAAAATACAGTCTGACAACATTGGAATTATTTAGAAGCTCGTGACGTATCGTTATGTCAGCTGTCACTATATTGTCACATGTCACTTGTCAATGTCACTATCTGTAGAGTAGATTTTTATTTAAACGAAATTGTGGACAAAAGTACGACAACTTGACAGCAAAGAAGTAGAAATTTATTAAAATACAGTCTGACAACATTGGAATTATTTAGAAGCTCGTGACGTATCGTTGTGTCAGCCGTCACTGTATTGTCACATGTCACTTGTCAATGTCACTATCTGTAGAGTAGAAGATTTTTATTTTAAACGAAATTGTGGACAAAAGTACGACAACTTGACAGCAAAGAAGAAGAAATTTATTAAAATACAGTCTGACAACATTGGAATTATTTAGAAGCTCGTGACGTATCGTTGTGTCAGCTGTCACTGTATTGTCACAAGTCACTTGTCAATGTCACTATCTGTAGAGTAGAAGATTTTTATTTTAAACGAAATTGTGGACAAAAGTACGACAACTTGACAGCAAAGAAGAAGAAATTTATTAAAATACAGTCTGACAACATTGGAATTATTTAGAAGCTCGTGACGTATCGTTGTGTCAGCTGTCACTGTATTGTCACAAGTCACTTGTCAATGTCACTATCTGTAGAGTAGAAGATTTTTATTTTAAACGAAATTGTGGACAAGAGTACGACAACTTGACAGCAAAGAAGAAGAAATTTATTAAAATACAGTCTGACAACATTGGAATTATTTAAAAGCTCGTGACGTATCGTTATGTCAGCTGTCACTATATTGTCACATGTCACTTGTCAATGTCACTATCTGTAGAGTAGAAGATTTTTATTTTAAACGAAATTGTGGACAAGAGTACGACAACTTGACAGCAAAGAAGAAGAAATTTATTAAAATACAGTCTGACAACATTGGAATTATTTAGAAGCTCGTGACGTATCGTTATGTCAGCTGTCACTATATTGTCACATGTCACTTGTCAATGTCACTATCTGTAGAGTAGATTTTTATTTAAACGAAATTGTGGACAAAAGTACGACAACTTGACAGCAAAGAAGAAGAAATTTATTAAAATACAGTCTGACAACATTGGAATTATTTAGAAGCTCGTGACGTATCGTTATGTCAGCTGTCACTATATTGTCACATGTCACTTGTCAATGTCACTATCTGTAGAGTAGATTTTTATTTAAACGAAATTGTGGACAAAAGTACGACAACTTGACAGCAAAGAAGTAGAAATTTATTAAAATACAGTCTGACAACATTGGAATTATTTAGAAGCTCGTGACGTATCGTTGTGTCAGCCGTCACTGTATTGTCACATGTCACTTGTCAATGTCACTATCTGTAGAGTAGAAGATTTTTATTTTAAACGAAATTGTGGACAAAAGTACGACAACTTGACAGCAAAGAAGAAGAAATTTATTAAAATACAGTCTGACAACATTGGAATTATTTAGAAGCTCGTGACGTATCGTTGTGTCAGCTGTCACTGTATTGTCACAAGTCACTTGTCAATGTCACTATCTGTAGAGTAGAAGATTTTTATTTTAAACGAAATTGTGGACAAGAGTACGACAACTTGACAGCAAAGAAGAAGAAATTTATTAAAATACAGTCTGACAACATTGGAATTATTTAAAAGCTCGTGACGTATCGTTGTGTCAGCCGTCACTGTATTGTCACTTGTCAATGTCACTATCTGTAGAGTAGAAGATTTTTATTTAAACGAAATTGTGGACAAAAGTACGACAACTTGACAGCAAAGAAGAAGAAATTTATTAAAATACAGTAAGGAATGTTTACCATACAAAATTTTACATATTTGAATTTATAAAAAGTATCAAACGCTGAGTTATAGGTCTCTAAAGTTAAAAAATAAAATAAAAGTCCTAAAAAGTGATGGTGCTGGTATTTGGTAACTGTAAGACGCAGTCGCGGTTAATGATAGCTTATAATACCGACCCGAACATCGATAGGTAGGAACCGTCGTAGCGCTGGGCTTAGCTTAAGGGGCTTGTAACTCAGGGGTTCGATTCCCCGATGGTTTCGCTTTTTAAATTTTCGGAATGTGTAGCTTATATAACAATAAACATTTATGAATTTTTGTCGATTCTAGGTACGTTTATTTTTGATCGGAACATTGATTCTAATTTTGTAAGTGTGTAATTATTTATTCGCTCAGATGAGCATAGAACATCATTTCCTGAAAGCAACAACAAAGTAGTCTGAATAAGTAACCTTTGACCTAGGAGTCTGAATAGCACATTTTATCCGCATAACTGGATTAGTTAACTTACTGCGGAACAAGTGAAATAAATCTACCGATACGATACGCCAACTGAAACCGACAATAAACTTTAATAATGCCTCGGGTACTACCAAAGATTGTAAAGTTAAAGTAGTACCGTAGCTCTTATTTTCAAGATTTAATATTGTTATAGCGTTTCTCTAAGATATACAATGAGAAATAATTTTATTTTCATCAAAACAAAGAAAAGAAAATTTTATACAATATAACGAAGCCAGAAGTCTTCAAGTAAGAAGAAGCCACTTGAAGTTGCAGTCGCATGCGCGAACTTGTTGTCAAAACTAGTGCCATATTGTAAAATTGACATTCGACTTCAAATCAATAGCGTAACGTTTGAACATTTTGTAGGTTAACACAAAATTAGAATAATGGATTTGTAACGCCAATGGCATGAAACGGTCGTTACAAGGCGACATAGATAAACAAGACCGATTTTGGTTTCTGCGCAAGTCAGTTGGCAAACTTCAAGTGGCTTCTTCTTATGCTCTTCTTACTTCAAGAGTAACAGAAAACTTGGTTAGAGAAGGGAAGGGAAAACGGGAAAATATTATTATGCAAATTTGTTTACAATAATATATAGGGAGGAGAAAAATATAATTGCGACCCAGTTTTTAATACAGTAGATGCACGCAAATTTTTCTTTCTTTATTCCACTTTAAATATCCGTTTATTTAAATTTGCTCCTCTGCAATTTAACGCAAAGATATTTGTGGCAGAATATACAGTTAAATAATCTGCATAGGCGTAGGTGGATTTTATTAAATTTAATAAGGAGTCAAAAAAAGAGATTCAAAGATTTAAAAAAAATACCCTAGATGGCTGACTAGCTAGTACGAGGATTGTCTTCATTTTTTTGTATAGAAAAGCTAGGAGGAGGGTAATTGGTAAGACGGTAGAGTAGAGTATAGGTTAGTGCAGAGAGGGATACTCCTGAGGGTGGTGCAGGGGTACAGGACAGTGGGTGGACTGGTACAGCACCGCTGCTGCCATTGGACGTGATGGCAAGAGCCAAGAATAAACGCTGGAGGGGAGCAACCAGAGAGGAAGTACAGGAATGGATGGAGGAGGAAATGGAGAGTAGGTGGGAGGAGTATGATGGTGATTCGGGGAGGGGAACTACTTCTTGACATAGGATGCTTGAAGAACGAGTGCTGAAGAAGCTGGAGAGGAAACTAGGGGAGACTGTGTATTGGGAGAGCATGGTGGAGATAATGTTGAGGGACGAGGAGGAATGGATGAAGGTAAGAGTGGTAGTGCAGAGCATAATTAGGGGGAGAGAAGAACTCGTTTAGGAATGAGAGGTAGGAGTTATAGGTAGGGAAAAGACGACGGTTTGAGCGGAGAAGGTGCGAGGGACCGGCGCCCGCAGTTTGAGGTGGGTGTGGTTGGTAAGCATCCCCTTGGGATGAGTCCAACACTGTTTGGATCCTGGAGAGGACCCATTCGAACATGTGTTTCCCATACGCCACTGGAATTACTGGAAACATTTTTGAGTTTCGATTTGTAAACATGTAGACCGGATGAATTTATGCTAGACTGCATTTTTGTACGACCGAAAATTCTCGGTTTCAGACATATCTGCTTAATTTAACGTTGACAAATTATTAATTCATTCGACAATGAAACATTATGTAGGTACTGGCACTGGAAAGAGAAGATGGTTGATGCCTTGTCACGCGTAATTGTTTCGGTTAATTAAATTAAATTAAAAAAATTAAAATTTATAATCTCTCTTATTCGTTGCCAGTTATGTTGCAGATACAGTTCGGATAATTTTATATCTTCATAAAATATATATGTAATTAGTTCTTCAAGAAATCGTTATTATTTTTACCAAATGCTCATTATTCCAGATTATAGCGTAAATATAGAGGGCGCTGAACAAATTTTTTTAACGTAACACCCTGTAAATTATGATTTTTTGGTGAAAGCTGAATTATTCTTTTCGAAAATGTATAATTTATTGCAGTTTCATCGAGTATTATTTGAATTTCAAGGAAAAAATTATACTGGTATTTGAAGTAGATCTGAACAAGAAAATGAAGAGGAAGAGGAGCAATAAGGAGAACAGGAATCGATTAATCGATACATAAAAAAATCGAGGTCTAAAAGATCGATTTTTTTCAAGTTTGTATTTTTTACAATGTAAATATAAATCGATCTTTTTTATTGAAAAACAACAAGAAAGGTACCCCTAAATAAACAATCTCTTTCCGGGATCTCTTATCAGTAAAATTGGGGATTTTTTTCAAGTTCAGGGAATTCGATAATAATAACAATTATTTTTTTATTACCATATTATTACCACAAAGTATCGGATTAGGAATGTGTGAGATTAATGGAAAATAATAATCGATTTTTCTTCATTCAAAATTAATGGATTTGTCGAAACAATCGATTTTAATAAAAAATAAATCGATTTCTGCGAAAAGATCGTTGATCTTTTTTTGGATTGTTTTAAAAATGGACAAGCTTTTGGTATATATTCCGATAATAAACCTAAGAGATTTATTCGTTAACGATATTTATCGGATTGAAAAAAAATCAAATAAAATTATACGAAAATTGTCAAACATTTTGAAATATGGTCAATAATTGTCAAAAACTGTTGAATATTGTCAATAATTGTTAAAATTTTGAAAAATGGCCAAAAATGGTCCAAAAATTTGGAAAAATGGTCAATAATTGTTGAAAAACTGTCAAAATTGGTCAATAATTGTTGAAAAATGGTCAATAATTAAAAAAAATGATCAATAATTGTTGAAAAATTTGGAAAAATGGTCAGTAATTGTTACAAAACAGTCAAAATTGGCCAATAATTTAAAAAAAAATGGTCAATAATTGTTGAAAAACTGTCAAAATTGGTCAATAGTTGTAAAAAATGGTCAATAATTTAAAAAAAATGGTCAATAATTGTTGAAAAACTGTCAAAATTGGCCAATAATTGTAAAAAATGGTCAATAATTTCAAAAAAATGGTCAAAAATTGTCAAAAAGTTTAGAAAAATGGTCAATAATTGTTGAAAAACTGTCAAAATTGGTCAATAATTTTTAAAAAATGATCAGTAATTGTCAAAATTGGTCAATAATGGCCAAAAACTGTCAATAATTGTTAAAAAATGGTCAATAATTGCTAATTATTGTCAAAAACTGCTGAAAATTGTCAATAATTGTCAAAAATTTTGAAAAGTGGTCAATAATTGTCTATTATTGTCAAAAACTGTTGAAAAGTGTCAATAATTGTTAAAATTTTGAAAAATGGTCAGTAATTGTTGCAAAACTGTCAAAAATGGTCAATAATTGTAAAAAATGGTCAATAATTTAAAAAAAAATGGTCAATATTGTTGAAAAACTGTCAAAATTTCCAATAATTGTAAAAAATGGTCAATAATTTCAAAAAAATGGTCAAAAATTGTCAAAAAGTTTAGAAAAATGGTCAATAATTGTTGAAAAACTGTAAAAATTGGTCAATAATTTTTAAAAAATGATCAATAATTGTTGAAAAATTTGTAAAAATGGTCAGTAATTGTTGAAAAACTGTCAAAATTGGTCAATAATTGTAAAAAATGGTCAATAATTTTTAAAACATGATCAATAATTGTTTAAAAATTTGGAAAAATGGACAATAATTGTTGCAATACTGTCAAAATTGGTCAATAAGTTTTAAAAAATGATCAGTAATTGTCAAAATTGGTCAATAATGGCCAAAAACTGTCAATAATTGTTAAAAAATGGTCAATAATTGCCAATTATTGTCAAAAACTGCTGAAAATTGTCAATAATTATCAAAAACTGCTGAAAATTGTCAATAATTGTCAAAAATTTTGAAAAGTGCTCGATAATTATCGAAAATTTAAAAAAAAAATTTAAAATGGTCAATAATTGTTGAAAAACTGTCAAAATTGGTCAATAATTGTAAAAAATGGTCAATAATTTCAAAAAAATGGTCAATATTGTTGAAAAACTGTCAAAATTGGCCAATAATTGTAAAAAATGGTCAATAATTTCAAAAAAATGGTCAAAAATTGTCAAAAAGTTTAGAAAAATGGTCAATAATTGTTGAAAAACTGTAAAAATTGGTCAATAATTGTTAAAAAATGATCAATAATTGTTTAAAAATTTGGAAAAATGGACAATAATTGTTGCAATACTGTCAAAATTGGTCAATAATTTTTAAAAAATGATCAGTAATTGTCAAAATTGGTCAATAATGGCCAAAAACTGTCAATAATTGTTAAAAAATGGTCAAAAATTGCCAATTATTGTCAAAAACTGCTGAAAATTGTCAATAATTGTCAAAAACTGCTGAAAATTATCAATAATTGTCAAAAATTTTGAAAAGTGGTCGATAATTATCGAAAATTTTAAAAAAATTTTAAAAAATGTTTAATAATTGTCTATTATTGTCAAAAACTGTTGAAAAGTGTCAATAATTATTAAAATTTTGAAAAATGCTCAGTACGTAATTGTTGCAAAACAGTCAAAAATGGTCAATAATTTTTAAAAAATGGTCAATAATTGTTGAAGAACTGTCAAAATTGGCCAATAATTGTAAAAGATGGTCAATAATTTCAAAAAAATGGTCAAAAATTGTCAAAAAGTTTAGAAAAATGGTCAATAATTGTTGAAAAACTGTCAAAATGGGTCAATAATTGTTAAAAAATGATCAGTAATAGTTGCAAAACTGTCAAAATTGGTCAATAATTGTCAATTAATTGTTAAAAATGGACGATTTTTGTCAAAAACTGTCAATAATTGTTAAAAAATGAATTTACTGTTTGGACCCTTACTTTGTGGAATCTACTCATATTACTTTTTTAAATGAAACTAAGTGTTTCTAATCAATTCCACTATTTAATGAAAAAATTATGAAAACTCTAAGATATTGATAATCATTGTTAAAAAATGGTCAATAATTTTGAGAAATGGTCAATAATCGTCAAAAGGTGTCAAAATTTTGAAAAATAGTCAATAAATAATACGAGAGCCGTTTTCGAAAATCCACTCCTTAAACACACGTAATTTATACAAATCGAAAAATATTACTCGAAAAATCGATTATAACAAAATAATAATTGATTTATATAAAAATTGTTTAATTTTTCAAACATCCCTACTTATAGAGTTCCCTATAAGCTTTTTTGAAAATCTCACACTTTCAGGAGAATTTGCCAAACTGTACCTGCTGCATAAAAGCCTGCGGATGTCCTAAAATTCCTACAGGACACTCTCCTGACTAATTAAAGTAAATGTTGGTTATTAATGAAATACTAGAATCGGCTATTACTTATAAAATACTTTTATAATATTTGTTAGATATAAAAGTATTAGTAAGCATAAATATATTTAGTTTTGATACATTATATATTATTAATTAATTATAACTTGTGCTTCAATAATATACAATTAACAACATCCACAATAGATTTTTTAGGTATCAATGAATGTCACCCCAGATACTTATAAAATAATAAAACTCTTCTCTTTAATCTATTTGATCTTTTCTGTCAAGATTAATGGAATTGAAGAGATAAAAATCGCACGGGTATATATATATATGTATATATGGTTGCCCTCATAAACATTCAAACGAATTTAAATTGGTCATAGCAGCCGGTAAAAGTAGATCAAGTAATTATTCTTTGCAATTGAAGGAGAAAGACAATAGAGACAAAATACGGTACTCGGTACTTACGCTCTTTTAAAATAAGATTCATAAATTTGGTTTAGAATACCGTTTTTTTGGCCAAGTTTTACATCTCACGTAGGTACACGTGAATTATTATTTTTTTTTTCATTTAAATAAGGGGTTACGTTACGGAACGCTGCATAATTATTACGTTATACCGTGTGAAGTAAAAAAAAATAAAATAGTACCACCGTTGGAAAAAAAAATTATATTTAAATTAATGTGGTATTTTCCGAGTACAGCGGAATAATTTTCTTCTTCTTCTTCTTTTGTGTTTGTTCGTTCATACAGAACTTTACATTTTGAAATAATTTCCATTGAATATTATGCATTTATATAATCATAATTAACGTTGTTGTCATGTCAATTTTAAAACTACACCCTGTATAATTATGACTTAGACCGTTGGAAAGCATTTTTTACGCGCTTTCTAACGACGTATCACAAGTAGGGGGTTGCCATTTAAATTTTTTTAGGTGGGGGTTGATGGAGGTGCGTACTCTCTCATGTCATTTTATTTCCCCCTCTCTACCATAGAAGCGGTTTTGAATTTTTTTTGAAATCTCTTTTCGTTCACGATTGTAAGTTTTAAAATTGACACCCTGTATTAAAAATAGAACTAATTCGCACAGAAAATGTACTTCGTCTGCGTACCATCATTACTGTTCAGTACCATATTATCGTAACGTTTTCAAAGAATTTGTTTTATTCCGCGAATTAAAAGAATCGCCCAACTCCGGTTTTTCTCTTCGTCGAACCCCCTAACGTATTATGATACCTACCAACTTCAACTCGAAGATCTAACAGTACCATCAAGGGTACTACGCGAGTTCTTGTAGCGTAGCGGGGCGTAACGTTCTATCAAACGCGCCGAACAGCCGTTCTCTTCAATACTTCAGTTCTTTGACAGAGTACCAAGGAAGAAACACTGAATAATAATCGCGTAGTGGTACCGGCGGCCTTCACATACTCTTTTACATACGTAAACAGGAACGACGAAAGTCTAGGTCGACAGGGGTATTCCTAAACGCCTGCGGTACCATTTTTTTTTTCGGTACGACTTACCAACTTTTTTTTGTAGAACTATTTAGTGCTGTGACTGATTTTTAGTTTAGTGATGTATTCGTTATTTTGCATGTTATGTGCTTTGCTTCAAGTGGTAAGTGTATTTAATTTAAATTAAAAAGTTTGATGTTGAGGGTAGTACCCTAAATAACCTATCTACTTAGAATTCATTGCGTTAAAGCAGATAATGTTTACTGGTGCTGCCATAAATAACCTATGCACTTAAACCTCATTGCGAAGGGCCGATAATCTTTAAGAAGCAATAAATGTGTTAAAAAGGAATCAAACTAAATAAAGCGAAGCTCGAGGGTTTATTTTTTTTTATTTTTTAGTAAAGGGATTAAAATTCAATCGAAAAGGGAATGAAAATAGAGAGGTCTGTCTCAGTCCAACCCCTTTTGAGTTATCATCTCCGAAAGGACAAAGATAAAATTACTCATTATCTTAATTTCCTAATCCTTATTACTTTCCCCAATTGCTCGGTGTAGAGTATTTAATAAATTAATCGTTAATCCTTATGATTTTGATCAGGATATTGGAACAAACTTAAGAAATTTTTGTATTGTCATGAATCAGTAATTTTTTTTTAATTAAAAATGTATTTCCTCCGTATTTTTCTCCGGATAAGTGTCAAAATGAAGACGTTGATTAAATTTTCGATGTGATACAGTTTTAAATTTTTTTTTATATATCTCCATCTGCCGTATGGTGTTGAAGCCAATTTGCCCACCTGCCGAAGAATTTAAGAATTGGCACACATTTATATCTTCAAAACATAAATAAACTTGAAATTTGATCAATATCAATATCAACAGATGTGTTTTAACAGTATTTTTAATACACGAACTCATGTCGTTTTGTACTTTTCAGTCTCCCTGCTGCTTTGTAAAATTTTTTGATTTTATTGTTGATGTTCCAAGATCTTTATAGATGACTGAATGGACTCTATATTTCCTTCTATTTTTTCTTTTAGAAGAGGTTTTTCTTATAGAGTATGAGATAAATTCTTTTGGTACGTTTTTATGGTAAAAATAATGAAAAATGTAATAAATTATAATTTTATGGTATTGAGAATTGAAAAAATTAAGAGCTCGGTGAAAGATGCAGTAATGTGCATTTTATAATGTGGAACAGTTATAAATTGTACCATAATAAAATGCATTAGTGTCATTAATGTACGAGAAAACTATTCACATAAATTAAATAAAAAATATCATGAATTATGAAGATTTTAATGTATGATCTACACTGCTGAGCAAATAATTTAGGTCACTTTAAATAACCTAATTACGTGAGCTCTTTTTCTGTCAGTTTAAACTCCTCCCCTCCCTTAGGTGAGATTTGCTTGGATCAATTTCGGCTTCTTCCAATGCTCCAATCGCCCCCAAAAGGAACAAATCTTCCAACTTAGTCATCAACAATACGCTGCCCTAACTCATGTTCGATGTGATTCAAATCTGGACTACACGCTGCCCAAATTCCTACTTCATCTAGACATTCACTTACAATCCTAGCAGCGTGTGGTCTTGTATTATCATGCCCTTGCTCGCCCAATGTAACCATGAAAGGCACAAAATTATCTTCCAGGACCTCCGTTACATATCTGTGGGTTGTTAGAGAGCCACTCTCTACGAAAACCAACTCTGTATGTGCTCCTGAAGTGAAACCTGCCCAAACCATAACATACCCACCACCAAATTTACATCTATGGTCAATACAAGCGGGGGCGTATCTTTCTCCGGGCCTTCTCCATACTCGTCGACATCCATCCGGTCCATTGAGGCAAAAACGAGACTCATCTGAAAAGAGTATCTTGCTCTAGTCATCATCGTTCCATACCAAAATCCAATCTTGCAATTAGATGCTGGTGGTTCAATATTGGCCTTTCTTTTGCAAGATAATCTATTAGCACGAAGCCTTCTTCTAACTGTCTAACTTTTAAATGCTACAAGGCGTTTCTATCTTTTCCGCCTTAGTTTGTTAGTACTTTTTATCGACGTCAAAAAGGTAGTGGCGCCCTCAATTTTTACAACCTTCCTGTTATTCTAGTGTGACATAAACTTGGGGTCGAATCAACTTTGAGAGGAGTCTCTAAACGGAGCCCTTCAAGCTGGAGCGCTTACCGTTACAATTTAGCGCCTCTTACCGTTACATTTTTAACAAAAAATGGAGAAGATCCAAAGGATTTTCATGCATAGAACTTTTCTTTTTAAAATTGAATGACGATTCGTCCACAAGATTACTTTGGAAACAAAGTAAACTTCGATGCAAACATTTTCATTGTACTTGTTTTTGTTTTAGTCACTTCACGGTGATTTTATGAAGTTTCAATGTTAATTTATCTCTTCAAAAAAAAGTAGTTATTTTTCACTTGACTAGAGATCGAGTCGAAAAAAAAACGGAAGTCTTTAGTGATAAGATCTACGAAGCTGCTTGTTATATGGGACGTAATAAGGACCAAAAGACATAAAAAATTATTTTCTATCCCTAAATTTTTCGCTTCAAATAGAATTTTCAGTGTGGCAGGAAGTTATATATAAGAACTGACATTCTAGAATACATTCAACCATGAAAGAATTTATTACGAATCAAACCCCGTTTGTTCTATAGCGACAACAACACCATACGGTCTATATAAAATCGATATATGGAAAGTAAATTTGTAACTAATATCGATCCTTTTTAATGAGTCCTTAAAGACACAGAGCTCACTTCTATACATATAATTTCCTTTTTATCCAACGATTTACTGTAAAACTTTTACTGTTACTGATGATGTTACAAATGGCGACAAAACTTGTTTTAAATCGTTAGTATAGTAATTATTTTAAAAGTCGATCTTACAGTTTGTCGATATAGATATGGGGCATTTCTTATATTTATTTTCAAATTAGTTCAAATATAACTCAAAGGACCCGAAGGGGATTAAGAAGGGTAACCAAAATACCTAAAATTATACATGGTATCCTACTTAAAATGGATATTATGTCCTCTAATTTTCCAGATTCCTTGTTTAATTGATTAGTTCGGTACCACCAGTCAGAGCCTTTAGGCTTTTTGTGCTCTTGGTTATTCCGTTTATATGAAGAGACCAGTAGCTAGAGGTGGAGAACTATCGATAGTTTTGACTATCGATAGTTTTTTTCAACTATCGATAATATTCGATAGTTTACTGTATCGCCCATTACTGGGCTAAAGTTAGGTTAGAGTAGATCTCTGCGACGGAATGCGCTTCTCCTATGTACACGTTAACATGTTGTACCTGGTCGCAGAATATTTAATATTCTGTGGTCCTGTCACTTCGTCACTTCACTTGTCACTAGTCATTATTCAATATTCAATTTAGAATCCTATCGTGCAGAATGCAAGTATTAGTTTCCTTATCATCGAAAACTATCGATAATAATCGATAGTCATGAAGCCGTCTATCGATAGTTCTCCACCTCTACCAGTAGCCCTTATCAGGCTCAACAGTCTTTTCACTAGGTCCTTCTTGGAGAAATCCTCCCTTGGATACTCTAGTCTATACGTAAAAGACTGTTTCCTCCTCTTCCATGTACAACCTACAGATAGGTTCCTCCCTATATATGCCAATTGTATGCATGTGCTTCCTTAGGGTACAGTGACCGGTCACTTTCCTTATCTGGTCCCTACTGAGGTTTAATATTTCGTTAGTCAGCGACTTCGAGGGTTTTTTGACCAGTAGTTTGCTGTGTTCCTGTTTTGGCACGTGTCTCCAGTACGTTTGAATCCACCGAGATGTACAACTACGTGCAGCAGATTTTGATGTTCAGGACCTGCCTTATCATTGCCTACAATACTCTTGTACCCCGAGACCCACTTAAGAGTTACTCTATTATGGTTTTCCAGGATTAAAAGTTTTTGTAGGCAGTCTAGATCTGATCTAAAGATTTTAGTGCTGCCTGAGGATCTTTTGGCCTCTATACCCCCTTTCGATGTTCATTTGCAAGCATGTGTCGATAGCGAATACAGATGCAAACTTGGACATTGCACCTGGGTCTGGCACCATGTACTCCAGCTCCTGTTCCTAGGTTAGTTTTAGATCCGTCTGTATACCACACCAACGTTCTTTCCTGGCTGCATCCCAGTTTAGCTGGATATGGTATGGTTGGTTGTCGTTAATTGTGGCCAGCATGTTATCACTTCTGTGATTCTGGAATGAGATTCCTCGCAAAACCCTCCAATTTTGAGACACTCTGTAAATGAGGGAAATAATCAGTACTAAATTAAAAATTGTAACAATATTTTATGAAATTATTACATTATTTCTATAATAATTTTTCAAGTGTATAATACAGTTAGGAATTTCTTGGATACTTATAGAAAGAACCAATCCGAATAGACAATTCAGCTCAGTATCTTAATGAGAATCAGTCCATTGAAATGATTTTTTTTTACAATTTTATCTCGAAACTCGCGATGTGGGCGGTGAAACGGGATCGTTTTCATTTTTTTTTTCCGTGCATTTTCATTCGATCTAATTAGGAATTCAACTTTCTCGTTGGTTACTTAAAACGACAACAAACGAAATATACGAGGAAAATTCCGAATTCAATAAAAATCATTTTTTAAAATAAAAATTTTCTACTTTTACTTTTACAGTATAGGAATTAAGCTGCAGGATTATTTTTTGATAAAGTGTCTATATGTACCAGGTGAGCAAATAAAAACGACCGGAAGTTATATCTTATATCAAAATTGAGTTTTTAAAGCATCGAATTGTTGGATCATACTCCATACAGTACCGACCGAAGTCCTACGGACTTTTTTAATTTTCCAAAAATTAAGAATGAACTGCGTGGTCAAAAGTTCCAGTCCCCAGAAGATGCAGGAGAAGAGAAGAAGATAGAAAGAAAGGCGGAGAGGATGTTTAGGAATAATGTGGAGAAGATAGAGCGATGAGGACTAGAAGTGGCGGAAGATAAGACGGTGGGTGCGACCAGAGAGGAAGTACAGGAATGAATAGAGGAGGAAATGGAGAGAAGGTGGGAGGAGTATGAAGGTGTGCTAAAAGGAGCGATTGGAAGTAGGAGAGATTGGATGAACCGAGAACTACTTCTTGACACAGGTACTCACTGGACATGGGTCGAGAGTAGGGTACCTCCACAAGATTGGGAAAAGAGAGACTGAGAGGTGTGAAGTGAAGGATGATGTGATGCATGTGTTTAGTTGCTGGAAAAACGAGGAAGTGCTGAAGAATTTGGAGAGGAAACTAGGGGAGGATGTGTATTGGGAGAACATGGTGGAGATAATGTTGAGGGGGGAGGAGGAATGGATGGAGGTAAGTGGCGTAGTGGAGAGCATGATTAGGGAGAGAGGAATCGATATGGCAGGAGAGACAGGTAGGGAGAAGGCGACGGTGTGAGCGGAGAGTGTGCGAGAGACCGCCGCTAAAGTAGTGATTCCGAGGCGGGGGTAACGGCGAGTTTGAAGTGGGTTTGGCTGGTAGGCATTCCCTTGGGGATGAGTCCTACACTGTTTGGGTCCTGGATAGGATCCATTGGAACACGAGTTTCCCATCTTGACCAGAAAAAAGAGTCAGTTTAGATGAGCAAAAACAACGGCTTGATGTTTCAGTGGAACTAAAGATGGACGACTGCCTAGTGTTTTTTTGTTATTGGCCGATACTGTCAAGTAATTCAAACAATAGACTTCGATTTGAAAATGGGGTTTAGATTTTATTATATGTTGTCTGTGACGAGCGGGTGAAGTATGATATTTTTTGGAAAGAAATGAAGCAGGACATGACAGACAAATTCTTTTTTTAAACTTACTTCTTGATGCCGCTAATTACGAAAGTAGATTCGACCCAAAATTAAAGAATGATTCAGTTTCCAAAATAATAGTTATTTGTTTAACTAGGCAGAGAAGTAACAGATTTACTGCCGCGGCTAGCATTTCATTGTCGAGGCGAAGCCGAGGCAATGAAACTAGCCAAGGCAGTAAATCTGATTCTCTGCCGTGTGGAACATATGATTTTTTCTCCGATTGTTTGTACAGTGTGTTTAGAAAAATCAAATTAAAATGAAAACTTTTTTATGACGGTTATAAGTTTTGAAAAAATTTCTTATTTCAAATTATTCACGCCTCTGTGAGTTAACAACATCTTTAACCGAAATTTACGATCTTACTGACAGGATGGGAAAAAAATAAAACGTCGGTCAGTCGTTGTTAGCGTTGTGGTGGAAATGCAGTTATCACGATCGACATCCGAACAGATTTATAGAAGTCATTACAAGTCGAGCAGAACGAAACGCAGTCTATTTACTAGTTTGCATTTTTGTAATGTATGTGTGTGTGTGTGTATATAAAGAAGCGTGCCGTTATTTGATGACGAACAAGTAAAATTAATGCCGTGACACTATCATTTATTTATTTATTTTTTATTTTTTCAACAACTTGATCGATGTTCCAATTAATATCGGTTTTATTATATACGGTTACTAAGGAAAATTTCGCATATTTTACAATGTATTAAATTTATAAATAAAATATAAATACATGTTATTTAACTTTTTTTTCTGTCGACCGTGTATTAACATATGCTATTAACGTTCTCAAAATTAGACAAAATCATACATTAATGACCCCCATTAATGCATGATTTACCTACATTAATCAACGATTTTCTGCAGGCAACCCAACGCACATCTTATACATTATATTTATATTGACAGTTACCTGTGGTGTAGGCAACCAAACATACAATAACGTCTTCAAAAAATGAATCCTAGTATAGAATACTTCTAGTTTTTGACTTACATATCGCTTTTATTTTATTATTCTACAAAATTATAATAATATTAGTGTTGAAATACTGAAACATCCAAAATATAATGTAAGAAAAACGAAAACAGTGACATTTGAACTGGCGACCTTCTCTGTGACATTTCAATGTCATTATTTATTTTTGACAGTACTTACCTATGAAACAAATAAATATTTTTAGTTTTTAAATATTGAGAAAAACGAATAAAACTGATACAGTCGACGGAAAAGCTTTGTAACTAACACGAGTATTAAAAGGGCAATTAACAATCTCGAACATTAACGCACGAGCAGAGCGAGTATATCGATTGTTAATGGTCCTCATTAATACACTAGTTGGTTAAATAACTATTGTTGGTGGTTATTTTACCAAGTGAGTGTTTTCAATTATTTTACTTTGACTATTTATAAAATGAACACCCTTGATGTTATGGTCTTGTAAATTTTTTTCCCGATAGATTGGTCTTTTGAGAGTACTCTCCTAAAATTTCAATTCATAGTTTTGTGGTATTTACAAGACTTTTTATGTTGAAAATGCGTTTTTTCGAAAATTTCATGATACAATTTGATGGTGAAAAAATGAGTTTATCAAAATTTAATGCCCGATTTCACCAACCAGTTCCTGAGGTTAGGTAATACCTAAATCGGATATTGGAATTGTTAAATGGAATTTACGTTTCACCACGCGCCAACTACAGTGGCGGCTCCTCGAAGGAGGCTAAGGAGGCTCCGCCTCCTCACCAATTTATCCATTAAATAGCAATTACTGATCAATTTTGACAATTATTGACCATTTTTGACAATTATTGATCAATTTTGAGAATTTTTGACAATTTTCCCAAAATTATTGACAATATTTGACCATTTTTTAAAATAATGACAATTTTTAACCATTTTTGGACAATTTTTGACAATAAATGTCCATTTTTGACGGTTTTTAACAATAATTGACAATTTTTAACAATTTTTGCTAATTTTTGACCATTTTTTCAAATTTTTTGACAATTATTAACAATTATAGACAATTTTTCCAAATTTTTGACTATTTTTGACCATTTTTTCAAAATTTTTCAAAAAACTTGACAATTTTTGACAATTATCAACTATTTTTCAGAATTTTGACAATTTTGGAACATTTTTGACAATTTTCCAAATATTTTGACAGTTTTGAACGATTTTTGTCAATTATTGACCATTTTTGACAATTATTGATCAATTTTGAGAATTTTTGACAATTTTTCAAATATTTTGACAGTTTTTAACGATTTTTGACAATTTTTCTAAAAGTTTTGACAATTATTGACCATTTTTGACAATTATTAATCAATTTTTGACAATTTTTCAAATATTTAGACAATTTTTGAAAATATTTGGCAATTATTAACCATTTTTCCAAAATTTTGAGAATTTTTCAACATTTTTGACAATTTTTCAAATATTTAGACAATTTTTGAAAATATTTGGCAATTATTAACCATTTTTTCAAAATTTTTGACCGTTTTTATCAATAATTATTAACCATATTTCAAAATTTTTAATAATTTTTGATAATTATTGTCCATTTTTTCAAATATTTTGACAGTTTTTAACGATTTTTGACAATTATTGACCATTTTTCGACATTTTTGACAATTTGTCTAAAAGTTTTGACAATTATTGACCATTTTTTGACAATTATTAACATTTTTGACAATTATTGATCAATTTTGAGAATTTTTCAAATATTTAGACAATTTTTGAAAATATTTGGCAATTATTAACCATTTTTTCAAAATTTTTGACCGTTTTTATCAATAATTATTAACCATATTTCAAAATTTTTAATAATTTTTGATAATTATTGTCCATTTTTTCAAATATTTTGACAGTTTTTAACGATTTTTGACAATTATTGACCATTTTTCGACATTTTTGACAATTTGTCTAAAAGTTTTGACAATTATTGACCATTTTTTGACAATTATTAACATTTTTGACAATTATTGATCAATTTTGAGAATTTTTCAAATATTTTGACAGTTTTTAACAATTTTTGACAATTATTGACCATTTTTCGAAATTTTTGACAATTTTTCTAAAAGTTTTGACAATTATTGACCATTTTTGACAATTATTGATCAATTCTAAGAATTTTTGAACAATTTTGACAATTTTTCAAATATTTTGACAGTTTTTAACGATTTTTGACAATTATCGACCATTTTTCGAAATTTTTTACAATTTTTCTAAAAGTTTTGATAATTATTATTAACCTGTTTTGACAATTATTGATCAATTTCGAGAATTATCGACCATTTTTGACAATAATTATCAATTTTGAGAATTATTGATCATTTTTGACAATTATTGACCACTTTTGACCATTATTGATCAATTTTGAGAATTTTTGAACATTTTTTAAATATTTTGACAGTTTTTAACGATTTTTGACAATTATTGACCATTTTTGACAATTATTGACCATTTTTGACAATTATTGATCAATTTAGAGAATTTTTGACCATTTTTGACAAGTTTTCAAATATTTTGAGTTTTTAACGATTTTTAAAAAATGTTGACCATTTTTGACCATTTTTCAAAATTTTAACAATTATTGACCATTTTGACTGTTTTTCAAAATTATTGACAATTTTTAACCCTTTTTGGACAGTTTTTGACAATAAATGTCTATTTTAAACAGTTTTTAACAATAATTGACAATTTCTAACAATTTATGATAATTTATGACCATTTTTTCAAAATTTTTGACAATTATTGACAATTGTTGACAATTATACAATTATAGACCATTTTCCCAAATTTTTGACTATTTTTGACCATTTTTTCAAAATTTTTGACAATTTTTCAAAAAGTTTTGATAATTATTATTAACCTGTTTTGACAATTATTGATCAATTTCGAAAATTATCGACCATTTTTGACAATTATTATCAATTTTGAGAATTATTGATCATTTTTGACAATTATTGACCACTTATTTTGACCATTATTGATCAATTTTGAGAATTTTTGAACATTTTTTAAATATTTTGACAGTTTTTAACGATTTTTGACAATTATTGACCATTTTTGACAATTATTGATCAATTTTGAGAATTTTTTACCATTTTTGACAAGTTTTCAAATATTTTGAGAGTTTTTAACGATTTTTAAAAAATGTTGACCATTTTTGACCATTTTTCAAAATTTTAACAATTATTGACCATTTTGACTGTTTTTCAAAATTAGTGCCAATTTTTAACCCTTTTTGGACAGTTTTTGACAATAAATGTCTATTTTTAACAGTTTTTAACAATAATTGACAATTTCTAACAATTTATGATAATTTATGACCATTTTTTCAAAATTTTTGACAATTGTTGACAATTATAGACCATTTTTCCAAATTTTTGACTATTTTTGACCATTTTTTTAAAAATTTTGAGAATTTTTCAAAAAACTTAACAATTTTTGACAATTATCAACTATTTTTCAGAATTTTGACAATAACTGTCCATTTTTGAAAGTTTTTGACAATTTTTCAAAAATTTTGACAATTTACCATTTTTACAAAAATTGGACAATTTTTTACCATTTTTCAAAAATTTTGACAATTTTTTCAAAATTTTTACAATTTTCGACCATCTTTTCAAAATTGACCATATTTCAAAATTTTTAATAATTTTTAACAATCATTGACTAATTTTTAATAATTTTTGACATTTTTCTAAAAGTTTTGACAATTATTGACCATTTTTGACAATTATTGACAATTATTAACCATTTTTAACAAAAGTTTTCGACAATTTTTGATAATTATTGACCATATTTGACAATTTTCTAAAACTTTTTCTAAAATTTTTGAAGAACATGAAATATCTCGAACGCCAGATGTGGTTGCAAATATCATTGTTCACTTGGAAGGCCTTCTTCTCTGAAGATTATTCAAAAGTGGACTGGATCAGAAATCCTTTTTCGGGAACCTCACCAAATGCATTGGAACTAAAAGAAAGTTTTATCCATATTGCAGAAGATAGTTCCATGGAAGATTATTTTAAAGATAAATCTTTAATTAATTTCTGGATCGGATGTAAAACCGAGTTCCCAAAGATTACAATTGTAATCTTTGGAGTTCCCCTTGATCTTCCGGCAAGCTCTGCTATTTTTGATGCCACTTGTTACGAGTTACTTGTGTAAGAGTGGATTTTCTGAGCTCTTGTACATAAAAAATAAACATAGAAGCAGAATAAGTGTTGAAGAGGACTTAACGAGTGAAGATAAGTTCCATTACTCCTTCTAATGTTGATGTTTTAATCACAGGCAAACAACAACAAATATCTAACCGTTAAATATGAAGTTTTCTCAGGAATTTAATTCAAAAAGCCTTTGAACCCTTTTAGATGAGTAAATATTATACATTTATTAAAATATTTAGGTCTGGTGGTTGTAGTGTTCATAAATATACTATAGATCTGTGTTCCATATTGCGAGAGTAGACCCTGACGAAAAAGAAGAAGGGCATATCGAGACAGGGGAGAACGCGCGCAATGGTTTGGCACGAGAAACAATAAAGTTGCAGTTAAACAAAGTTTGGTTTTAATATTTATTGAACAAACAAAAACATTACAGTGGTACGACAAAATTTCTCAAAAAGTCAAGTGGTAGGCAGGTGCAAAAAGAGGTTGGGAACCCCTGCCCTAGATGAACAAGCGGCCTCTTCTATCGCTTGAGTCATTTAAACTTTCTAGCAATCGGTCACTATAAATAACTTAGAAAGAGTTATATTTTCACAATCAGGAAGAAGTTATACTGTACTCACTACATTAATAAATGGCCAAGTGAGTTATGTACTTTGTGCATATAGGTAAGCATAAGACATTAAGTATTACTCTAGCATAAATTTACTGTTAACATTTAACGTTTATATGGTGTTGTAGAAATGGACTTGTCATAAACTTGAACTGGTAGTGATGTATTATAAGAAACTTAGCTGCTCTCTCTGGGATCTTTCTAAGACTTCACCACTTGGGAATGGCAGTCATTACGATATCTAGCTTTCAAACTTGATTCAGGCAATTCAACCATGAGGGAGCAACCGATCAAGCTATCAAACCAAAGTGATGATCAATCAAGTATTTATATAGTTTTCTAGCTAAACTTGGAAAAAAAGTTCCAACTATAATTTAAGCTATTCCTTTAGAAGATTTTTATGAAGGCCTAAAACAATAAGTTTTGTTAAAGTGTTTATCTCATACATGAGATAGGTAGGATTACGGATAAGCATGGTAACTCACCTAGGTTGGCTTACTGTGGCTTCGAACAAGAATGAAATTCTTTGAACTACAAAAATTAGTAAGTGATTCTGTACCTCAGAATGGAACTCTATTTAATATTTTCCAAAGATTTCAGATTTCAAATCCGCACGTTCTTCTCGAACAAAATTGCTTTCTACTCACAAAAAAAACCCTTTTGTTTTATGACCTCTGACCTGTTAATCTTGAAGAGAGTTTCCCGTGTCTTTATTTACCAAGGTCAAGGCTGTTAAGGAAACAGAAGATATTTCTGACAGTTGATTGACACTTTTTGGTTCGGTTGACATTTTTGTAAGTTCCACTAAAGCTGTTTATATAAAAATTAAAATAAGGTGATTTATAATGATATTAAAATAAGGTTTTGTTCAATTAAGAATTCTATTTTTATTTTCAGGTGGTGAAGCTTGGGGAAAGCAGTACCTGTAGAAGATTTTGAAAAAAATAACAAATAATGACAAAAGTTATGGAAAGTTGTTGATAATAAACGTATTTGCTTTTTCTTGGTTGATTTCATAGTATTTAATGAACCTTAATCCTATTTAATACTTGTTGCGGTAATAAGTTGTAAAATAAACCCGCAGCAACTGGTCTGTTTAACGAACGATTTAAAGAACATTTAAACCTCCCCTCGTATCCAGTCAAAAATTTGTCTTATTATAATTATATTTGTGAAAGTACATGCATCCATCAGATAACTTACGACTCACGAATTCACCTCTTAAATTTGTAAAATTCACTATAAAACTCCCGTTAGAGATAATATGCTACACAGGATTAAAGGATTTTTACTGGCAATTCGCGTCTCGGCTATTTAATTAATGTTCGATCTTCTGATAAAACTAATTTTTCGCATATTAATTCTTTACAATAAGTTGTATTATAACTGTTTTTATTTTTTAATTTTTTCCAATGAGTCTATTAAATCGGTTTATATAATTTCCGTAAACATTACCTTTACGTATCGAGAAGATCGCTACTTGTTTAACAGTTTTTGAAGAAAAAAAAACTGTATAGCAAGTAACGTTATGCATATCGTACGTATGAACGATTTTGTGTAATAGAGTGCAAATACGACACAGAGAAAACGTTTTACAAAGAAATCATCTTTTAAGAACAAAAAATTGTGTTCCAAAAATAATAGAATAATTTGATGACCAGAAACTCTCCAGTCAGTTTTTTTAAGTATATCTCCAAAAAAACCGCAACCTACATACTTCTAACTTGCTACATTGTTAACGTGACCATACGTTCCATTTTGGGAGGGACATTCCCGCTTTCAGGATAGTAGATATACTAAGCGGGTCCGAGCCCAGCGGAAATGCTGAAAAGCTCACTAAACCCACCCAACCTCCAACCATAATTTTGGCCAACCCCCAAATTTAGGCAATTGGCCCACGTCACGTGCGACGTCAAACGTCACGTGCTACGTCAAGCATCACGTGCTACGTCAAGCATCACGTGCCACATCTGGGACTCCGGCTGTCTGTCCCACTGTCCCCAGCCAGAGCAATAATGTCCCGTTTTTACAAACAGACAAACGTATACTAGGGATGGCGATTCTTTCTAAAAAAGATCGATTTTTAAATCGATTCGAATCGTAACCCAATGAATCGATACATGAAAAAATCGATGTCTAAAAGATCAATTTAAAAAAAAACGATTTTTTTCAAGTTTGTATTTTTTACAATGTAAATATAAATCGATCTTTTTTATTGAAAAACAACAAGAAAGGTACCTCTAAATAAACAATCTCTTTCCGGGATCTCTTATCAGTAAAATTGGGGATGTTTTTTAAGTTCAGGGAATTCGATAATAATAACAATTATTTTTTATTACCATATTATTACCACAAAGTATCGGATTAGGAAAATAATAATCGATAGAATAAAAATCGATTTTTCTTCATTCAAAATTAATGGATTTGTCGAAACAATCGATTTTAATAAAAAATAAATCGATTTCTGCGAAAAGATCGTTGATCTTTTTTTTTATTGTTTTAAAAATGGACATGCTTTTCGTATATATTCCGATAATAAACGTAAGAGATTTATTCGTTAACGATATTTATCGGATTGAAAAAAAATCAAATAAAATTATACGAAAATTGTCAAAATTTTTGAAATATGGTCAATAATTTTCAAAAACTGTTGAAAATTGTCATTAATTGTTAAAATTTTGAAAAATGGCCAAAAATGGTCAAAAAATTTGGAAAAATGGTCAATAATTGTTGAAAAACTGTCAAAATTGGTCAATAATTGTTGAAAAATGGTCAATAATTTAAAAAAAATGATCAATAATTGTTGAAAAATTTGGAAAAATGGTCAGTAATTGTTGAAAAACTGTCAAAATTGGTCAATAATTGTTGAAAAATGGTCAATAATTAAAAAAAATGATCAATAATTGTTGAAAAATTTGGAAAAATGGTCAGTAATTGTTGAAAAACTGTCAAAATTGGTCAATAATTGTAAAAAATGGTCAATAATTTTTTAAAAATGATCAATAATTGTTAAAAAATTTGGAAAAATGGTCAATAATTGTTAAAAAATTTGGAAAAATGGACAATAATTGTTGCAATACTGTCAAAATTGGTAAATAATTTTGAAAAAATGATCAGTAATTGTCAAAATTGGTCAATAATGGCTAAAAACTGTCAATAATTTTAAAAAATGGTCAATAATTGCCAATTATTGTCAAAAACTGCTGAAAATTGTCAATAATTGTCAAAAACTGCTGAAAATTGTCAATAACTGTCAAAAATTTTTAAAAGTGGTCGATAATTATCGAAAATTAAAAAAAAAATTAAAATGGTCAATAATTGTCTATTATTGTCAAAAACTGTTGAAAAGTGTCAATAATTGTTAAAATTTTGAAAAATGGTCAGTAATTGTTGCAAAACTGTCAAAATTGGTCAATAATTTTAAAAAAAATGGCCAATAATTGTTGAAAAACTGTCAAAATTGGTCAATAATTGTTGAAAAATGGTCAATAATTTAAAAAAAATGATCAATAATTGTTGAAAAATTTGGAAAAATGGTCAGTAATTGTTGAAAAACTGTCAAAATTGGTCAATAATTGTTGAAAAATGGTCAATAATTAAAAAAAATGATCAATAATTGTTGAAAAATTTGGAAAAATGGTCAGTAATTGTTGAAAAACTGTCAAAATTGGTCAATAATTGTAAAAAATGGTCAATAATTTTTTAAAAATGATCAATAATTGTTAAAAAATTTGGAAAAATGGTCAATAATTGTTAAAAAATTTGGAAAAATGGACAATAATTGTTGCAATACTGTCAAAATTGGTAAATAATTTTGAAAAAATGATCAGTAATTGTCAAAATTGGTCAATAATGGCTAAAAACTGTCAATAATTTTAAAAAATGGTCAATAATTGCCAATTATTGTCAAAAACTGCTGAAAATTGTCAATAATTGTCAAAAACTGCTGAAAATTGTCAATAACTGTCAAAAATTTTTAAAAGTGGTCGATAATTATCGAAAATTAAAAAAAAAATTTAAAATGGTCAATAATTGTCTATTATTGTCAAAAACTGTTGAAAAGTGTCAATAATTGTTAAAATTTTGAAAAATGGTCAGTAATTGTTGCAAAACTGTCAAAATTGGTCAATAATTGTTGAAAAATGGTCAATAATTTAAAAAAAATGATCAATAATTGTTGAAAAATTTGGAAAAATGGTCAGTAATTGTTGAAAAACTGTCAAAATTGGTCAATAATTGTAAAAAATGGTCAATAATTGTTAAAAAATTTGGAAAAATGGTTAATAATTGTTAAAAAATTTGAAAAAATGGACAATAACTGTTGCAATACTGTCAAAATTGGTCAATAATTTTTAAAAAATGATCAGTAATTGTCAAAATTGGTCAATAATGGCTAAAAACTGTCAATAATTTTAAAAAATGGTCAATAATTGCCAATTATTGTCAAAAACTGCTGAAAATTGTCAATAATTGTCAAAAACTGCTGAAAATTGTCAATAACTGTCAAAAATTTTTAAAAGTGGTCGATAATTATCGAAAATTAAAAAAAAAATTAAAATGGTCAATAATTGTCTATTATTGTCAAAAACTGTTGAAAAGTGTCAATAATTGTTAAAATTTTGAAAAATGGTCAGTAATTGTTGCAAAACTGTCAAAATTGGTCAATAATTTTAAAAAAAATGGCCAATAATTGTTGAAAAACTGTCAAAATTGGTCAACAATTGTAAAAAATGGACAATAATTGTTTAAAAACTGTCAAAATTGGCCAATGATTGTAAAAAATGGTCAATAATTTCAAAAAAATGGTCAAAAAGTTTAGAAAAATAGTCAATAATTGTTGAAAAACTGACAAAATTGGTCAATAATTGTTAAAAAATGATCAGTAATTGTTGCAAAACTGTCAAAATTGGTCAATAATTGTAAAAAATGGTCAATAATTTTTTAAAAATGATCAATAATTGTTAAAAAATTTGGAAAAATGGACAATAATTGTTGAAAAATTTGGAAAAATGGACAATAATTGTTGCAATACTGTCAAAATTGGTCAATAATTTTTAAAAAATGATCAGTAATTGTCAAAATTGGTCAATAATGGCTAAAAACTGTCAATAATTTTAAAAAATGGTCAATAATTGCCAATTATTGTCAAAAACTGCTGAAAATTGTCAATAATTGTCAAAAACTGCTGAAAATTGTCAATAATTGTCAAAAATTTTTAAAAGTGGTCGATAATTATCGAAAATTAAAAAAAAAATTTAAATGGTCAATAATTGTCTATTATTGTCAAAAATTGTTGAAAGTGTCAATAATTGTTAAAATTTTGAAAAATGGTCAGTAATTGTTGCAAAACTGTCAAAATTGGTCAATAATTTAAAAAAAAATGGCCAATAATTGTTTAAAAACTGTCAAAATTGGCCAATGATTGTAAAAAATGGTCAATAATTTCAAAAAAATGGTCAAAAATTGTCAAAAAGTTTAGAAAAATAGTCAATAATTGTTGAAAAACTGTCAAAATTGGTCAATAATTGTTAAAAAATGATCAGTAATTGTTGCAAAACTGTCAAAATTGGTCAATAATTTTAAAAAAAATGGCCAATAATTGTTTAAAAACTGTCAAAATTGGCCAATGATTGTAAAAAATGGTCAATAATTTCAAAAAAATGGTCAAAAATTGTCAAAAAGTTTAGAAAAATAGTCAATAATTGTTGAAAAACTGTCAAAATTGGTCAATAATTGTTAAAAAATGATCAGTAATTGTTGCAAAACTGTCAAAATTGGTCAATAATTGTAAAAAATGGTCAATAATTTTTTAAAAATGATCAATAATTGTTAAAAAATTTGGAAAAATGGTCAATAATTGTTAAAAAATTTGGAAAAATGGACAATAATTGTTGCAATACTGTCAAAATTGGTAAATAATTTTGATAAAATGATCAGTAATTGTCAAAATTGGTCAATAATGGCTAAAAACTGTCAATAATTTTAAAAAATGGTCAATAATTGCCAATTATTGTCAAAAACTGCTGAAAATTGTCAATAATTGTCAAAAACTGCTGAAAATTGTCAATAATTGTCAAAAATTTTTAAAAGTGGTCGATAATTATCGAAAATTAAAAAAAAATTTTAAATGGTCAATAATTGTCTATTATTGTCAAAAATTGTTGAAAGTGTCAATAATTGTTAAAATTTTGAAAAATGGTCAGTAATTGTTGCAAAACTGTCAAAATTGGTCAATAATTTTAAAAAAAATGGCCAATAATTGTTTAAAAACTGTCAAAATTGGCCAATGATTGTAAAAAATGGTCAATAATTTCAAAAAAATGGTCAAAAATTGTCAAAAAGTTTAGAAAAATAGTCAATAATTGTTGAAAAACTGTCAAAATTGGTCAATAATTGTTAAAAAATGATCAGTAATTGTTGCAAAACTGTCAAAATTGGTCAATAATTTTTTAAAAATGATCAGTAATTGTTAAAAAACTGTCAAAATTGGTCAATAATTGTCAATTAATTGTTAAAAATGGACGATTTTTGTCAAAAATTGTCAATAATTGTTAAAAAATGAATTTACTGTTTGGACCCTTACTTTGTGGAATCTACTCATATTACTTTTTTAAATGAAACTAAGTGTTTCTAATTAATTCCACTATTTAATGAAAAAATTATGAAAACTCTAAGATATTGATAATAATTAATGTTAAAAAATGGTCAATAATTTTGAGAAATGGTCAATAATCGTCAAAAAGTGTCAAAATTTTGAAAAATAGTCAATAAATAATACTAGAGCCGTTTTCGAAAATCCACTCCTTAAACACACGTAATTTATACAAAATCGATTAATATTACTCGAAAAATCGATTATAACAAAATAATAATTGATTTATATAAAAATCGTTTAATTTTTCAAACATCCCTACCTATAGAGTTCCCTATAAGCTTTTTTGAAAAAAAAACAACAGTGCCTGTCGAGTCTACTGGGATCCGAGCGGTTCTGCTCTCATCAATACTTGCGATGTTGCCGGGGCAATTGAAAAAAAAAGCCGCTCTACCAAAAACACAAAAAAAAATCGAAAGTCGATTTTCAAGGGTGAAACATCAATTCACTGAATCGATTCAATACAACATATGGATTTAAAAAATCGATTTATTCGGTCCGAGGAATCGATTATTCGATTAATCGATTTCAGATCGCCATCCCTAACGTATACTATTGTAGATAACAGTTTTGGAGATAAATCTTTTGACATATTCTAAAAATTTTAGTGTTTCCATTTCTTTTTGTACCCTAACGAATCCCATACAGATAAAATCAAGTTCTAATTGAAATTCTTATCGATGAATCTTCATAAAAAAAACCTATTGTAAAGAAACGATTACGCTTGATCTATAGTCTATTTCAGAAAGGTATAGAGTAAAAAAATGGGGAATTCCGTCCAGTTCGGCTCAATTTCGGTGTCGGCCATAGGCGTAGGTCTTGAAATAGTATTGTTTGTAATAAGTATTAAAATTTCAGATGACGAAGAATATTATGATTTTTTATAGTTTAATTTCTGTATAATGTATTTTTTGTATAATGTTCAATAAAAAATAAGTGTACCTAATACTATGTACATAATGCCTAATTTTTATTCTGTTAAAATAAAATTCTTTCCTTTTTACGAGTATCCTGCCGGCACGCCTTTGGCACACTATTTTGAGTGTTTGTGAATGGATAACAATAGGCTAAACCCATGTATTGACCCCAACCCGGGTGGTACTACCTGCACTTGATAAAAAGAAAGAATTTTACAATGAAATCAATGCCAAACTATGAAAGTGACTTAAATTTTCGTTGGGTCACTCTGTGCTCCCTTTGCATACCTAATGAGGTTTTATTACTCTATACCTTTCTGAAATAAACTATAGAGGTTAAACTATATATAAAAGAAAAAGAGTACACGATCTTCAACAGTAACTAAGTAACTAAAAAATATTTTACTCGTTTCAGAAGCGGATACGCCAATAAGCTTGTTTCAGTTTAATTCAAATCTATTATTTACGAAAATATTAGCCGTTAGTACGTCCCTGTTCTTTTTTGAATGAATATTTATAACACTTTTTGTTGTAAATTGACAGATACACTTTTTATACCTCATATAATATGTTTGTGAACAAATTTCACACTAGTTAAATTAATATGATTGTTCCTTTTATGGTAATCTCCAGTCATTTAAATCGAATTATACGCTTATTTATTAACAATAAAAATATTTTATAACTGTTAATAACAATTTAATGAGAAAAAGACTTCATTTGGCGTTTAAATATGTTTAACCAGATAAAAACAAAAGCAGTTCTTATATTATTTAATATGTTTATTTACGATAAAAAGACCAGCATGTAAATTTTTTCTTTATTCAAAGGAAACTGGAAAAGTCAATGTGACAGTTCCTCTTTTTTATTCGCCTGTAAGGCATAAATCGAATGTGTTTGTTGTTTATTTAGCAACGCTTCACACTCTGCACCCTGTATCTCAAAAACGGTTCGACGTATAAAAAAAAGTTTCGAACAAAATTTGTAGAGAATTTTATCCTCTACAATTTTCATGATAAACGCAAATACGATAGGAGGCAGAAAAAACGAGATATTCTCTAAAAACTGATTTTTGCTACCTTTGACCTTGAATATCTAAGGACGCTCACACAGTGGCGGATTGACGTAGAGGCTAGCCGGGGCTTAAGCACCGGGCCCCGCGATACTTCCTTGCATTGAATTTTGATAACTTGATATCAGATTTTATTAGAATTAAGTCGAGTGAAAAATATATTTAAGGAGTTAAATCCGCCACTGCGCTCACAAGTTGGCATACGAGAGGAATTCTCAAAATGAATCCTAAAATACCACCTTAAATTTAAATTGTTGAAAATTTGCTATTTGTTTCAGGTACCAAGTTATGGCCAGGACTATGAAGGTACGTATATTTGAAACAATTTCTAACATTAAAAAAAAGGAAAATTTAACTGAAAATACAAAATATTTGTCGAATTTCACTTTTACCGGTAGGTATTTAAAAATAAATTAATACTTTTAACCGACAATTATTTCATAAAATTACCTAAAATAAGTATAAAGTTGATGTGTATCGCGTGTACCATGTGACCCACATCCGTAAAGGCAGCCGTTATAATTTGAGCGTAAACGTATACGAAGCCTCAATAAAATGTATACCAGGTGTGAGAAAATTAAAACAAATCACTTTTAATTAAGAAAAAAAAAACAAGAGCACATCTGATAAAAACAGAATATATGCATTGTGAATTGGTCTTTAATTATTATGTACATGGGAAAAATAATAATAAAGAAATTAACAATAAGTTATATACAGAGTGTATCATCACAAGTTTACTTTTTTTATTTGACCACTCTGTAAATAGGACTGATTTTTTTGTTGCAGTTACCGAAATCCAGTGTACATTCGCAATAAGTAACAGTGCAGGAACGAGAGATTCGATAATAGCAAAATTAAAAAAACCCGAAGGATTTAAAGGACACCCATTGTTTGCTGACGATCGAGGAGTTGATGCAGAAACCGACAAGTCTTGTCAAATTAAACAGGATCCTAACGACACCACAGCACTTAAATATATATTGAAAATTTACGATTTCAGTCGGTGTGGGGTACTTAAGAGAAATGTAAGTTGCATTTTTTAATTAGACGGATTATTTCCCTCGTCTGTCAAAATTTATTCGACCTCCTTCCTTTGCGAATAAAATCACTTCGTCTCCTAAATACAGGCAACACTTTATACATACATATATATATATATATGAACAACTGCAACACTAAACTTATTATCTCTACAATTACAAAATCAGAAAACTTTTGTGATATCACCAAAAAAAATACTTTTTGAAATTTTATATTAACTATTCTACTAACACCCTAATTAATTCTAATCCTAATCACTACATATTCAGTTTCCTTTTTTTTATAATTTTGCACAATTTATCTGTTCGATCAATGTCCAAAAACCGTCAAACAATTTTCATATTCAATTTGTTATTTATTTAATAATATTTTTCCAAAAGGGTCAAACCAAATGGGTTTTATAGAAACTGGATCTTCTAAGAATATCGTCTAGTTAGAAAATTTGAGCGTAACTCACCAACTTTCTTCAATCTTGGATTTCTATACAAAGTAGCTCCTCAACTTATACCATGTTATAGCATTCCAATAACAGTACTTTTATTATTTTAACGATTATCATTCATATTTCTTTTTGCTTTTTCTCATGAAAAATGTTCATGACATCCCGTCAAAAAAAATTCTCCATTTCAAAAAGCTAAAATATCCATGGAAAAAATCATTTCCTTGGAAACCATTTCTCTCAAATTTATCCGAATTATAAAATTTAAATAATATTTACACAATTATTAAAATTATAAACATGCGTTGTTTTCTAGACATATTTTTTTGTAATCCACATATACCAATACAACATCTAACATCAAAAGTAATTTCTTTGAAATATCGAGTATCTGGTCGATACCATAACAATATATATATAATCATATTCCCTTATACCCTTAGGTGTCGGGTTTGCATTTAATTCTCGTATATAAATTTTTTCCATTCTTTCCTGTTTCTTGTCAATGTTCTCGCCACTTCCCATGATTTACCTCTCTCTCTTAGTATATTACCCACTATTTTATTCCATGTTTGTCTTGGTCTTCCTTTTTTTCTTTTTATTTGTATTTTTGCCTCATATGTCCTTTTAACTTGTCTATTGTTATTCATTCTCTGAATATGTCCCCACGAGCTGAGTTGACTTTGTTCTATAAATTTTAGTACGGGTTGGACACCTAATTCATCTCTTATTTTTGTGTTTCTGATTTTGTCCTTTCTTGTTGCTCCAAATGTTCTTCTCAAATATTTCATTTCTGCTGCCTGTATTTTGCTTTTTTGTTTACTTGTAAGAGTCCAAGATTCGCATCCATAAGTTAAAACTGGTCGATATATTGTATTATACACTTTTACTTTTGTCTCTTTGGTGATTTCTTTTTTGTTTATAAATTTTTGGTTCATGGCATAGTATAGCTTAATTGTTTTCTCTATTCTTTCATTTATCTCTGCATCTTGTTTTCCTGTTTCCTCAAAAGTTATTCCTAAGTATTTGAATTCTTTTACTTGTTCTATTTGTACATTATCTATTTTAATTTCTGCGTTGATCTTCTGTTTTCCTATTACAAGTATTTTGGTTTTATTTTTGTTGATTTTCATGCCTTCTTCTTCCATAACATCTTTCCATATGTTCACATACATATGAGTTAAAAATATTTATTTCTTGGTAATTAAATGATTCGGGAAATAATCTTATCGAATATAACGCGACCATAATTTATTGAATCGAATAAATGAGGTCTTGTTATGTAATAAAAGGTTTTTTTTTCTCGATTGATTATGGAGATCTTTAATACTAATTCTCTTTGAAAATACAAATATAATGATGGAATGTTTACACAGATGTTTGCGAGTTTTAAAAAAAAATCAAACTCGTTAATATCACTTTTTAAATAACTGTTGATGTCGAAGCACTGTTAAAGATGTACCGACACGAATATGTGTGATACTTTACCTTCAATATTATCTAACTTGATATTATAAAGAGAAAATATTTAATTTGTTTATATTGTTAATTAATCCAATACTATAAGACAAACAATGAAAATATATTGAAGTATTTTGTAGTATCAGGATTAACTGTGACATATTTTTCAAGCCCTCTTTTGGTCTGGTGACCGAACTATATCGTATAGATAGTAACTGTATAGCCTGCTATGAAAAAGGCCTCACATCAATAAAAGAAGATTAACAATGCGCAGATACGAATTTCAAATTTAATTTCATGCAAAAATGTTAACTAGTTTAATAGAATAAAAAACCCAAATTCAGTCACCAAAAAAATCGACACATCACCCTCTTTTCTTCTTTTTTAAATTAAGAAGTAAAACTATTTCAGTGCCTAAAGGGGGTCGTACACTCTGGAACGAATAATGAGCCAGTTTGACTGACATTAACAGTTCTACAACCAGCACTACATGAATATCATGAAAAGTATAAAAACCTTGGATTAGGAAAGCATATTCCTTGTCAAAAATAAAAACCCTTTAAGTATAAATTTCTCTGTATGCAATGCAATCTGAAATGAGGCGTCCTGTCAAAACTCACTGTATCATTATCTGTAAAGTAGGGAGGGTGAGTTTAGGCCCACAGCACTTAGACCACATGTGACCCATTGTACATCCTCCCAAGGAGTTGTCCATCCTGTCCTTTCCAGGAAAGTGGACATATCACTAGGAGACATCTCCTTTATATCGGCAGGTGTAGGCCAAGACTCACCGAACACACACTCTCTCATTGACGATAACATAAGACATGCCAAACAGTTTCGTCTTCCTGTTCTTCCTGTATAGAGGTGTGTCCACTAGCTCCATTGTATGGAGGAGTTTCCTTAGCTGACAGTGGCCAGTCTGATATCCTACTGTTAAACGGAGGTTTTTCCTGGTCATCGCAAAATATTTCTTTCCAGGGTCGACCAGGGTGATCCTGGCAACACTGCATCCCTTAATTTCATCCCATCTTTTTAGGGATTGAGCATGGGTGTAACGTTTAGCTAGTTCCGCAATTACCGAAGTCGCTGGGTCCTAAAAGCTTCCGCTTCCCTGGCTAAAGAATCGGTAATGCGGTTACCTTTACTCCTGTCGTGCCCTTTAACCCACCTCAGGATAACGAAGCGTTAGTTACATCTTGATGGCTCTCTAATACTAGCCCTGATGTAACACGTTGTTTGTTAAAGGCTAATAGGGCTTGTCTGCTGTCAGTGCAGATTACACACTATTATAATAACTCAACGTTTTGATCTTTTTTTTTACAGGGATTCGTCCATGTTCGAGTATGGTTTCCGCAATTTCCAGGAGTTGTAATGCAATCAGATCAAGAATTAATAATAATGTGCAAACCTCCCGAACCGACGGTTATAGAAAATAAAGCGGCCGGATTCGCGGGAAGTTTGTAAGTTAAATAATTTTATTTATAATATTAAATAGTTTAGTTGACCTATATTTTTTTAAATTATCAAATTGTAAAATTAAATAATTCCAACAAAGCAGAGGTTCAGCTCTATCGACCACATTCAAACCGCAATTTTCGAAGCATCTAACTATAATTTTCATTATTCTTAATACAGTTTGCGGTAGTACTACTTAAAAGTGTACCTTACAATACTTATTAAATCGTGCCTGACTGGAATTTTTGCTTGAAAAATGAGTAAAACTGACGATGTACCATATTTTTTTACACCGTTACTCAAGAAAAGCAACTAACCGGAAATAAATACATTAAACGAGGAAAAAATTACAAGAAATTAAATTAATTTTATGAAAAATAAACATAAATATCTTATTTCGAGTTTTTACCATAATTTTTACCTTGCACAGTAATTCTGCGCATGCGCACAACATAATTTTTATGACGTTTTAGATGTTACTCTGTGTTCTTTTGATAACAGTGGAGAATTGTTATTTGTAGTGATGGGCAAAATCGAATTATTTCAATAATCGGATTATCAGGTTATGAGTGATTTCAATAATCGAATGATAAATCACTCATTTTCTAATAACACTATGTAGAAGGCGCATTATTTGCTATTTTACCATAATCGGATACTGACGATTATTTTCATAATCGAATTATGAATGATTTTTAATTCGAATTATACCAATCACTAGTTGTTTCTGAAATATATCTTTAAAACGACTCTTACTTTGAAATTACAACTAAAATTTTGTAGTTTTTTGTTGAAAATATTAATTTTTTCAGTCCGCATGGAGCCAGAGTATCGGGAGTAGTAGAAGAAACTCCCGGTCGTTTGGAATACGAAGTGGCCTTGTACAAAGAAGCCCCTGCAGCTAGAATAAGTAACGTAACAAATAGTGAATTGCCGGTAGATCAAGCAGTACCGATCGGTACTAAATTACAATTAAGAGCTAGAATTAGTCCGGATTCGGCATGGAAATATGTAAAATTGATGGAAGTTACGGTTAGTCCCGATCCCGACGATCCTCATATGGCTGGAAGTGTAGCTTTGGTTAAAGATGGGTAAGTCGTTAACAGTTTTAACCTAGATTCACTGAACTAAAATGTTTATTTATAAACAAAATACGTAATTATTCAAAAAACGTGAAACTACTAGCGTAAATTTTAATATGCAACAACTGTTTTTGACAGTACTACTTTTTCAGTTTCTTTGTTATCATTTTAAATTTGATAAAAGTACTTACCTTGTGTCGAAAATCTTTGCAGACCAATCAATTACCTTCAAACAATGTCCATATTTCCCTACGAAAAATTATAACCTCAAAAGTGTATACGGAATGGGGAACTTATGAATTGTTTAAAACACCTTCACTACACCGGCTTAATAAATAATTAAAAATACGCATTTATCTGTCAAACTGTCAAAATACCAAAGCCTAGTGATGAGTAGGGATGGCGATCTGAAATCGATTAATCGAAGAATCGATTCCTCGGGCCAAATAAATCAATTTTTTAAATCGATATTTTGTACTAAATCGATTCAGTGGATCGATATTTCACCCTTTATAATCGACATTCGATTTTTTCTGGTTTGGTTTTGGGAACTATAAGCTATATTATCTATTTTCTCAACTTTTTAATGTAAAAAATACATTTAGAAAATAAATGTCTTCTTTTATATCTGATCTGATTCTTTGATATGGTAATAAAAATAATTGTTATTATCGAATTCCCTGAACTAAAATATTCCTGATTTTACTGATAAGATATCCCAGAGATTGTATATTATGGTATCTTTCTTGTTTTTCATAAAATGGATTTATATTTACATTGAAATACAAACTTTTTTAGACCTCAATTTTTTTATGAATCGATTTAAAAATCGATCTTTTTTGGAAATAATCGCCAACCCTAGTGATGAGCGATATTTCACGAACTGTTCCTTTTTCACTGATACAAACAATGAATGAATGAATCGAAATATTCGAAATCGAACATAATATTGCTCTCATTCGACGAAAATAGATCGAATTTTGTTTTGTTGTGATCACGTGACGTTTTAAAATAACAGATATTAAAAAATCTCGATATCATTTCACAACGTGATTAGAAAATCACGATATCGCTCATCAGTTTCACAGCCGCCCAGGGATGGTAAACTCGATTCCGATTCTACTCGAGAATCGATTTTTGGGAATCGACCTTTAATTTCCAAGTCGATCAAGAAAGTAACCACAGAACTGAATAAATTATAGGTCCTGTGAAAGTGGGAATATCCTAAAAGTTAGACTCACTGAGCTTGCGTATATGTCAAACTAAAAGAGAGCTTATTAAGGGAACTACAAAACGAACGTTGCAATAACTCTCTATTATTATTATACAAAGTTTTGAACATTTTAATCTTAAAACTATAAATTTATTTATTTATTTTTAGTTGTAGAAACAGGGATTTTTCGTCGATTATCCCCCACCAACCCGCCCGATACAGAGAACGTCCCAACGAAGTATTCCTCGATTTCGAAGCCTTCCTCCTCAGTACGATGAAAGAACGTTCTACTTTATGGATCCATTCCCAAATAAAAGCTTGCATGGAAGCCGTCGACTGCCAACCCGACTTCTGTCTGGATCTATTCGAACCTTCGGGACACGGTAGGAGGAAGAGGAAAGCGGAAATAGTCGAAGTGATACAACAACCAGACGGTTCCACCTACAAATACAATTCCACGCATTTTACCAGGATACAAGGGAATTTGGAGTACACTGTACTTATGCCTGGGGAGTTTTATCATAAATCGCAAAGTATAGAAGGGAGTTGTAGCACTTTTTTGGTGGTTGCGGCCATTTTAGGGGCTCTGTTGTTTTTGTCCGCTTTTATAATGTGTTGGTTGGCTACTAAGTTGCATACTGCGCTAATTGGGGCTAATAGTGATAATAAAAATATAGATCAGCTGGTTAGGGATAGTAGGAGGTTTTCAGATTCCGGATATACAGGACGAGCTACTACTCAGTGACCAAATATTTAATAATGACGTTCCTGGTCAATTGGGGTTTTTCCTTGATGTTTAGATTCAATTCAATTTAGCTCAAAAATTTTTTTTGAAACCACACAATTTCCCTCAAGCTTCTCCGTAATTGTCGACTTTGTTCCCCCAAATTTCCATCCAAGTATAAAAAGTGTCTTTAATAATGATCTACATCAATTTTTCTACTCACTGAGGGCTATGACGATGATCTATAGCTCAATAAGTGGGAAAATTGATGTAGAAGAATTTGTAAAAACTATTTTCACGAAATAGTTAATTTTGAAAACGATTGGGGAGAATAAAATTTTAATTTGAATGGTTATACCACCTTTAACGTTTTTTTGGCTATTTTTCCATAAAATAGCATAAAATGACTTTATGGGTTTGTTGAATGTATCTTGTCGAATGCTTTTTCGTAATCACCAGTGTATGTTTTTTATTTCATGCTTAGGATTATGCATTCAAGTACACAATTTTTATTTATTTATTTCTATTTTGTACATATATTTTTATTATTCGAGATTTATTGGGAATATCTTCAAAAAAGAAATTTCGTAAATGCCGTTTTTCTATGCGTTTATCAAATATCTTTTATTATAAGAAATTTCTAATTCGCGGGACGGTGGATATTTACTTATTTATTTTTATTTTTTTTAAACTTTTATCATTACATCCGCTTTTTAGGTATGTATTTACACCAAATATTTAAATTTATTATATTTATATGGAATAAAGTTTCATCATTAAGCTTTTGTTTTATTTACCACACAAATAATATATAGTGTGTCCCAAAATTAGTAATTTTTCAATAGAAATAGAAAAAAAATTGTCATATAGTAACAAATATAATATTTATAATTTCTACAATGTACAACTGAATAAATAATGTGAATAAAACTAGGAAAACCAAGAAATATAAAAATAATTAAAAACGTTCACATTTTTGTCCTAAAAGACGACCACAATAGACAATATAAAAATAATAGGCTTCATTAAAAAATCCGGCATACATCACACTTCAGGGGATCCTTTCTAAAAAATAATAATTAGAGGGGAACAAATACACTGCTTTACAAAAATCGGCTACCCAATTTAAATATTATATTCTTCGTATGGGAAACACATGTTTTTCTACACCCTGTATATGATTCTATGAATTTTATGCTTAAAAACTTGAGCAGTCGATTTTTTTGCACGTCAGTGTATGTTTTGTCATATTAAAGGAATCATTATTTCAATATTGAGATCTAAAAACATACGATATGTTACACTACTCAACAACAAAAAAATGCACTGTTCATTATAACCATTGTTATGAAAAATAAGCTTTTCTTGAATATTTATACATTTTCAAGATAAATGTCTTTTTTTATGTATTTCAAAAAAGCAAAATAAGCTGGAGCTAGCTAGAATATTGCAGCAGTTGATTAAAATTGAATTTTTCTTACAGCCTCTAATAGGAATGAAAATGTCATAATGCCCTTAAAATTACTATATCAGCGAATAATTTTTTCAAAATTTCAATTTGTAGTCGAAATAACAATAATATAGTAGGTCAATAGCAAAAAAATACACAGTTTAATATTTTTCTACCCCGAATTGGATTGGAGTACATTTACTTAAAATTTGAACGGTTCAAGAGCTACATTGCAATTACCCTTTTTTTCTTGGCAATAAATTGATTAAAATTACACTCATGTTCCAATTGAAGTTTTTTTTTTAATTAAACCTTTCAAAAAGAATGTTCAATTTTTAAAGTAAATATTTCAAAATAGCGAGGTGTACGTTAATTTAATATTCATTTTAAAATTTTTGCATCACCAGAAACGTCCCAAACAAAAAATATTTTTAATGGTATTTTATGTCATTTGGTTCATAATTGTAAGAAACATTTTTATACCAAAATTTAAATATGTATTTTTTTGCTTAAAACCCTACACATTTAAACATAACGCCATAAATCAATATTTGGTAGATACTTTCCAAACAAATAAACACGATAGGTAGTCCCTACATGTAACAATAATCAATACAAATAATATACAGTTATCATACCAGTTTTTTTTGTTTCTTTGGGAGGAGGGGAGGGGGTTATTTTTACAAATTATTACAAACTCGTCGTATATCCGTTTTCTTTCAAATCCATCGATTCTAATTTTTTCAGCACGTCCAATTCTTTCTTTTCCTTTTTAGTATTCCTATCCTCGAATTGTAATCGGTTTCTTATTATTCGTTCAACTATTTTTTCCGTCGTCATATCGTTGCCGGACTTTACGGTCACAAACTTTCCAACCTTAAAAAAACAATCACAAAAAGCCTTAATAATACCTGTCGAATGGGAGAGAAGGGATGGGAAGCAGAAGTGGTAGAGAGGTGATGAATATCAGAAGTAGAAGAGGGAGGGGGTGGTAGAGTAGATGGGAAGAAGCAATGAAGAGGGAGGGTAGGATGAAGCAATGAAGAGGGAGTGGTGGGAATAAGAAGAAATGGAAACGAACAGTTCTAGACTTACTTGTTTTGGATATTCGTAGGGATCGCTACCATCGACGTCGAGCATGACGGGCGTATCTCCGTGTACGACAACGTCTACATTAAAGTGATCCATCAAATCCTTCGTTACAGTATAAGGAGCACCGATTACCACTTCCGAAACGTACTTGCACGCCAAGACGCTCAACACCCTTTCGTGCAAATTCATTATCGGATAATTTGTGCCCTTATACCTATTAACGACAGGGTCCGTATGTAGACCGACTATAAGGAAATCGCCCTGTAAACAAATAAATCAAAATTAAAAAACACATAAATAAAACCCGATAAAAAAATTTATATTTTTATTGCAATATACCTTTTCTTTGGCCTTTTCCAAAAAGTCCAAATGGCCGACGTGAAAGAGATCGAAAGCTCCGGCAACGTAAACGATTCTATCGCTCTGTTTAGGCGCTTTTCCGTCGGAAAATTGAATAATCTTCTGTGTGGTGGGTAAAAACTGCGAACAACCTGTCCAAGGAGATCTAGCGAGTGAGTCTTGGCCCATCGACGATGAATGCTCCTTAGCAACATCATACTCATACTGACCTTGTTTAAAGTGATTCCTAGTTAAAAGAAGCATCCTGCCTACCAGATCTGTCGTAGAAACTCCCGCTGTCCGTTGAACTTCCCTAAAAAATACTTACAACTTTAATTCAAACGATAAAATCCCATTAAATTATCTTACCTGTATCGCCCTGCGTTTTTTACTAAATGATACGTATCCACCCCATCAGCTGTCAACGTAATATCGTCACCGTGTACGCAAAAATCGCAGTTGTTTTTGTCCAAAGTTTCCAATGTGGTTACATAAGGAGCACCTTCGACTACTTCATCCACCCATTTTATACCTCTCACCATTTTGTATCGTTCTTCTGCCGTAAACACCGGCGGTCCTTTATGTTTCATAATTTCTTCATCCGTGTGAATCCCAACGATTAGATGGTCGCCCAAAGCTTTGGCTTGTCGGAGGGAGTTCGCATGACCAAAATGTACCATATCATAACTAAAATAAAATCTATTTTGAAAAGGGACACCCTGTATATATGTATATATATACACATTTAGCTAATTGAATGTTTAAGAAGGTTGTTTATCATTGAAATTTATTTTCGGTTATATACGAAAACATGTTTATGATTATTTTTTATTTTTTACTTTTGTTTTTTATCGATTAAAAATAATTGTTGTGTCTATGTTTATAATAATTGAATAATTTTACTAAAAATACCTACAGACTTATGACGTCAGATTATAATCGTGATAGACGGAAGAATATTGAATATTCGTTACAAGGATAAATTCGACTTGAGGTTTGATATTATAAATAAAAAGCAAGAAAAACAACATTTAAAGCATTGACGTACTCAACGACTCATGTGTCATTTTGACAAAATTGAAAAAAATTCCAATTTTAAAAACTCTTATTGAAAACTAAACAAGTAAATAATTTAAATGATTTTAAAAAGTAATTTATTAAAAAGTTTTAGGCTGAATTTTAAAATTTGAAGATTGTTGTAAAGAGAATTAAAAGGGCTTTAAAATGATAGTAAGGACTGAACCCCCTATTTATATATTTTGAGGTGAGGCAAAAATACCGGAAAAAAGTGTCCCCCTTGTTGATGCAGTTCCTGATAATGGCTCTGTTTCATTTTCGTCCGGTCACCCTGTATATCTACTTCCCACATACTCATATGCTGATAACAAATATAATTTTAATTATTATAAAAATTTGTTTTGCTCGTAACCTTGAAATATGTATATAAGAAAACGAAAAAAAAATTAAAGATTAATCTTGTAAATAGGTACGAGCTATCGTAATATGAAAATAAAGGCTCTGTAGCAGGCGATAAAATAACGCAGAACAAAAACAGAGGCATATAAAATAGCTTATTCCTTTCCCCTTCTCGAAAATATATCAAAGAATTTGTATTCCAAAAATGGGAAGGGAATAAGGGAACTGGGTGATACTTAATCACTAGGGATATTTGATCACTTTGATCTTTCCTTAAGAACTGATACATTTTCCGGAACTTTTGTACTTCAGAGTAAAAAGCCACTATGTGGAAACCTTGATGAATATCCGTTCGTTTTAAATATATGACAGTTATTTAGTTCATATCTAGGAGTGAAAGTAAATAATTGAGTTTATAAGTTTTGTTTAATTTTTTTGCATTATTTATACTTTAAACCAAGCAGTGATTATTTGTGTTTTTGGTAGGCGCTAAGCGTAGAGTAAAAAGGAACATATGAAAAATGCAGTTAAAGAAGCATTAAAAAACAAAGTGGCATTCAAACCGTAGCAAAAAAAAATATGGAGTGGATAGAATGACACTTAAAAGATATATGTCAAAATATGAAATTAATCCTGATACCCCAATGAGATCAGGGTCTTGTTATTCCGGATCCTCCAATTTCCTTGTTTCTCCCGAACAAGTTTTGCCATATCCAAAAGTGGTCCAAGGAAAATGAACCGTAAAGGCAGAAAAAAGTTAAAACCATCCATTTCAACAGATATGCCAATAGAAGCAGATATGGAAAAAGAATTAAAATTAAAAGAGGAAAAAAAGAAAAAAATTGAGAACAAAAAAATCATATTAATAACAACGAAAGCAGCAGAAAGTAAAAAAGAAAAGTTCTTTTGTCATCATTTACTAGTTCAAGTGACGAAGAAATATCATTTAGAGAATCAAATAATTCCTTAGAAGAGTTTGAAGAAGAATTTGAACAAGTGACTCCTATAAACATCAATAATTTAACAAATAGAAAATTTGTAATTGTCAATTTTAAAAGAGGGAAAACCTTTCATCGCTGTACAAATATTTGTGTGTTGTTAATAAAGTTGATAATGATGATGGTGAATGGGCACTTGAACTGAATCTTTGTGCCATTTCCCATGTTATCTACTTCCATTCCAGCTTCGTGTCTTCTATAAAGGCCAATAGTTTGACTGGATGGATTTTCAGTAGTTGTAATGGTAGTATTAATTCCTCTCCAAAGTGCTTCCGTCTATGGACCTCAGGGTGCAGTGTTCAGTCACCAGGTCAGTTACTGTCTTCAAATGTAACCTTTTACCCAATTTCAATACATAGATAGATAGCTTTATTGGTCTTACAAAATTGTCTTGTCTACCTTGTTCAGTAAACTTTTCAAATGGAGGTGCCTTTGTGTCAACCTCCATTTGAATTGGTGTTCCCTACCTAGCCAGTTCCCGATTTCCTCCCTTATGCAATCTTTTGTGATTCCACAAAACGGTTCCGGAACCATGAAGTCTCCTTTAGAGCCTTCTTGAACAAACTGTCCTCCTCCACCAAACTATTGTTCCACAGGTGATCGTTGGCCTTATCACAGTTGTGTAAAGCCAGTGAACCATCTCAGGACGTATTCCCCATAACTATTCTGCATTGCCAGAAAAGCCTAGTCGTCCTGGTAATAATTTTTTCCAAGTGTGCCTTCCAATTCAGTTTGGGCCACACCCAGATATACAACTTCTTTGGATATTTCTAGTTCTTCTCCGAACATCAGTACTCTACCCTGCGGGAGAACTCTTCTATGCGTAAAAGCAACTAGTTTGGTATTTTTTTGGATTAACTGAAAGGTCCTCTCTAAGGCACTCATTCCTCCACAGTTCGTAGCGATTCTTGTAGGACATTCATAACTACCTCTGGGAATAATTGGAGATATGTAAGGTTACTTAAGGGTTAAAAAAACACACAAAATAGGGATGAATAAAACTGTGATCAAGTATCCCCCAGTTCCCCTAAGCTATTTTGTCTACCGCTGTTTTTGTTCTTTGTTATTTTTGTGCTGCGCTATTGTGACTGGCGCTATATTAATCTAGCTCTATTTTGTCCAGCGCTATTTTGACTGACGCTCTTCTGCTACAGAGCCTAAAATAAATTGTCCCTAAATATCCCATTTGAACCTTAACGAAAAACAAACTACCGCTACCATTGCAAAACTCCTGAATGTCAAGATAAATTATTTATACAGCAAAACGTCCAGGGTAGTTGTATGTGATGAAATTATAGTTTTTGTTAGATATTTGGTGACGTTTTCCTGTTTGTTTTTATTTAAGGAGAGTTCTCTATATTTACACATTCATTCCACAATTGCAACTAATAGTTGTATATTTAAGAAATATTAAAAATATATTATAAATAAAGTGGATTATTGTACTTACCATCCATCGCACCAAACTCTAGTATATTTATGGCCATTCTGTGATGTATTTTCCGGCATATTTAACAAATAATAATGCCAAAATAAAAATGTATAAAAATTAATGGTTGTTTATTAAAAATGTACAATCACAGCACTCTTTATCACTAAGAAACCATTAATTACACTGAATAATTCGAGAAAACAATACTTTCTTTAACGCAATTTTTTATGATACTAACTAAATTCCCGACCCCGACATGTCAAATAGAAATATCTGACAATTTGACGCCGATCGCAGCAGCGTTGTCAGATTGTCTAACGAAAAAATATTATTGATATAATATTTAACGAAAAATAAACATTTTAAGTAGGTAGAGAATTTCTACACAAAATATCATTTAAATTAAACGTAGAATCCAAAAATTTCATAACATACAGGGGGTTTAATTATATAATTTTCCATAATATACAATAAAAATTAAATTAAAAGTATTTCTATCACGGAAAAAATGCACAATCTGGAAGTGTGTATATATTTTACAAGAAGCGCATGTGCAAGGGAGTTTGAAATCATCACACCACGTTGTTTCCCCCTCCCACCCCCCCAACGCGGTTAGTCATATCGAATTGATAGTAAATTTTTCCACACCAGCGGCGTAACACGAGAAGGGGACGACGAGACAGATAATGAATCATGTTTTTTGTATTCTAATATATTTGCGCTTCAATAGAAAGGTCAGGGGAAGGTAATAGTTAGTATACAGGGTGTCCCACTCAAAGCTTAGTTACACTGGCGTAGCCAGGGGGATGGTTTGGGGGATCCTTTTTGCAAGTGGAAAAATGCACTCCCCAAATTCCGATTTTTTCTGTATGTGTTTTTCACATCTTTAATATTTTTCTTATTTAAGGATTATTTTCTTTAACCCCCACGCCCTTGCTTGGTTACTTATTAACGAACTAGAGGGTGATATTTTTACTAGAACTGTTGATTGTACTTATATTTATTTATTTTTCATTTTATTATCAATTTACTGTGGTGGAGACATTTTCATGTTTTAAATTAAAATCTATAGAAAATATTGGAAAGTTTTATACTTATTGATTTAATTGGATCCAGTCGTATCGATTATTATTGTTAATTATTGCGTATATATATACAAATTATAATTTAATTTAATTTTAAATACGGAATTTTTTCCTTATCAGTATATAACGCACAAAGTGTAGGTTCTAGAATGATAAAAGATTGTCGTTTATCATGACATTTGCCATCTAGGAAATGGGGTGATCAACTTGGACCAGTAGCGTTCGTCTAAATCTTGATGATATTTCAATGTTTTCTATTTTTCTTATTTTTATTGCATGAAACCTTGGAAATTCTTTCTACGTTGCAAATTTCGAGATTTTTATCTCTGTAACTTTCTATTTTTTCTATAATTTTGCAAAGTATACTTTTCGAACCGGATGGGTAAAGTTCACTTGAAATTCGGTATATTTGCAGTTTATTTTTGCTTATGTAGTATGATTTGCGATGTTGAAAAAACAATTTAAATATTGATAAATAATTATCATCAATTTTGTAATAATAGACAAAATAAATAAAAATAATCAAGCCCCACAAGTTTCCACAGAAACTGGTCCAATTTTTTTCGTAGCCCTTTATATTATTAACAAATGTAATATTATGGTGGGGTAAGCCTTTATAGTTCTGCATATTTACCTAAATATCTTCTGTATTAATTTTGAATTCTTGCGAAAAAATATTTTTTTCAGAAAGAAATGCCTTTTATTTCAACAAGTTTCTTAATCCTAAACAAAATGGTACTTACGTAACTTAAAAAAAAACGATTTAAACTTAATAATACTATTACAACAACAACAACAAATTATTCCTTAGGATCATCAATACCACCGCCGGTAATAACATAGCAAACCTCATCTTCTTCCAAATCCGGACTATCGTAAATTCTAGCCACCCTTTTATTCCCCTTTCCCTTTTTTAAGGACAATCTAGTGGTGGAAGAATGTGCCAAGACATTCCCACCGACAGGTTTCATTAAATCCGGCTCTGCATCATGCAAATTAAAATCGGATGTTATCTGATTTGTAACGAACACGGCAACATTGTATTCTTCGCTGATTTTTTGTAAACGCGACATCATTTGACCAAGTTTTTGTTGTCGATTCGCAATTTCACCCCTACCGTTGAAATCGACTCGGAACAAAGCCATTATGGAATCTACTATTAATAGTTTGAAGATTCCGGCTTCTTCGTGAAATTTTGCCGCTACACTAGAAATAAACAAATTTGTCGAATTCAGAAATAGAATTTAACCTAAAATAACCAACAAGACGGAATAGAGGAGTTCAGTTTAAGGTCAGTGTGACCAACAAAAAGTGGTTTTTATGACAAGAATGACAGTTTTAGCTGAATTCCCAATGCATCGGTGGCCAGTAATTCTAGGAACTTTCGGCAAATCACCAATTCTCTTCTGTCATTATGTCACTAGTTATGTCAGATGTCAGTGTAATTTGTTTTTGTTGATATTCGTTTAATCGTTTATGTTTATTTTCCATACTTTTGTAGTAGTTCTAGTTAGTTGTATCACTTTATTCTTCTGATTGCTTGTTCCACTGACATCTGACATAACTAGTGACATAATGACAGAAGAGAATTTGTGATTTTGAATGGGCTGCGTTCATAAACTTACTCCAGTGAGTAGAGAAGAGTATGATCACGTGATTAGAAAAGTATGTTTGATGGTTACTCGGAGTAACCGTTCAGAGACTTCACCGGCCGTAGGCAAATCAAATGTCATTGTGTTGTGTATGAATTTGGGGTTATATTGTTCATCCATGGATGAGTTGAATATTAATAATCAAATAATATCAATTTATCAATAAAAATAACCTGGCAGTAATCTGAACTGAACTACTGTATAAGCCAAACTGTCAGAGTATATAATGCTCCATTAAAAAGCAGAGTATGCAGAGTTTACTCCGGGCAGGTTTCTGAACGTTTATAAAAGCATACTCTATACTGGTAGAGTGAATTTATGAACGCTTCGGAGTAAACTATCCTTACTCTGAGTAAGTTTATGAACGTAGTCATGGTAGACATTAACTGTCATTCTTGTCATAAAAACCACTTTTTGTTGGTCACACTGACCTTAGACTGAACTCCTCTATTAAAAATATACAAAGAAAAAACTTACTTGTTCAAAAGTTCAAACTGGTGCTCTGAATTGTAAGCTCGGGCGTAAAGGATGTTTTCTAGAACTGCTGTTTGATCCAAATTAAACCGTTCAGCTATAGGACGTAAACGTTCAGGCCGGCTAGTATTTTTAATTAAGAAAAATAGTAATATTTGTTTTACTTTTGATGGTATAAAAACATTTCCAAAAGGATACAAGGTATGTTCTGTATCAATAAACATCACTTTTCCACCGATATACCCTTTTTCTCCGGGCATTTGGGCTGTAACACATAAAGTATGTGACAACTGAGTTTTTCCTGTTCTGAACTCACCAAATACTTCAGTTATTGACATTGATTCAATCCCACCACCTAACAGTTTACTACAACAAATTTTACTTATTACATAAAATATTTCAAATATTATTTGTCTACTTACTCGAGATTAGTACTACCAGTTGGTAGCTTAAATACTTGCTTTCTTTGATCACATACTTCTAAGGCTGTCATAAATCCGGTATTCAAAGCTATTTTACAACAAGCTTCTTTAATTTTATCAATTTTTGCATCGTTAAAACCTTTAATACATAAAAGATTCTTTCTTACAGTCATTTGTAGACCTTTGATGGTATTTATTCCCATTTGTTTGAGTGCTTTTATGTCTTGTTCAGCAACGCCATGTTCTACTAACAAGTCGATGTCTTGAAAAAATGCTTCCTCCTCCTCAAGATCTAGATTTTCGAAAGATCCCGTTTCTGTACCTGCTTCGCTACTATTTACGGTTTTTACATCCATTTGTTCGAGGGTTTCAGCCATTGTAATATTATTTAAAACAACACAAAAACTTTTAAAATTATCACTACAGTGGTTTGTTGACAACTGTTTAAATTTCAAACAGTAAGCTAACTGCCAACTGTATTTATTTTAGCAGTGTGACCAACTGCTGAAATGAAATACTTCGAAAGTGTTCATTTTGGGTGTAAACCATAGATCTCTATGGTGAAACGAACATTCAAGCGCGCTCGAATACTCTTGGATGATCAGTCGAGCGTTACACTATACAGTTCGAAAACTACGATCTTTCATCGCTCCCGACATGTGTGATTGCAAATTTTCCAAAGTCACAACCAATTTATAATTATTATTTTTATATTGAATTAATTGTGTTTTGTTTATTTTTCGTCTTTTAGGTTAGGTTACTTCACTGTCACATTATTAGTTCGAAAAGGAATCAAACAGAGCAGACGACCGAATCTCACACCATGGAATGAGCGCACTTTTCGAACGCAGCCCAGCTTCAAATAAAAAATTGTGGGAAAATTGAGCATTTTAAACAATATAAAATGTTTTAATTCACTATTTTAAATATTGTAGCTTTTATTTTGCTATGTACCAGTTACGCCATCTAGCATTTTATAAAGATAATAGGTTAGAATTTACAGGTTTCATTTGCAAAAATAATTTTGACGTATTCAAATTTAAAAAGTGGCATTTTAAAAATAATTTCAAGCTAAGAAACAGAGGAATTTGAGAGAGAATTCTCGTTACATTTTAATTGGTATCAACCGTAATTTTATATCCAACGCTTATACAGGGGGACTCAGAAGTAAGTACCGAACTTTAAAAAGCGAGATACAGCAAACTTTGTTATTTGTACAGGGTGATAATGTTTTACGTTATAATGATTATTCAATGACGGAAAATGCATAAATATAGCAGTGGCGTAGAATCAGACGGGAGTAATTATTATATATTTTAATACCAAACAGGATATTTAAATAAAGGAGGGATTACTCTAAAGAAAAGGTGCAAAGAAAACTACAAAAAGTTCATAATATATAAAATATTTAAAATCATACAATTACACGATCAGATCTAAATAGAATATTAAAAATATTTAAAAACTATGAAAATAAAACAAGATACATTTTAATATATAGCTACAACAATGAATATAAGTCTTAATAATCGATTATCATGATAAAAAAGGAATCGATAATCTATTAGAACAGTCAATTTTATCAGATCCAAGTATAAAGTAAAAAAAAAATATTAAAATCACAATGATAACGATATAAATTCTTAATTAAGGTACTAATTTTAATACAATGACCCACAAAAACCATATTATCTCTGATTCTTTCTAAAATTCAATCCACAGCTTCTAAAAGTCGTCCCAGAGATCAAATCATGATTTCAACGTAAACTTCGTCTTGGATGGAAATTTTTTCTTGTAGGTCGTTTTATTTGGTATATTTTGTATTCTCGCCTAATTAAAATTGTTCAAAATGTATATACGATCTCCAGTTTCAGTAATAAAACGTTTCTAAAGATTAAAATTATTATTAAATATAATTTATTGCACGATATTAATCTATCGAACGAAATTAATGACGTTCCCATCAATACCTCTCATTTCAAATCGTAGCAGAAGTGATAATGAGGCGGGTCGGGCGGAATCGGCGGAGGATCTTGTGGAATAGCCACCCCCTCGGCGTCTAATAATCTCAATTTAATTTCCATACTAAGTAGAGTATCCAAATCCTTTTCAGTTTCCTTACTATGCATCCTGTGACCTATTAACGAATTTATACCATCAGTCCAGTAAGCCAAAGCTTGTTCGTCTGGTGCAACGCAATCCAAAGATTGTAAATCGACTCCTAAAAAAAGAATTAACCCGGGGATTAGTCCAAGAAAAGTAAAAACACTGACGGTACATTTGAACTACTTGACCCTTGGAAGTGAAATTTGGTTCGATTGAGATAAAGTAACTTTACATACCCTCAAGAGCCATTGAAAACGCCAGCTGGTACGATGCTTTTCTACCTTTCATGTGAGGACAATCTCTTCCGACTAAAAGAGCTTTAATATCGCACACTGCTATTTTAGATTGAAGTTCCTCAGTGGAAGGTGCGCTTTTTTCATCGCAATCCCCGTAATGGAGAACTTTGTGATTCGGAGAGAGCCGCATGTACCAAAATTTATCTTTGATGCGTTGACCACGTGGAGAATATTTAGTGAATCTAGTACCTGGAAGAATTTATTTATTAAAACAGTGAAAAATGGGATAAAAATATCCTACCTTCCACTAAAAACGCTAATCTTTGTTGTTTAATCAATCCCATTATTTCCGGAGTTATCTGTTCTCTTAATTCGACAACTGGTCTAGCATGTGATTCCCATTCTTCTCTGGTATTTCTCTCCAATTGCCATAATTGAGTGATCTCGTTGTAAGTTAAAGTGTGTAATTTACTCTTGAATTGATCCAAAGATGCTGGTGTAGTTTCCAAAGCTCGGACTATTTGTTCTTGTCCGACGCTAGCGACTTTTTGGAAATCTTCAGCCGTGGCTCGCATTTCTTTCCAAGTTTTATTCAAGAGGATTATACAGATGCAGAAACATTCTTCGAAAGGGTGATCGTGAGTGAAAAATAGAGGTTGGTAAGTTACGCACTGTTCTGAAGGGGGTTCACCTGGAGAAGTACAAAATAATAAAATCTAAATGAGGTACTACTTACTGGTGAAAACAAAAATACTGTGACTACCTCATTATCACTTTATAGATAATTGTATTTAAAATAATGCTTGTTACACACAAAAAAGGCTAATGTAAATTAAGTAAATTTTATATTTAATCAGTAGGTAGTCAAAAATATCTTATTTGTCATACAAAAAACTAAAATTACTCATTAGTAAACAGAACCACTTTTTATCGCACTCTTCCTAATTATACTAACTAAATAATTCTTGTTTAAACAAATCTATGCAAATAAAATATGTTAAATATAGTGTAAGTAAAAAATATATTTTTTTTGTACCTATTTTTAAAATTTCGCACAAAATCCTCACCAACTCCACACTGGCTTTTCCAAAAGGACATTCGTGCTCATCAGCTCTGCAACTATTTTCCAAAACTAGCTTTGTATAGCTCTCAGGATGATTTCTTGCAAAGTAAATCATACAATCGAGAGCTAGAAGTCCTGGAGGGGTTTCTGTAAAATCTAAAGCTGGATTTATGTCATTTTTAAATCCTAACTTTTTGTAATCTCTAGTAAAACCACTGGGTCCTCTTAAACTTGTGGCACCTTCACTTTCGAATGCTATTCTTCGGAGTTCCTTTATTTTGTCATGTCCATCTTGATCCTGGATAGACAATTATTACTTTCAAATTCGAACATCTACTTAAACATACCTGTGGATCCATTTTTGTCATTTTTCTTTGCTCTAATAGTCCCAACATCAAAGTCTGTAGTACATACAACTGATGAGCCATTTCATTACCCTTAGCCGCTCCCGTTTGTAATATATTATTTTGAATTACAGTCCTAACTTGTTTAGAAGTAAGAGTAGTAACCAAAGTACGTCTTTTTGTAATATCTGCTCTTGATAATAATGCGTTGATCAGTGCTACAGCATTTTGTTGTACGACAGGAGTAGACTGAAGATGAGTTACCAGAGAACCGATCGGAATTTCTCTTTCTACCTGTATTTGTGAAAATAATATTAAATATGTTATAAACAAATGTAAATTATAAAACTTACCTGCCCATATCCTTCTGTGCTATTTAGTACAACATTTTCCAAAATGGATAAAGCTGCCTGTGTAACTTGAGCTTCTTGTGGAGTATTAACCAAATTAGCTACTCGAGAAATAAACTCACCATTCAAAATATCCCAAGAAACAATCCCGTGTTCCATTAACTCAACAAATGATAGAAGGGTATGCGCTAGAGCTATCCCTTTACATTTGGCTGCTTCAATTTGTTTGATTAACAATGTTAGCCCTTGTTTGTTAATAAAATCTAATGCGAATGTTATATCTGCGCTTAAAACAGACAATTTACTCATCGCTGTTGCTTTATCTTCAGGGCTACCTGTATTTAGTTTCAGTAAAATATCTTGAGCTGTCTTGGAAGGGGAATACTGTAAGCGTAGTACAGATCCATTTTTAATCTCATTTCTATTCTTTTCTGTAATATAGTTATTGTTGTTGTTCTCATTAAATTGAAGAGCATATTGCTCGGGGTCTGTGAGATTCCATCCATTACACAATTCTTGGATTATACCTGCCAAGGGTTGCTTTTGATTGAATTCTATTAATTGCGGGACCTGATCGGTCATTTCCACCGCAATTTTGACGATGTTTGCATCCTTCATTGGAGGCATGGTGAGATTTTTTTATTGACTAATATAATTACATACTACATATGTACTAATGTTTTGAAAATATATAGAAATCTTAGTGAAAAATACTCTCCACCCATATTTTTAATTATTATGTACAACAAATAAACACAGATATGAATCAGTAAGCAATTAGTGACAGACTTATGACTGATCTGTCAAAACAAATCCATTTTTTTATTATGTTGCTAGTATTGCATTCTTCTTATGTGGTGGAAATTTGGATTTGGGATTGATAAGTTGGTAACTTGGTATATCCTATCCATCCATAGATAATAGGTGCGTTCTTTTTGATTGCAGCTCACTTCAGTTAATGTGATTGATGTGAGTTAGCACCAAAAAGAACAACACACTCAATTGAAACGCGCGATTTACCGACGTATAAAAAAAATTTAAAATATTGGACAGATTCGTATTAGCATCTAATGAAGTAATCCTGTCCATAATCCCATAGATTAAAAATCAAAGAAAATAAAAGAGCGCGCACCATAGACAAAAAATATGTCTCTATGGCGCGCACATTACCGATGTGAGCTGAGATTTCAGTCAAAAAGAACACACCTATCGATCCTATCTGTCAGTGTCAACCATGTGTTGTATCAACAATACAATTCAACAAATATAAAAGTTTGTTTTTTCGATTTAATTTAAATTTGTTATGCTAGGAAAGGGTTCCCTATCACTTTTAAAGGACTATGGCGAAGACAGCTCAGATGACGATGTACCTGGTCCACGAGTATCTACAAAAAGAACTTTCAAAGATGAAAATCAAAGTTCTAGTTTCAAAAAAAAGTTATTCTTGGATAAATATCTACGTTTTCGGTGCTAATTAAATAATTTGTAGGTTGCCAGTTCCCGAGGTGTTATTAAAACGAGATAAACCAGTTGAAGAAGAATACGTTGATAATCCTCTTTTACATGGAGGTAGAGTAAGATCATTTGCACATGAACGAGGGAACTGGTCAACGTTTGTATATATTTTGTGTAAGTAATTAGCGACAATAAGAATTGTTTTAAATTATATTTTGTTACAGTGAATAATACAGAAGGTGTGAAAGATTTAGTTGAAGAAATTATTCCTTTGGTTCCTAATATACCATTATATCCCGTTGAAGAGTTTCATATAAGTTTAACAAAAACTGTCATATTAAAACACCATTGGATAGATTTGTTCGTAGATAGTATTAAATTAAGAACTAGTTATTTTAATAGGTAATTATGCACTTGAACTAATTACAGTCCGATATCGAGAGATGTTTTTAATTTTTTTAGGTTTATGATCCTTTTTAGTACTTTGCACATTTATTGCAATGAAGAACGAACTAGAACATTCATTGGTTTACAAACTAAGTCAGGATACGACTCCTTAATCAAATTGGTTGATATTTTAAATGTATGTTTAGAAGAATTTAAATTACCACCATTTTATGAAGTAAGTTCATATTCCGGACTTTTTACAATATTGCCTGGTAATTTTCTAAATTTTAGGATCCTTCTTTTCATATGAGTATCGCTTGGTGTGTGGGTGATCAGGAAGAAGAATTGAACAGTTTATTGTTCAAATTAAACTCAAAACTACAAGATCTGATGGAAACGTATACCCAGGACAACTGGTATATTTATGTTGATAAGATAATGTGTAAAACAGGAAATAAACTTTTTAAATTTGATCTAACGTGATAAATATAAACCTTTTTCTGTATAATTTGTATTTTTTTTCTTTAGACTACTAAAAAGAGAGGTAAGGGTTGGGTAATGTACATTATTTCAAGTACAAAAGGGAAAATAAAACACTGTAGTTCATTTAATCGAATAAATAAAAGATCCAAAAAATTATACATCATTTATTTTTGAAACCGAACAGTTTAAGCAACAAAAACACATTTTTTCCAGTACAAGAATTCATCTTTTGGATTTTCCTTTCTTTTTTACAATACAACGAAAAACTGAAAATGAGCAACATTTTTTTATATAAAAAGAACAAGCAATGACTAGTACTCAGTCACACGAACCTAAATAGAAGTGTAAAAATAAATCACATTTTTTTTGATAAAATAACATAAATTGCAAAAAATTACAGCCTCAAAATAACAATTTTAAAAATAAATTTCTCACTTAAAATATGGGGCAGAATTCTCCGTACTTATCACGAAATTTTTCACCACTTGACTTGAGTCTTTAACGTTTTTGTAATGCAGAAGTTTCCCAAATTCAAATATAAAATTAGTCCATTTCTGGCTGTTGGAACAATTAATCGAGTCCTGCATATCTTCCCAACATTAGCTGCCATGTGTCCACGTACTGTTAGATAATGGGGGGTGCCGGTTGGCACCCCCCCTATATAGAATTCCTATCTTGGTTAAAACAGATCCATTGGATAATTTATCGAGAAGGGCAAGGAATCTTCAATCATTTTCCTTGCCGTTTCATCCAAGAAAAAATAAGTTTATGACTTTGAAGAAATTCTAAATAGTGGAGGGTGTCGGATGGGAAAATAAAGCCTCGTCTGTTGGATCAGCAAAAAGTCCTCAGGGATCTTGGGATCAGCCGTTATTATCAATGAAGTGATTTTAGCGTGTTATTACAAGCCTTATGTTTTCCTCTCCAAGTTGATTATTTTGGTATAAAATTTACATTCGGTATGTCCAGCACAATCGTAATAACTGTTATTTCAACCAAATATTATACAAACTGTGTACTAGTCACACTATCTAGAAAATAATCAACTAAATCAAAATATTTACAAATGATTAATATGCTATATTAATTATATCGGCAACAAGATATCCGTAAATAAATTAACTACAATATACAACTAATTTTTGTACAACTATAGATTCTAGTCAATATTTAAGTAGAGCATAAGGCGGTACGACGCTTCTTTAACAAGTTTCATCCAATCAAGACGCCATTTAGTGGATGAATATCTTGAACTACCGAGTTCGTGCGATAAGAACTCATCCTATTAATATTAGAAGATCAAATCATTTTCTAATTTATATGAAGCGCTCAGTACGAGAGATCACTATATAGTATACTCCTTTTTCACCGATTTTCAAAAGAACATGGCGAAAAAATGCCTTCTATTTGACAAGATCGGGCGCGTTCATCCAAGTTAGCGCTCTGTGAAAGCGCTTGAAGGTGGCTTGAGCGTCTTTGCTTTGATGTTCTGTGACAAACAGATAAACACATCACATAACCTTTAAATTTATTTTCTAAATATAAAGCGCCTTTAATGGAAAACCTTATAAATTACTTGATTTTGGAAAAACTGGCGGATGAAAATAATATTAATTATTGTAATTGAAAGACAAGAAGAATATGCAGAAATATTAGCATTAGGAGAAGAGGAAGTAATTCACTACTAAAAACTAAATGACACAGAAATTTTAAATTAGAGGTTAGAATTGTTGGTTGTTGAAATAACGAACCGCTGACTAACTTGGCGGAAAATAAATTCGCTGGAAAAAATGGGGACCGCTAGAGCTAGCGCTGTCACTTAGCGGTCAAATTCGCCCTCCGCTTACTCAGCGCTTGTCTAGCGCTAGCGTGGCTGAACTTGAAACGTTATGAAGTTAGGTGAAAACGATCTGTCACCGGTTGTAAGGTAGAAGGCATTTTTTCGCGTTGTTTACTTTTAAAAATTGATCTTTCGGATATAATTACAATATAGTAACCGCACAAACATAAGCCTTCAAGTAAACGAGACGATTTGGATTAAGGTTATGTGGAAGAACTTGTTGAAAAAGTTGGTACCTCTGGTAATATTGCACTTTCTTGTTATGTAATCTGTCAGACAAGGCATAAATTTGTTCTAACTTCATTAAAAATAATGGTAAAATTTTACAATCTTGGTTAATTTTAGCACAACAGCCTAGTTAAATCTTATAAAAGTTCCTTCAAACTTTTTATGCTTTTTTTGAGTACTTAAAGTTAAAATAGTCGTTTTCGTATCACTTGCAAAAAAATATGTGAAAATAAAAAAGAAGATGTCATCAAGTCTAGACGTAAATCGGGGAGTTACCAGAAGTTTTTTCCCCATATGCTGGGATATTACCAAATAGGGAAAAAATAAGAAGAAATTAAGAAAATAGGCTAGTTGGTATCTTAGTCACCTATAATATTACTTCATTCTAATATTATGAGAAAGCGTGACCAATGTGGGACAGCATTTTAGCACAGGTGAATGAATAAAAGTTTTTGGTCCATAATAGTTAAAAATTAACAGAACTTTGTTGGTAAATGAAAACGATCTTTTAACTTTAGTTGAGGTTAAATTTATAATTAATTTAATGTGAATATAGAAATAAAAAAGAAAATAACTGTCACCTATAGAAATTTACGTTAATCTACTGAAATTTTACTTCTCGGACGGTGAAGCAGTAGCCACGATCTGATAGAGACAGATTATTGTTTATGCACTCCGTTGGGCGCAATTCTAAAAAAGATCAATAACTATTAACCAAAACAATTTCCGGGACTGCTGAAGTTAATTTTAGGACATCCTGAATATAATAATGATCCGTTTAAATGTTTTTCGTACCATCTGCATATCACAAAAAAATAAATCTTTTATCTTCGCACATACCTACATTATTTCTACATCCACATTTATATCACGTTTCTAACCTCAAAAAATATAAATCTATTATTGATCTATTTCTTAAAAGCAGTCAAAGTTGAAGGCCGCGTCTCAACTGTTTTGATTCTGATATTGAATCTGAGGTGGAGAGGTAGTGTATTCCATACCGAATGTGTGATCCATCTGCAATTGGCTGTCTTGATTGAGATCATGATAGTCCACTATGTCCGCTTCGAATTTAAGGCCGCGTTTGAAGCGACCGTATAGCGAAGAGTAAGGCAGGTTGTAGTGGATGGCTGCTTGGTTGATGGACATATGGCCTAACCTGCAAATTTTGTGGTACTGTGGATAAATAGAATCGTCATCTAAGTGCCGCGTTCAATCAAAAATTAGTTTAAAAAAAATATATTGTCATATTTCTAAACTAGCAAATTAGATAGACGAGTCAAATTTAGCTTGTTTTCTGGAAAATTTTTATATTTTTACGCCGGCATCTCCAAACTTACCTAACAGCTTCCAAAGCTTCTCCCATCGCGTCCTCGGACCAAGGAGTAGGATTAGACCTCGACAATTCTATTCCTTCCCTTTTACATCTACCGTAGAGTGTACCGGTGGGAATCCCGAATTCTGTCGAGGCTTTTTGTACGGAAGTTTGACCCGTCCTTATGGACTCGAGAGCTTTTTCTAAGTCTTCGGGAGTCCATGTCGTCGGGGCCGCATTAAAAGGTGCCGCCAGTCTTATTCCTTCTCTTCTCGCTATTTTGTACAGGGTGCTACTGGGAATACCTAAAAAATAAAAATAAAATGGTAATCGTTTTTTAGTGTATTAAATGGTGTAGCTTACCGAATGCTTTGCTAGCTTTATTCGCCGATATCGTGCCTGTTCTTAATGCTTCCAGGGCATTGTTTAAATTTTCTTCGGTCCAAGATTTAGTAGGTCCTTCTTTTTTGGGTGTATCTATTCCTAGTCTATGTGCTCTTTGCCATAAAGTAGTGGAGGGAATTCCGTAAGTAGCAGATGCCTAAAAATAAACATATTCTAACTATGTAACACCACCCACTTCTTCATAGTCTTATCTACCAACAGGTGACTATTGGAGTTTTCGTACTTCATTCAACTATTCACTACTGACATATTTTTTCATCCACCATCTTCTGTTAGACACTCAAACACTTTTTTAACGTAAACTTACCTTAGTTAGACTCATATTGTGATTCCTTAATGCGTCTAACGCCATATCCATATCTTCTTGGGTCCAAGTCTTCGGTCCACCACCATGCGACCTATTTGGCGTTATATTTTCGCTATGGCCGTTATTTTTCATTCCAGGTACTTGATCATCGTTATTTATATCTGAAAGAACATAAAATTCATCACTCACGAATTAGAGGACTTATCTAACTTACCTAGACTATTGGAAACACCGGCAATCCCGCTGAAATCCGCATGTTGCCCCATAAGATGATGTATGCTCCTATCACCATCGTCGTGGCTATCCATAGAATGATCCGGACCAGATAAATGTGACTCCATATCCAATAAACTGGAAAGACATTTTAAAAATATATGGATAGGATATGAAAGATAAAGTATCATTCTTACCTGTCTTGGTCATACGATCTCAGCGTTTCCAATTTAATGTCTGCCTCTTTTTTGATTTCGAGCGTATATTTGGTGGAGTCTGAGATGTCAGTGCGATGTATTGGTCCTGTAAGTATAGTCCGGGTAGGGGAATGATCGACGGTGGTCGTTGACATGTCAACATGACCGACAGGAATCGCCGAGGGAGCTTGGGGTTCGGGAGGAAAGTCGTCTGTATCGACGCCGAAGTGAGAGAATATAGTCTGAAACAGTATTTTTATGTTGATCAACACTTTATTGTAATAATTATTAGGTTTGAGCAACTTACCTGTCCCGATAGTAGGCCATGGCTGCTCATGTTTAGAGGTTTCGTTTGCTCGACTTGTTGCGAGGACAGCCTCTTTCTTTTCGGCTCTGGTTGGTCCGAAGCTACTGGCATGTCATTTTCTTCGGTCTCCTCATTCGATCGTTGTTCGTTTTCGCTTTCCTTATTTTTTTCTCCGTCGTTTTTTGCCTCTTTGTTTGGGTTTTCTTGAGCGGGTTGCTGCGCTTCGTCGTTGCTAATTTCATTCGAATCTTCGATGGTTTGAAAGAATGTTTTCGGATATTTCGCTTCGGGAGGCACCTCTTCTTGTAACTGAAAGTACAAAAATTTTTTTTTAAACCAAAATTTCAAATGTTGAAGTAAAACCAACCTTAAGGTGTTTGATTTCGGGTGATTTCCTGCCACTTTTGCAGTGCAGCGACAATGGCAAATCCAAAGGTTCTCTGCTGTCCCTATTTTCCTTATCGTCGGTTTCGCACAATCCTTTGATCTTTAATTGATCCGCCGTTCGCAGCAGGGACTAAAAAAAAAAGATGAAGGATTGTGAAAATTAGTTTTGCGATTTTTTTTCCATTTCCGAAGACTCAAATTGACGCGGCTTTCAGCTGGAAATAAAAGCAGCGATTTTTTTGTTGAGGTTTTTTTTTCAAAGGCAGATCCACGTCCTATTTCAATTTCATTAGTATTGGACTCTGGACTCCGAAGATACACGAAGAAAACAATCACAATCAACGTACTTTTGTTTGAAGTCGATAAAATGTACGGTTTCGAAGAAATTTGAATTTTTAGATCGCCATATTCTGTAAAACCACTGGGCAAAATCCGCCCCTGGATATCTGTGGGTGATGTAGATTCCTTTATACCACAATAGGTATAATCAAACACCAAAATTTTATAGTGTTTCAAAGTATATTTGTTATTTCTAAACTTTAGAGACCTGTAACTCCGAAACAAAAATTTTATTTGAACTTCTGACATTATTTTTGCTCCCGAATTTTTGATATCAAGTTCCTGGACATCCTGTAAAAGACACCCCATAAAATAAGAATTATAGATAGATCCCTGCGATATAAAGTGCAAATAAGCATATAAGGACATTCGCAAATTTCGAATCGAACAACTCGATCTCGAAAGCTGAGCAGAATTAACAGCAGGGATCGTGCGGCAGCAGCAGAAGGCAACGTCCTTGAACCCCCCAAGTATTGATTGGTCCAGACTCTCTCTCTCTCACACATACACACACACACACTAGCACAGCATCGAATAGAAAGAGATGTACTACATAGCATCACTTTCTCTAAATGCGACGTTGCCGAATTCGTTATCCAGATATATATATATATATATATATATATATACTCATTCAACAACAAAATAATTTAGGATCGATGTTTGTTAAGTAAGGAATTTCCCACGGGATAAATTCATAAGTTTAGTTCAAGGACGAATATTATTGATGCTTGTGGACGACAGTAAGAAAGAGCTTTGGAATTGTACGAAGGAAGGAAATTATTTCCGACCAAGATGTAAGGAATTTTCAGAAAATTCAAGTTTTAATGAGCCTTTCATTTAATTAATGTTCAGTTGCGTCATCTAGCGATTCCTAAGTTAATTACAATTACTTCCTGCCTGTCAGGCTAAGTTGTTAGAGTTTCTTTTATTTTTAAAAGTAATCACGTGGTTTTCCTTTCCAGAATTTAATTTTTAAATTTGACGTTATTCTAAGCAATTATTTTAATTTATAATAATCCATGCGGTATATTTCTGGATAATTAGAAGTCGAGTTCAAAGTACAGCCTTTTCGTATACACTTTTTGGGAGGTTTCTATTAAAAACGAGATCAAAAGCTTCAATAATGAGCCGAGTGAATAATCGGATTATTGGCAACACCGCTAAATAATTCCTCGGCAGGATATGGGTTTTGCCAAAGTGCTTCGTTTACCACGACCCAGGAGTCCAGGCAACCCTCGGTCTTACATCCCAATCCTCGACTACGGATCTCGAAATTCCCCAATTTAACAAGGACCGGTTTCATCTTTTTTCATGTAATATTCAACACTTTTTGTTTACTGAACTGTTCTTTGTACAATGGAGAAAGTCACCAAAAGCTAATTAATCCAGATAACCCGTTATTTGACTAAATTTGGAATTTTGGAACCGTTGGCGATACCTGACACTAACACTTTACACTATCCTACGCGCGTTTCGATAAAGAGTCTAAAGGTAAACGAAGGTATACAATTTGACATTTTTTAACCGCCCACAATATTGAATTTTCTAGCAACAAACTTTTTCTGCCTAGGCAGTAAAAATACATCTTTTATGCCTGTCAATTTTCATTAAAAAGCCACTTCTAATGTCATTTGGCGAAAAAATATTTTATGCAACAATTTGATACCTGTTTGTTGTGTTTTTTAAATTTAATTTTCACAATTTTGAGAAATGGGTGTTCCTAGTACGTTCCTGATCATATTTAGGTACCTACCTTGACTTGGAATCATCATAAATCAACAAAAAGTCATTCACCATACATTTCCTATTTATTTTTGATTGTTTTCTTGCTGTATCTTCGACGTCCAAGGTCTAATATCCACGAAATTAAAATGGAACCACCTTGGAGGTATACTGGATGTAATGCAAGAAGAATGATCGAAATGCGTCCACAAACAACCACGAAATTAAAATGGAACCACCTTGGAGCTATACTGGATTTAATGCAAGAAGAATGATCGGAATTCGTCCACAGACAACCAAGAAATTAAAATGGAACCACCTTGGAACTATACTGGATCTAATGCAAGAAGAATGATCGAAATGCGTCCACAAACAACCACGAAATTAAAATGGAACCACCTTGGAGCTATACTGGATTTAATGCAAGAAGAATGATCGGAATTCGTCCACAAACAACCAAGAAATTAAAATAGAACCACCTTGGAGCTATACTGGATCTAATGCGAGAAGAATTATGGAAATTCGTCCACAAACAACCACGAAATTAAAATGGAACCACCTTGAAGCCATACTGGATCTAATGCAAGAAGAATTATGGACATTCGTCCAGAAACAACCACGAAATAAAAATAGAACCACTGGAGCTATACTGGATCTAATGCAAGAAGAATTATGGACATTCGTCCACAAACAACCACGAAATAAAAATAGAACCACTGGAGCTATACTGGATCTAATGCAAGAAGAATTATCGAAATTCGTCCTCAAACAACCACGTAATTAAAACGAAACCACCTTGGAGCTATACTGGATCTAATGCGAGAAGAATTATGGAAATTCGTCCACAAACAACCACCTTATTAAAATGGAAACACCTTGGAGCTATACTGGATCTAATGCAAGAAGAATTATCGACATTCGTCCACAAACAACAACGAAATTGAAATGGAACCACCTTGGAGCTATACTGGATCTAATGCAAAAAAATTATGCAAATTCGTTCACAAACAACCACGAAATTAAAATGGAACCACCTTGAAGCTATACTGGATTTAATGCAATAAGAATTATCGAAATTCGTCCACAAAAAACAAGGAAATTAAAATGGAACCACCTTGGAGCATTACTGGATCTAATGCAAGAAGAATTATGGAAACTCGTTCACAAACAACCACGAAATTAAAATGGAACCACCTTGGAGCTATACTGGATCTAATGCAATAAGAATTATCGGAATTTGTCCACAAACAACCACGAAATTCAAATGGAACCACCTTGAAGCCATACTGGATCTAATGCAAGAAGAATTATGGACATTCGTCCACAAACAACCACGAAATAAAAATAGAACCACTGGAGCTATACTGGATCTAATGCAAGAAGAATTATCGAAGTTCGTCCACAAACAACCACGTAATTAAAACGGAACCACCTTGGAGCTATACTGGATCTAATGCAGGAAGAATTATGGAAATTCGTCCACAAACAACCACGAAATTAAAATGGAACCACTTTGGAGCTATATTGGATCGAATGCAAGATGAATTATGGAAATTCGTCCACAAACAACCACGAAATTGAAATAGAACCACCTTGGAGCGACACAGGATTTAATGCAAGAAGAATGATCGAAATTCGTCCACAAACAACCACGAAATTAAAATGGAAACACCTTGGAGCTATACTGGATCTAATGCAAGAAGAATGATCGAAATGCGTCCACAAACAACCACGAAATTAAAATGGAACCACCTTGAAGTTATACTGGATCTAATGCCAAAAGAATTATGGAAATTCATCCACAAACAACCACGTAATTAAAACGGAACCACCTTGGAGTTATACTGGATCTAATGCAAGAAGAATTGTGGAAATTCGTCCACAAACAACAACGAAATTAAAATGGAACCACCTTGGAGCTATATTCGATCGAATGCAAGAAGAATTATGCAAATTCGTCCACAAACAACCACGAAATAAAAATGGAACCATTTTGGAGCTATACGGGATCTAATGCCAAAAGAATTATGGAAATTCGTCCACAAACAACCACGTAATTAAAACGGAACCACCTTGGAGTTATACTGGATCTAATGCAAGAAGAATTGTGGAAATTCGTCCACAAACAACAACGAAATTAAAATGGAACCACCTTGAAGTTATACTGGATCTAATGCCAAAAGAATTATGGAAATTCATCCACAAACAACCACGTAATTAAAACGGAACCACCTTGGAGTTATACTGGATCTAATGCAAGAAGAATTGTGGAAATTCGTCCACAAACAACAACGAAATTAAAATGGAACCACCTTGGAGCTATATTCGATCGAATGCAAGAAGAATTATGCAAATTCGTCCACAAACAACCACGTAATTAAAACGGAACCACCTTGGAGTTATACTGGATCTAATGCAAGAAGAATTATGGAAATTCGTCCACAAACAACAACGAAATTAAAATGGAACCACCTTGGAGCTATATTGGATCGAATGCAAGAAGAATTATGCAAATTCGTCCACAAACAACCACGAAATAAAAATGGAACCATTTTGGAGCTATACGGGATCTAATGCAAAAAGAATTATGGAAATTCGTCCACAAACACAAAAAAATACGTATAAACTTCGAATCAAGAACATTTTTGGAAAAGTGAGTTAAAAAGTAATCTGTTTTGGAAAAAATGGAGGAAAAAAAATTGACATCATGATCACAAACAGATTAAAAAAGTTCTCGTGAAATTTTTCGAAAACAGCATTTTGCTTCCATTCTATGGTGAAATCTCGCTAGAATCGGTCCTGTAGGACAAGAGTTGAAAGAGGGAGAACATATCTAAGGGCTATAAGGGGAGAAAAAGGGTTTCCTCCAAGCAGCTAATCGTTACGTTACATAGAAACTCGATTTAAGGCATGACGTGGGAGTTGTTAGCTCATGCCAAACTGAATTTTATTTCGAGCTTTATTTTTCTCTTTACAGCTACATGGGAGCCAAAAAAAACCTTTTAAAACAACAGACGTACTCTAAAAAAACTCTTAAATAAATTTCTAAGAAAACCTGTTTAAATTTAATCCACCCACCGCCTCTGGTCATTCATTACCCATCCACCTGGATGCAGTTCCTCATTCTTCTAGTTGCATTAACATCTTGTTTGTTTTGCTACAGTCATACATCGGACTTCCTCTTTGCGCTGTCTATCCTTCAAGTTTTCTTTTAATATCACTTTCAATGGGAGAGTCGCTTTCGACGTCCTCGTTTGATGTACTGTTCTTTGCTGTAAAACTTTTACTATCTTTTAACGTATTTAGCGACCTTCGTAAAAAGGGAATAAACGTTTTTCGACGTGCCCTTACCTTCTTTTTTACGAGCTATTAAATTGTGGCCGTGTAAAATGTTACCCAGGCTTGATTTCTCGTATTAGAAAAGCTATTTTTTTTTCAAGCAGTTTTAATCGGCTAATTGAGGATGATATTTTTCCCATGCTTCCACTCCGACCAGAACTTATCAAGTACGACAATGTTACGTCGGACCTGTAGAGGTATACGACAGAGACGTGGGTACTTCCGGACCCCCAGTATGGTTTTTAATGATGGAAAAAGAGAAAGAAAGACGTAGAAAGGAGGAAGAAGCAGAGAAGGAAAGTCGTAGAAAGGAGGTAGAAGCAGAGAAGGAGAAATGTGGGGAAGAGAAGGAATAACGTAGAAATGAGAAAGAAGCAGAGAAGGAAGTACGTGGGGAAGAGAAGGAAAGACGTGGGGAAGAGAAGGAGAGACGTAGAAAGGAGGAGGAAGATGAGGAGAGACGTAGAAATGAGGAAGAAGCAGATGAGAGACGTGGGAAAGAGAAGGAGAGGCGTAAAAAGGAGGAAGACGCAGAAAAGGAGAGACGTGGGAGAGAGAAGGAGAGACTTAGAAAGGAGGAAGAAGAGGAGGAGAGACATAGAAAGGAGGAAGAAGCAGAGAAGGAAAGACGTAGAAAGGAGGAAGAAGCAGAGAAGGAGAGACGTGGGTTAAGAGAAGGAATAACGTAGAAATGAGAAAGAAGCAGAGAAGGAAAGACGTGGGGAAGAGAAGGAGAGACGTAGAAAGGAGGAGGAAGATGAAAAGGAGAGACGTAGAAATGAGACGTGGGGAAGAGAAGGAGAGGCGTAAAAAGGAGGAAGAAGCAGAAAAGGAGAGACGTGGGAAAGAGGGGAGATGTAGAAAGGAGGAAGAAGAGGAGAAGGAGAGACATAGAAAGGAGGAAGAAGAAGAGAAGGAAAGACAAAGATAACTTCCAATAGCCACCCACAATCTACTCTCTCACGAATCTTGGATATATTCCAAACTATGCGACGAAATACCTAAAATGACAGTTCTAGATGATTCTAGATGTATGTCTTCTTCTTTTTCTTCAAGGACCTCTACATATCCGATTTAACGATATCATTCTTGAGTAGATTCCCACTATTTCTCCGACAAATATTTCCTTGGAAAATTATTTAAATGTACGTTTAAACATTTCTGATAATTTCGCCGTCATTTTTTGTTGTTCAATATATCTGACAGACCCTGTATGTTAACGGATGGCTATTTTTGTTTGTTACCATCATATTATATTCAAAACTGGTTCGTGATTGAACCAGAAAACCAGATTCACTTAATACAGATTTTGATAACCAGTTTTCGATGAGCATTTTAACAAAAAAAATCTTACGCAACTTCTTCGAGATATATAAAAGTTAATGCCGAACGTGTCGTGTCGGTTGTTTTCTCGATAGAGAATTAAAAATTTTTGCATTTTATGATGAAACAGATTTAAATTCTATGCATTTATTATCGAATCACTCTGAATTGTTTTGGGAGAAGAAGAGCCCGACTAAAGAGTAAGAAAAACTTACTATAAGCGTATCTTTTGCTTCTACTATTTTGCTCAAATTATTCAATTTTAATAACGAAAAGAAGTACAATAATTAACCTAAAAAATGTTTGAAGCTTTTTGTTACACCCTGTATTTATTACAATTTAATCTGCATTATTCAATACTTTCCAAATCATATTTAAGCGACTTTATTGTGAAAAAAATTGTTTAAAAACATCAAAATTCAATCCTCCAAAATAAATAATTTCCGAAAGGGGAAGATCCGGGAATAATTTAATTAACTTACATATATTGGCCAAAAACTTATTCCTTACGACTCCGTCACTGCCCATCGTGGTGGTGATTTCGCGACGGCCCAAGATGCGCCAGACATAACCCCCCGACCGCGCATCTCAAATATCCACTCGAAACTAAAGAAAAAGGAACAGAAGAAGACATGCATGCAGAATGTGAATAACACAACAAAACACACTCACTCACATACACACACACAGAGAGACACAATCAGGTAGCAGTACTTACTTTTGTTCTCACCTCTCTCCGTGACCTTCTTCAGTCCCGAGTCTCGAAACGCGGCACCGAGGGGAAAACTCATGGAGGCGCGGGCGATGCGTGTGACGTATATATATGTGTGTGTATGGTCCGGCCGACGAAGGATGATGGTGTCAGGCCTACTAGATACTACTACTGGGGATGCTGTGGTGCGACGGCAGGGTAGGGGTTTACACTCTCCTCTCTGTTCGTTAATGCACCCCGTGCCTCAGTTCTGCGAGCAGTGCTCCGTACTCTGAGCCTGTGTGATAGATCGAGAAATACTCGGCGCACGCACAATACGACGACTTCGCCGCTTTTAATTGGGGGTTTTTGCAGACGAGAACTTTTCAGGAGAACGCCGTTTGGTTAAAAATTTCTCTACCAAGCATATTCTTTCTACTGGTCGACTCGAAAAGTATTACATGGAAGCTAGATAGAATTTCTTTTCATTTATGGTAAGTTTTCGACTTACTTGAAATGTATAATTTACACTCTAAGCTATACTAAATTGTTGCAAGTAGATATACTAAGCCCAGAAGAGTCACCAGTTGATACCATCTTATACAAGGTCTAAAGAGTCTACCTCTCAGCATGCTTACAGGGTAGGCAAATCTACGGAGACTGCACTGGTACAACTGACAGAAGATGCCGTATGGCATGGAAGAAGAAACCTCCATCCACATACTTGCAGAATCTTATGGCCCAACACCTAAGAGATTACTGGATGGAAGAGGGACATTTACCTAAGTTGAAGCCTGCAGATATCCCGAAATTCCTCCGGGAAATAGGACTAATATACCTACATACATTTTACAGGTTTCTATTTACTTGAATAACTTCAAAATTATTCATTTTAAAATTATAAAAAATATATATTTGAGATCCTCGAAACAAGTCCTTTCATTTGATATATCACATGATACAATTTGAAAACTTTTTAATTTGCCCCCCCCAAAACACCCCATATTAAAATTTTTACATTCACGTTAAACGTACGTGTTTGGTCTACGAATATTCATATTTATACGGAATTTCAACTTAATCGGTGCAGTAGAATCAATTAAAAAAATTATTCAAGGGGGTATAAGGATAATTTTTATTTATTTTCTTGAATAACTTCAAAAATATTCATTTTAAAATTATAAAAAATATATATTTGAGATCCTCGAAACAAGTCCTTTCATTTGATATATCACATGATAGAATTTGAAAACTTTTTAATTTGCCCCCCCCCTCCCAAAAAAAACCCCATATTAAAATTTTTCCATTCACGATAAACGTACGTGTTTGGTCTACAAATATTCATATTTATACGGAATTTCAACTTAATCGGTGCAGTAGAATTAATTAAAAAAATTTAAGGGGGTATAAGGATAATTGTTATTAATTTTCTTGAATAACTTCAAAACTATTCATTTTAAAATTATGAAAAATATATACTTGAGACCCTCGCAACCAGACCTTTTATTTGATATGTCAGATGACACAATTTGAAAAACTTTGAAAAAAATAATTTAACTTGCCCTCCCCAAAAAAGACCCATATTACAATTTTTCCATTCACGTTGAAACTACGTGTTTGGGCCACAAATATTTTCATATTTATACCGAATTTCAACTTAATCGGTGAAGTAGAATCAATTAAAAAAATTATTCAAGGGGGTATAAGGATAATTTTTATTAATTTTCTTGAATAACTTCAAAAATATTCATTTTAAAATTATAAAAAATATATATTTGAGATCCTCGAAACAAGTCCTTTCATTTGATATATCACATAATACAATTGGAATTTTTTTTAATTTGCCCCCCTCCCCATATATATTTATTTCAAAACAACGTATCAACTTTGTCAAAAATTTTGAAAAATTGTCAATAATTGTCAAAAACTGTCAAAAATGGTCAATTATTGTCAAAAATGGTTAATAATTGTCAAAAATGGCCAATAATTTTGAAAAATGGTCAATAATTGTCAAAAAATTTGAAAAAAAGGGTCAATAAATGTCAAAATTGCCAAAAATCGTCAATAATTTTGAAAAATGGTCAAAATTGTCAATAATTGTCAACAACTGACAAAAATGGTCAATAATTGTCAACAACTGTCAAAAATGGTCAATAATTGTCAGAAAATTTGGAAAAATGGAAAATAATTGTCAAAAATTGCCAAAAATAGTCAAAATTTTTGAAAAATTGTCAAAAATGATCAATAACTGTCAAAAATGGTCAATTATTTTTAAAAACTGTCAAAATGGACAATTATTATCAAAATTGGTCAATAATTGTCAAATATTGTTAAAATTTTGAAAAATGGTCGATAATTGTCAAAAACTATCAAAAATGGTCAATAATTTTGAAATACTTACAAAAATGGTCAAAAACTATCAAAAATGGTTAAAAATTGTCAATTATTTTTAAAAACTGTCAAATATGGACAATTATTGCTATAATTGGTAAATAATTGTTAAAATTTTGAAAAATAGTGGATAATTGTCAAAAACTATCAAAAATGGTCAATAATTTTGAAAAATTGTCAAAAATGGCCAATACTTGTCAAAAACTATCAAAAACTGTCAAAAATTGACAATTATTGTTAAAAATTGTCAAAATTTTGAAAAATAGTTGATAACTTTCAAAAATTGTTAGTTTCTCAAAAATGGTCGAAAATTTGGAAAAATTGTCAAAAATGGTCAAAAACTATCAAAAATGGTTAAAAAATGTCAATTATTTTTAAAAACTGTCAAAAATGGACAATTATTGCCAAAATTGGTCAATAATTGTCAAAAATTGTTAAAATTTTGAAAATAGTCGATAATTGTCAAAAACTATCAAAAATGGTCAATAATTTTGAAAAATTGTCAAAAATGGCCAATACTTGTCAAAAACTATCAAAAACTGTCAAAAATGGACAATTAATGTTAAAAATTGTCAAAATTTTGAAAAATAGTTGATAATTGTCAAAAATTGTTAGTTTCTAAAAAGTTGTCAAAAATTTTGAAATATGGTCAAAAATGGTCTAAAATATTGAAAAATTGTCAAAAATGGTCAAAAACTATCAAAAATGGTTAAAAATTGTCAATTATTGTTAAAAACTGTCGAAAAATTATCATCATTTTGAAAAATGGTCACTAATTTGAAAAACAGTCCAAAATGGTCAATAATTGTTAAAATTTTGAAAAATGGTCAATAATTGTTAAAATTTTGAAAAATGGTCAATAATTGTTAAAATTTTGAAAAATGGTCAATAATTGTTAAAATTTTGAAAAATGGTCAATAATTGTTAAAATTTTGAAAAATAGTCAATAATTGTCGAAATTTTGAGAAATGGTCAATAATCGTCAAAAGTTGTCAAAATTTTGAAAAATAGTCAATAAATAATAATAGTCAATAAATAATTTTGAAAAATGGTCAAATATTGTCAAAAATGGCCAATAATTTTGAAAAATGGTCAATTATTGTCGAAAATGGTCAATAATTATCAGAAATTGTCAAAAAATTTGGAAAAATGGTCGCTAATTGTAAAAAATGGCTAATAATTTTGAAAAATGGTCAATAATTGTCATAAATTGTCAAAAAATTTGGAAAAATGGTCAATAATTGTCAAAAATTGACAAAAATGGTCAATAATTTTGAAAAATGGTGAATTATTGTTAAAAATGGTCAATAATTGTCAAAAATGGCCAATAATTTTGAAAAATGGTCAATAATTGTCAAAAATTTTGGAAAAATGGTCAATAATTGTCAAAAACGGCCAATAATTTTGAAAAATTGTCAAAAATGGTCAATAAATGGTCCAATAAAAAAAAAGTTTTACAAAATTCCGAGGGTCGCGAATCTTACCGAATCCGTCTTAGATTCTGACAGTTTAAAATGATTATAATCACATGCAATACACTTTCTTTATCTGCCGTCTTTCTCTCTCTCTCTCTCTCTCTCTTCCTTCTCTCTATCTTCTATATCTTTCTCTTCCATCTCTATCTTTCTTTCTCTCTCTCTCTCCCATCTCTCTTTCCTATCTCTCTCTCTTTCTCTCTCTATCCCATCTCTCTATCATCTTTCTCTCTCTCTCTCTCATATCTTTTTTTCTCTACCTCATCTCTCTCCCTCTCTCTCTCATCTTTCTTTCTGTCTCTCCCATCTCTAAAGGATATTTTCGGATAGAAATTACACACAATGAAACGTTGGAACCCCCTCCCCCCCCCCGACCAAAAATAACACCTATATATCCTTTCATTTCAGCGAGCTAGGCCCGTCAGAAATCGATATCCTTGAAAAAAAGAGACCCTACCGCTAATGGACCAAACGACATTCGTTCACAAGGACTGCCGCTTGAATTTTTTTTGCCAGGCCAGGCTCTATAGTCCTCTCTCTTCTTCGCGTTTAAACCACCCACGAGATTTTCGCGCTTCTTCTTTTTTAGGGGATTTCGACGGGATGAAGGAGGCGCGCGAACTACAATACCGATTGGCGAGAGAAACGCACACTACACGAAGATGGATGTGCGAGAGAGATACGAGATTAAGGCAGTGGTGTGGAAACTTTTAATTTTTCTGTTTTAAAATTAAAAAAAAAAGTTTCTAGTGTAGCAGTTTTTGTTATTTTAAATAGAACACACTGTATATTATCAACTTTTCGGATTCTACGTTGAATTTTAATGCCACTTTGTATGTATACTTTAATTTTTTTAATGAAAAATTGACAGGTGCAAACCGTCATATTGAAAATTCTGTGTGAACATCCCCAATTCCAAATAAAATTGATTAGTAGGAAAATCAAGGTAATTAGTATACAGGGTTCGTAAAAAAAATGGATGAAAAGTTCAACTTTGTAAATGTCAATTTTTAAAAAAATTTTCCCTCTTTTATCCAAATCTACTAGAAGATATCCAGATAGACCACGACCCATTCGTGAAGATATTCTCTCCAATTTGGTTCAGTGTCCCATACCGGATTGTGGGTAAAAGAAGATTTTTTGTCGCCCTAATCGTTACGCTACTGAACAAAGACGTGACGATGTGATGTGGGAGCAACAAAGAGAATTTCTATGGCGTAAAAGAGTTGAGATGTGCAAGAAGCAACGCCGAGCAAGAAAAAAAAATCTAATGGTTGTGCATCACTTGTTAGCCGATTTTATTTCATATCCGCCGTTTGGGATTTTCTTTATTTCTCATCGGAAGTGTGTTAATTTCATACTTCATACTTTGTTTGTAGTAAAATATTTATTATATTCGTTGTACTATTTCGTTTGTAACATTTAAGATAAACATTCTGAAAACATCGGGACCCCTTACGCACCCCTCTGCGCTACGGACGTTTCCTTCCCATCAATGTTCTGTTCGGTATTATAAGCTACCACTTACCGCGACTGCGTCTTACACAACTTCAACAAAATTGTATTTAGAAACAACTAATAAATGAGGCTATCAGTGCAATAGTGACGTAACCTCAAAAATTTCATTCACAGATAATTGAAGGATTTATAAATGTGGTTCTTTAATATTTTTTCAACTTTTTTCCAAGCTCTTTTCTGGGAAAAACAGTGTTCAATAAAATATTCAGTTTATTATCGTCTTTACACTACCGACCGATCTACAGCAATTTAAACCAGCAAAAAAGTCGACCATGGGCGTGAATATTTACAATTAAATCATATGTTTAAAAGTTGTTCGTCCACCTCAAGTGGACGAAGGCAATTTTTAGGTCGGACAGAACTTAAATTATATTATATTATGCACGTGAAAGTACTCCACCTTGAGGTGTATGTTTTATGATGCATATGTTGGTTAAGTTCTGCCCGAAACAGAAAGTGAAATGAAATGAGAGTGTCGCTTCTTGCTTGTCTATGTACGTTGTTATGGTAATATAATAAATTCTTTGATGTATGTCAAGGGACTGTAATTCGTTAAAGTAAAATTGTAGCTAAAAAATAAATAAAGTAATCAAAATGAAAGAAATAAAAACCCGAATTACATCTCGTCAAATTGAATAAACCCCAAAAAAAGCGTAGTCGAGTCGAATCGCATGAAAAAGAGGAGTCATTGTAAGATCTTTTATGTATAACACAACTGAATGAAAACTTTTTCGTAATTTCTCTTTGACGTTCTTCGCGTTTTCTTGACCCACATCTGATATACCTACACTACATGTCTGTCTGTTTTTTAGTTGTTTTCTCCTTTCGCGATACCGTCTTTCTTTCCGCAAGTCTTCTTTTTGTTTTGCTGAAAGTCGAACGACTTCATTCATGTCTTTTTATTTTCAACCTCACTTTTTATACAATAAAATTTTTGTTATAAAGAAAAATCAAATTTTCAATCCGTACCTTTTTGAGCACCCTGTATTTAAATGGATTTTAAAAGAGGTGTTACAGATCAAAATATAAGAAACCGTCCCACTGATACTGATATAGTTATGGATAGTTTTTGATGGTGCTTCATCACCAAACGTTAAATATTGTTACTCGATGCACTATTGTTTAAAAGTCCTAGTGAAAGTTGGTCACAATAACATACAGGAAAAGTCAGTATTTTCGGTAGAAAAAAAAATCTAATAAAAAGTAACGAGCTTTAATGTAAAACTCGACACATACTCAATTCTAACCCCTAAATAATTCAGTTAAAATCTGGAATTCCAACATCGGCGGCAACAGCAGCAGCATCCTTGAATCCTTGAGCTCAAGCATGGCACCAGCTTCGAGTTCCTGCGTAACTAACGGCACTACTATCCCTTCTAAAAATATCGATTTCTATACGGGGTGGATAACAACGTAGGGGATGATTTAAAATTGGGAAAGTATAGAAGATGAAGAAGAAAAAACGGTGGAAAATATCTTATTTATGGCTACTGTTGGCTAAATGTTTGTTACATCTTGTATAATGGATAGAAAATTAGATACTGCTTGGAAAGCGAGGGAATGTACAGTGCTTGAAGAAAAAGTGGATAGAAAACGAGAGAATGTACAATACTAATAAAAAAAGTGGATCAAAAGCAAGGGAATGTACAATACTTAAAGAAAAAATGGATCAAAAGCGAGAGAATGTACAATACTAATAGAAAAAGTGGATCGAAAGCAAGGGAATGTACAGAACTTAAAGAATAAGTGGATCAATGTACAGAACTTGAAGAATAAGTGTATCGAAAGTAAGGGAATGTACAGTATTTATAAAAAAAGTGGATCGAAAGCAAGGGAATGTACAGTACTTAAAAAATAAGTGGATCAAAAGCGAGAGATTGTACAATACTAATAGAAAAAGTGGATCGAAAGCAAGGGAATGTACAGTACATAAAGAAAAAGTAGATCAAAAGCGAGAGAATGTACAATACTAATAAAAAAAGTAGATCAAAAGCAAGGGAATGTACAGTACTTGAAGAAAAAGTGGATCAAAAGCGAGTGAATGTACAATACTTACTAATAGAAAAAGTGGATCGAAAGCAAGGGAATGTACAGTACTTATTAAAAAAGTGGATCGAAAGCAAAGAAATGTACAGTACTTGAAAAAAAAGTGGATCAAATGCGAGAGAATGTACAATACTAATAGAAAAAATGGATCAAAAGCAAGGGAATGTACAGTACTTAAAGAAAAAGTGGATCAAAAGCGAGAGAATGTACAATACTAATAGAAAAAGTGGATCAAAAGCGAGACAATGTACAGTACTTGAAGAAAAAGTGGATCAAAAGCGAGAGAATGTACAATACTAATAGAAAAAGTGGATCGAAAGCAAGGGAATGTACAGTACTTGAAGAAAAAGTGGATCAAAAGCGAGTGAATGTACAATACTTACTAATAGAAAAAGTGGATCAAAAGCGAGTGAATGTACAATACTTACTAATGGAAAAAGTGGATAGAAAGCAAGGGAATGTACAGTAATTAAAGAAAAAGTGGATCAAAAGCGAGAGAATGTACAGTACTAATAGAAAAAGTGGATCAAAAGCGAGACAATGTACAGTACTTGAAGAAAAAGTGGATCAAAAGCGAGAGAATGTACAATACTAATAAAAAAAGTGGATCGAAAGCAAGGGAATGTACAGTACTTGAAGAAAAAGTGGATCAAAAGCGAGTGAATGTACAATACTTACTAATAGAAAAAGTGGATCAAAAGCGAGTGAATGTACAATACTTACTAATGGAAAAAGTGGATAGAAAGCAAGGGAATGTACAGTAATTAAAGAAAAAGTGGATCAAAAGCGAGAGAATGTACAGTACTAATAGAAAAAGTGGATCAAAAGCGAGACAATGTACAGTACTTGAAGAAAAAGTGGATCAAAAGCGAGAGAATGTACAATACTAATAAAAAAAGTGGATCGAAAGCAAGGGAATGTACAGTACTTGAAGAAAAAGTGGATCAAAAGCGAGTGAATGTACAATACTTACTAATAGAAAAAGTGGATCAAAAGCGAGTGAATGTACAATACTTACTAATGGAAAAAGTGGATAGAAAGCAAGGGAATGTACAGTAATTAAAGAAAAAGTGGATCAAAAGCGAGAGAATGTACAGTACTAATAGAAAAAGTGGATCTAAAGCAAGGCAATGTTCAGTACTTAAAGAAAAAGTGGATCAAAAGCGAGAGAATGTACAGTACTTATAGAAAAAGTGGATAGAAAGCGAGAGAATGTGCAGTACTAATGGAAAAAGTGGATCGAAAGCAAGGGAAGGTACAGTACTTAAAGAAAAAGTGGATGAAAAGCGAGGGAACGTACAGAACTTCAAGATAAAGTGGATCAAAAGCGAGAGAATGTACAGTACCTAAAGAAAAGATGGATCAAAAGCGAGAGAATGTACAGAACTTGAAGAGAAAGAGGATCAAAAGCAAAAGAATGTACAGTGCTAATGGAAAAAGTGGATCGAAAGCAAGGGAATGTACAATACTTAAAGAAAAAGTGGATCAAAAGTGAGGGAATGTACAGAACTTGAAAAGAAAGTGGATCAAAAGCGAGAGAATGTACAGAACTTGAAAATAAAGTGGATCAAAAGCGAGAGAATGTACAGTACTTGAAGAGAAAGTGGATCAAAAGCGAGAAAATGTACAGTGCTAATGGAAAAAGTGGATCGAAAGCAAGGGAATGTACAATACTTAAAGAAAAAGTGGATCAAAAGTGAGGGAATGTACAGAACTTGAAAAGAAAGCGAGAGAATGTACAGAACTTGAAAAGAAAGTGGATCAAAAGCGAGAGAATGTACAGTACTTGAAGAGAAAGTGGATCAAAAGCGAGAAAATGTACAGTGCTAATGGAAAAAGTGGATCGAAAGCAAGGGAATGTGCAGTACTTAAAGAAAAAGTGGATCAAAAGCGAGAGAATGTACAATACTAATAAAAAAAGTGGATCGAAAGCAAGGGAATGTACAGTACTTAAAGAAAAAGTGGATGAAAAGCGAGGGAACGTACAGAACTTTAAGATAAAGTGGATCAAAAGCGAGAGAATGTACAGTACCTAAAGAAAAGATGGATCAAAAGCGAGAGAATGTACAGAACTTGAAGAGAAAGTGGATCAAAAGCAAGAGAATGTACAGTGCTAATGGAAAAAGTGGATCGAAAGCAAGGGAATGTACAATACATAAAGAAAAAGTGGATCAAAAGTGAGGGAATGTACAGAACTTGAAAAGAAAGTGGATCAAAAGCGAGAGAATGTACAGAACTTGAAAAGAAAGTGGATCAAAAGCGAGAGAATGTACAGTACTTGAAGAGAAAGTGGATCAAAAGCGAGAAAATGTACAGTGATAATGGAAAAAGTGGATCGAAAGCAAGGGAATGTACAGTACTTATAGAAAAGGTGGATAGAAAGCGAGAGAATGTACTGTAGTTTTGGAAGGTGGATAGAAAGCGAGAATCTACTGTCGTTTTGGAAAAAATGGACGGAAAGTGAAAGAATATACAGTACTTAAAGAAAAAGTGGATCGAAAGCGAGAGAATGTACAATACTAATAAAAAAAGTGGATCGAAAGCAAGGGAATGTACAGTGCTTGAAGAAAAAGTGGATAGAAAACGAGAGATTGTACAATACTAATAGAAAAAGTGGATCGAAAGCAAGGGAATGTACAGTACATAAAGGAAAAATAGATCAAAAGCGAGAGAATGTACAATACTAATAGAAAAAGTGGATCGAAAGCAAGGGAATGTACAGTACTTGAAGAAAAAGTGGATCAAAAGCGAGTGAATGTACAATACTTACTAATAGAAAAAGTGGATCGAAAGCAAGGGAATGTACAGTACTTATTAAAAAAGTGGATCGAAAGCAAAGAAATGTACAGTACTTGAAAAAAAAGTGGATCAAAAGCGAGAGAATGTACAATACTAATAGAAAAAATGGATCAAAAGCAAGGGAATGTACAGTACTTAAAGAAAAAGTGGATCAAAAGCGAGAGAATGTACAATACTAATAGAAAAAGTGGATCGAAAGCAAGGGAATGTACAATACTTAAAGAGGATCGAAAGCAAGGTAATGTACAGTACTTGAAGAAAAAGTGGATCAAAAGCGAGAAAATGTACAGTACTTGAAGAAAAAGTGGATGAAAAGCGAGAGAATATACAATACTAATAGAAAAAGTGGATCAAAAGCGAGACAATTTACAGTACTTCAAGAAAAAGTGGATGAAAAGCGAGAGAATATACAATACTAATAGAAAAAGTGGATCAAAAGCGAGACAATGTACAGTACTTGAAGAAAAAGTGGATCAAAAGCGAGAGAATGTACAATACTAATAGAAAAAGTGGATCAAAAGCGAGACAATGTACAGTACTTGAGGAAAAAGTGGATCGAAAGCAAGGGAATGTGCAGTACTTGAAGAAAAAGTGGATCAAAAGCGAGAGAATGTACAGTACTTGAAGAAAAAGTGGATGAAAAGCGAGAGAATATACAATACTAATAGAAAAAGTGGATCAAAAGCGAGACAATTTACAGTACTTGAAGAAAAAGTGGATCAAAAGCGAGAGAATGTACAATACTAATAGAAAAAGTGGATCGAAAGCAAGGGAATGTACAGTACTTGAAGAAAAAGTGGATCAAAAGCGAGAGAATGTACAATACTAATAGAAAAAGTGGATCGAAAGCAAGGTAATGTACAGTACTTAAAGAAAAAGTGGATCAAAACCGAGAGAATGTACATTACTAATAGAAAAAATGGATCGAAAGCAAGGGAATCTACAATACTTAAAGAAAAAGTGGATCAAAAGCGAGAGAATGTACAGTACTTGAAGAAAAAGTGGATGAGAAGCGATAGAATATACAATACTAATAGAAAAAGTGGATCAAAAGCGAGACAATTTACAGTACTTGAAGAAAAAGTGGATCAAAGCCGAGAGAATGTACAATACTAATAGAAAAAGGGGATCGAAAGCAAGGGAATGTACAGTACTTAAAGAATAAGTGGATCAAAAGCGAGAGAATGTACAATACTTACTAATGGAAAAAGTGGTTCGAAAGCAAGGGAATGTACAGTACTTAAAGAATAAGTGGATCAAAAGCGAGAGAATGTCCAGTACTTGAAGAAAAAGTGGATCAAAAGCGAGAGAATGTACAATACTAATAGAAAAAGTGGATCGAAAGCAAGGGAATGTACAGTAGGTACTTAAAGAATAAGTGGATCAAAAGCGAGAGAATGCACAATATTTACTAATGGAAAAAGTGGATCGAAAGCAAGAGAATGTCCAGTACTTGAAGAAAAAGTGGATCAAAAGCGAGAGAATGTACAATACTAATAGAAAAAGTGGATCGAAAGCAAGGGAATGTACAGTAGGTACTTAAAGAAAAAGTGGATGAAAAGCGAGAGAATGTACATCACTTACTAATGGCAAAAGTGGATCGAAAGCAAGAGAATGTACAGTAGGTACTTACAAAAAAAGTGGATCAAAAGCGAGAGAATGTACAATATTTACTAATGGAAAAAATGGATCGAAAGCAAGGGAATGTACAGTTATAAAAAAAGTAGATCGAAAGCGAGGTAATACAAAGTACTTATAAAAAAAAATAGTGTAAAAAGCGTAACAATAATATCATATGCAAGTGAAAATTGGACACTGGGAAAGAAGGATGAAGCCAAGATGAACACAATTGAGATGAAGCACCTAAGAAGAATAGCAGTGGAAACAAAGTGGGACAAATTTAGAAATGAAGAGATAAGACAAATAACAAAACAATAACCAATAATAAAAAAAATAAAGAGAAAACAATTAAATTGGTATGGACATATTGTCAGAATGAAAATAGATATAATTACAAGAAAGGTGATGGAAGCTAGAAGTACTATTCACAGAAGAAGAGGTAGACCGAGAAGGAAGTGGATAGACCAAATAAAGGAGATAGGGAATAAGAAAGGAAAAACTCTAGATGAAATGAAAAGAGCAAGAGACAGGAAAGAGTGGAAGCATTGAGTACAAGAGGAAACGGAATCCTATGTCCTAGAGTTTGGGGGAAAAAATTCTTATGAGAAAATTATTAAAAATGTTTTTGAGCTCATAATACAACTTACTGGGTGAGCCAACAATCAATAGCACTCACCAAAAAATGCCAATATCTTTGGAATGACAAGAGATATCAGTTCGCGGTATTGACAGGTCCATAAGTCATCTTATTTGCCTTTTTGTAAGTTAGTTAGAAGCATTCCATTTGAAATTTTTTAGGAAGTTAGGTGTTACATAAAGCCCTCTAGTTGCAAATTGAAATATTAAAAGTGTTGTTGTTATTTGTTTCTGGAATCTAGCCTAAATGCTCTATGCATGGAGTCTATATTTTTGAAAATCGGTTAAGGCATATGGAAGTTACGATAATTTTTATGTCAACGAAAGAACAATTCTCCCACCACTTCAGAATAGGTGATACAGAAAAATGACGTTAACAAAAGTTGTAGAATAAGGAAGGACAGTAGCTTCGAAAGTTGATATTTTTTCCCAACTTAATTTGGGGAATATTTTGTAAAAAATCCAATTATATTTTATAAGTTATAGAAAAACTAACGAAAAACTATGGACTCAAAAATATTTTTAATAATTTGTTTAGGGCCGATTTTCTCATCCCCAGCTCTAGGGCATAAGGTACCTAGTTACCTTTATTGAATCACCCGGTACAGTAGTTAGGAAAACTACTTTCTCAAAACAAAACAAACCCGATAACACCACGAAATACCCTTTCTATCTTGTGTTTACTTTTCGAATGATTATATCGACGGTGGGACACCCTGTATACTATTCATCCTGCGAACATGGACTTTTGGAGGCGGAGAAGCAAGAGGAAGCAACAGCGGCGGCGTCCACGGCGCTTCGCGATTGATTTTTATTACAGAAGGGCGGAGTAGTGGGGGCAGGGTAAAAGGGAAAATTCCCCTGTTGATTCGCTGAACCTTGTCAGGATAGGGTTTAATACAGAAACGGACCGCCATTAAATAATTAAGAAAGTGTTAGAGAGGAAAATATAAATGATGAATTTTTATTGATCCTTACTATTTTTTCTGTATTGGGATTTGCTTTTATTGAAGCAATTAAATTTGCAGACCAACTTTTAATTCCATTGTTGAGAATATACCCTGTATGTAGAGTGTGGTATGATACATAACCCCATTTTATACAAAGCATTATTTTTGATTATTATGATATAAATCGGAATTTTCAAATTTTAATAAGAAACAGAAAGTAATTTTACCATCCTTTCACTTTTCAATAATAAAATTATATACCTAGCAGTGTTCATGTATAAAATGATGGATGCCTTTTAGACCTTCACGTTGAGGGTAGAAGGAAGCATTTTAAACAACTAAATATGAGATAAAAACCGTTTAAACATCTACCTAATTAAAGCAATGATCGATCTTATCTACTCTACCGATAAATATTCAAATATAAAAGCGATAAATGTAATTAAAAGCCTCTTTGTTTATTTATAGATACATACCATGCGATGCAACTACACGACTCACTTTCGTTTGAAGGTAGGAAACTGTAATAACATAACGGTACATAAATGTGTAAAGGTTGGTACCTAATATAATTCATAGAGGGCGATAGTAGATTTGAATTATGAATAAAAAAAAATAATTCATGAAATATATATTTGTTTATTAAAATTATGTGCATTTTGAGAATATACTAGGTGTTGAGGAAGGGCGAAGCAATGTGGGACTGGAATAATTAAAAGTACGTAAAACAATAAAGGGAACTTTTTAAAAATCAACAAGAGATGGCGCTGCTAGTTCAACGAGTTGTTTTCAATATTAAATAGAATATGATTGAAAATGGTGGTTTTTAGTATAGAAATCTGTAAGCTATGAAAGTCATTTTCGATTGAAGAGTGTAAAGCGGTTATTAAATAGAACACTAGATGGCGCAACGTATACAACAATGTGATTTAGAATTTCATTCATGATTAAATGTGAATTAAAATGAGTAAATAAATACAAAGAAAAACAATAAATATTATTAACAAAATTTTTTTTTTGTTGATATTCTGATTAATTACAGACTTTTATTTGATATCCCATAATTTAGGTATTTAGAACATAACAGAATTTTTTTTTAAATTAAGTAGAGATAATTTAATGTTTAGATAAGAGATAGTCGTATCCGAAAACATGTTTCTCCATATTAAGATACGCTTCAATTATAGAGATATCAACTTTTACTACCTCAAATCATTTCGAGTTTGAGATTTATAAAATATTAATTCAGACATGTTAAAATCGTTAAATATTCCTATAATTTTTTAATAACAAGGTAGATAACTCGATCTTAAAGCTGTCAATGTCATTTGTACCCTTTATCAGCCTGTATCTCACAAACTAACAAGGTTAGAGAAAAATTGTATTTAGGAAGGTATTTTACGTAACATTATGTATGATATTAAAAGTCAGTAATATACAGGGTCTTCTATTCAAAATAACAAAGTTGCTGCTCACTTCCGCTTTAACCGGAAGTGTCATGTCTGTCAAAACATTTTCTATAAATTCGCCATTATACTTGTGACCCATATACAAGTACCAATTTTCATAAAAATAATGTAGGTAGTGCCTAATAAATATAAAGTCGTGAGACAGCCTGTATAACTTTTTTTAAATTTTAATTACATACACTACTTCAAGCTGTATATAATTCCGTAATATATTATCACTTTATTTTACTCTAGTATTGTAGGAAAAATGATTAGTAGATCAATGACCTCAAATGTATTCTACATATCATATACAGGGTGTTACGATATGCGATAAAAACGATCTACAACTCTGTGAGCAATCGATTTACAGCTTAGGGAGGGAGACTGGAATGGTCGAGCGAGTCTTGCTTATATATCAGAAGTGGGATTTTATCTACAAAATGTCCATAATGTGATATGACAGTGAGAAGTAGACTGGAGTCTCAGGAGATAGACTTAGACAAGCAAAGAGTCTGATGGCCAAATGTAAAAAGGAACTCCTGGGTTCGAATCCTGGTGATGGTCTTGCTTTTAGAATTGTCTGCTTATATATATCAGAAGTGGGATTTAATCTACAAAATGTCTACATGAGGCCATAATGTGATGTGCTAGTAAGGGGGTGACTGGAATGGGCGTCAGGCTCGCCAGAAGAGCGAGATAGAGGTAGGCAAGCAAATCGAGTGAGAATGTCGTATACGTACAAAAGTCAAGTCTAGCCCTCCTGCTACCATATTGACTTTGACGTTAAATCCTGTAATAAGTAATACCGACATTTTTTGGATGAAATTTTTTACTAATTACTTGGTAAGTGGAAAAACGCAACACCCTGTAATTAAATATAATATAATATGTCTAGTTTCTTCCATGAGTATTAGTTGACCGGATATTAGAAAAAAAAATTAGATGTATATTATCTGTCTTACGTAGATTAACCTAAAATTTTATGTTCTATGATTTTCTTTTGTTTGTTTCGTCACGGAAATTACCACAAGAGCGTATGCATAGCATATACGGTTAGTAAATTTGATATCAAAATTACGGAACATAAAATAATGAGGTTTTCATATGAAATTGGAGTGCATCAAGTCAGAGTGTAAAAAAAGCATTAGCGGCGTAGTGGGAGAAGGGTCAAAGTTTCGTTTACCGGAAAATTTCACTCATTTATCCACAAATTTTTAATTGTTTTCGATAACAGAGAAAATTAAAGGAAATTTTTGAAAAATAAACGTATAGATTGTTCGAAGTCAATTGGAGAACTCCATAGATTCATAAATGTTAACATCAGTCTACGGAACAACCCAAAAAAATATAGGGACTTGAACTTTTTTTTTGGTTGTTCCACAATCTTTATGAATATGTGGGGTGTTCCATAATCTTTATAAATATGTGGGTTGTTCCATAATATTTGTAAATCTGTGGGTTGTTCCATAATATTTATAAATATGTGAGTTGTTCTATAATCTTTGTAAATCTGTGGGTTGTTCCGTAATATTTATAAATATATGGGTTATTCCATAATCTTTATAAATCTGTGGATTGTTCCATAATCTTTATAAGTCTATGGGTTGTTCCATAATCTTTATAAATCTGTGGGTTGTTCCATAATCTTTATAAATAAATCTGTGGGTTTTTCCATAATCTTTATAAATCTATGGATTGTTTCATAATATTTATAAATCTGTGGGTTGTTCCATAATCTTTGTAAATAAATCTGTGGGTTTTTCCATAATCTTTATAAATCTGTGGGTTGTTCCATAATCTTTATAAATAAATCTGTGGATTTTTCCATAGTATTTATAAATTTATGGGTTGTTCCATCTTTATAAATCTAAGGGTAGTTTCATAATATTTATAAATCTGTGGGTTGTTCCATAATCTTTATAAATAAATCTGTGGGTTTTTCCATAATCTTTATAAATCTATGGGTTGTTTCATAATATTTAAAAATCTGTGGGTTGTTCCATAATCTTTATAAATAAATCTGTGGGTTTTTCCATAATTTTTATAAATCTATGGGTTGTTTCATAATATTTATAAATCTGTGGGTTGTTCCATAATCTTTGTAAATCTGTGGGTTGTTCCATAATCTTTATAAATAAATCTATGGGTTGTTTCATAATATTTATAAATCTATGGGTTGTTTCATAATATTTGTAAATCTGTGGGTTGTTCCTTAATCTTTATAAATAAATCTGTGGGTTTTTCCATAATCTTTATAAATCTATGGGTTGTTTCATAATATTTATAAATCTGTGGGTTTTTCCATAATCTTTACAAATCTATGGGTTGTTCCATAATCTTTATAAATCTGTGGGTTGTTCCATAATCTTTATAAATAAATCTGTGGGTTTTTCCATATTCTTTAAAAATCTATGGGTTGTTCCATAATCTTTATAAATCTGTGGGTTGTTCCATAATCTTTATAAATCTGTGGGTTGTTCCATAATCTTTGTAAATCTGTGGGTTGTTCCGAAATATTTATAAATATGTGGGTTATTCTATAATCTTTATAAATCTGTGGATTGTTCCATAATATTTATAAATTTGTGGATTGTTCCATAATCTTTATAAGTCTATGGGTTGTTCCATAATCTTTATAAATCTGTGGGTTGTTCCATAATCTTTATAAATCTGCGGGTTATTCCATAATCTTTATAAATAAATCTGTGGGTTTTTCCATAATCTTTATAAATAAATCTGTGGGTTTTTCCATATTCTTTATAAATCTATGGGTTGTTTCATAATATTCATAAATCTGTGGGTTGTTCAATAATCTTTGTAAATCTGTGGATTGTTCCGTAATATTTATAAATATATGGGTTGTTCCATAATCTTTATAAATCTGTGAATTGTTCCATAATCTTTATAAGTCAATGGGTTGTTCTATAATCTTTATAAATCTGTGGATTGTTCCATAATCTTTATAAGTCAATGGGTTGTTCTATAATCTTTATAAATCTGTGAATTGTTCCATAATCTTTATAAGTCAATGGGTTGTTCTATAATCTTTATAAATCTGTGAATTGTTCCATAATCTTTATAAGTCAATGGGTTGTTCCATAATCTTTATAAATCTGTGGGTTGTTATATAATCTTTATAAATCTATGGGTTGTTTCATAATATTTATAAATCTGTGGACTGTTTCATAATCTTTGTAAATCTGTGGGTTGTTCCGTAATATTTATAAATATGTAGGTTGTTCCATAATCTTTATAAATCTGTGGATTGTTCCATAATCTTTATAAGTCTATGGATTGTTCCATAATCTTTATAAATCTGTGGGTTTTTCCATAATCTTTATAAATAAATCTGTGGGTTGTTCCATAATCTTTGTAAATCTGTAGGTTGTTCCGTAATATTTATAAATATGTGGGTTGTTCCATAATCTTTATAAATCTGTGGATTGTTCCATAATCTTTATAAGTCTATGGATTGTTCCATAATCTTTATAAATCTGTGGGTTTTTCCATAATCTTTATAAATAAATCTGTGGGTTGTTCCATAATCTTTGTAAATCTGTGGGTTGTTCCGTAATATTTATAAATATGTGGGTTGTTCCATAATCTTTATAAATCTGTGGATTGTTCCATAATCTTTATAAGTCTATGGATTGTTCCATAATCTTTATAAATCTGTGGGTTTTTCCATAATCTTTATAAATAAGTCTGTGGGTTGTTCCATAATCTTTGTAAATCTGTGGGTTGTTCCGTAATATTTATAAATATGTGGATTGTTCCATAATCTTTATAAATCTGTGGATTGTTCCTTAATCTTTATATGTCTATGGGTTGTTCCATAATCTTTATAAATAAATCTGTGGGTTTTCCATAATCTTTATAAATCTGTGGGTTGTTCCATAATCTTTATAAGTCAATGGGTTGTTCCATAATCTTTATAAATCTGTGGGTTGTTATATAATCTTTATAAATTTATGGGTTGTTTCATAATATTTATAAATCTGTGGGCTGTTTCATAATCTTTGTAAATCTGTGGGTTGTTCCGTAATATTTATAAATATGTAGGTTGTTCCATAATCTTTATAAATCTGTGGATTGTTCCATAATCTTTATAAGTCTATGGATTGTTCCATAATCTTTATAAATCTGTGGGTTTTTCCATAATCTTTATAAATAAATCTGTGGGTTGTTCCATAATCTTTGTAAATCTGTGGGTTGTTCTGTAATATTTATAAATATGTGGGTTGTTCCATAATCTTTATAAATCTGTGGATTGTTCCTTAATCTTTATATGTCTATGGGTTGTTCCATAATCTTTATAAATAAATCTGTGGGTTTTTCCATAATCTTTATAAATCTGTGGGTTGTTCCATAATCTTTATAAATAAATCTGTGGGTTTTTCCATAATCTTTATAAATAAATCTGTGGATTTTTCCATAATCTTTATAAATCTGTGGATTGTTCCATAATCTTTATAAGTCTATGGGTTGTTCCATAATCTTTATAAATCTGTGGGTTGTTATATAATCTTTATAAATCTATGGGTTGTTTCATAATATTTATAAATCTGTGGGCTGTTTCATAATCTTTGTGAATCTGTGGGTTGTTCCGTAATATTTATAAATATGTAGGTTGTTCCATAATCTTTATAAATCTGTGGATTGTTCCATAATCTTTATAAGTCTATGGATTGTTCCATAATCTTTATAAATCTGTGGGTTTTTCCATAATCTTTATAAATAAATCTGTGGGTTGTTCCATAATCTTTGTAAATCTGTGGGTTGTTCCGTAATATTTATAAATATGTGGGTTGTTCCATAATCTTTATAAATCTGTGGATTGTTCCTTAATCTTTATATGTCTATGGGTTGTTCCATAATCTTTATAAATAAATCTGTGGGTTTTCCATAATCTTTATAAATAAATCTGTGGATTTTTCCATAATCTTTATAAATCTGTGGATTGTTTCATAATCTTTATAAATAAATCTGTGGGTTTTTCCATAATCTTTATAAATAAATCTGTGGGTTTTTACATAATCTTTATAAATAAATCTGTGGGTTTTTCCATAATCTTTACAAATCTATGGGTTGTTCCATAATCTTTATAAATCTGTGGGTTGTTCCATAATCTTTATAAATAAATCTGTGGGTTTTTCCATATTCTTTAAAAATCTATGGGTTGTTCCATAATCTTTATAAATCTGTGGATTGTTCCATAATCTTTATAAATAAATCTGTGGGTTTTTCCATAATCTTTATAAATCTATGGGTTGTTTCATAATATTTATAAATCTGTGGGTTGTTCCATAATCTTTATAAATCTGTGGGTTGTTCCATTATATTTATGTTGTTCCAACTGACTTCGTGTAAACTTCAACACTTACAATTCTATCTTATCCTTTCTATTATTTTAAAAAACATTCAATACTATACGTAGTTAAATTTTTAGAATTTCATTTTTTTTGTCTTTAAATTGTTGGTCGAGAAAATTTTAATAACCCGCCAATGGTTTTACTGTAACATTCTCGTTATTGTAGAAAAGGGGCACGATTAGATTTCCTTTCCTTTCTATTCCATTCCATTATTTTAACCGGCGAGAATAATAGAATTTACAATGAAACCGTTTCTACGGTAAAACTAGAAAGTCATAAAAAATTGTTTAGTTAATCACAGAAACGAACTGTTTAGAAAATTGACAATTTTTATTTTATAGTCCAAATAAGTAAAAAAAAACTCCTGTTTCTTTTTATTTAGTCGACGTAACTGTATTAATTATTATTATTATGCTACGAGGGTGTTTGAATTTGTTCTGACCGGAAATTGAGTTGCTCTTTTGGGATCTCATTTAAGATCGTCTCTGTATACTTGGAAACTGGGGTAATAAAAAATAAATTTGCAATGATAGACCCTATAAAACCCCGTGGGTTATTCCATAATCTTTATAAATCTGTGGATTGTTCCATAATCTTTATAAGTCTATGGGCAGTTCCATAATCTGTGGGTTGTTAGATAATCTTTGTAAATCTGTGGGTTGTTCCATAATCTTTATAAATCTGTGGGTTGTTCCATAATCTTTATAAATAAATCTGTGGGTTTTTCCATAATCTTTATAAATAAATCTGTGGATTTTTCCATAACCTTTATAAATAAATCTGTGGGTTTTTCCATAATCTTTATAAATACATCTGTGGGTTTTTCCATAATCTTTATTAATTCATTGGTTTTTTCCATCTTTATAAATCTATGGGTTGTTTCATAATATTTATAAATCTGTGGGTTGTTCCATAATGTTTGTAAATCTGTGGATTGTTCCATAATCTTCATAAGTCTATGGGTTGTTCCATAATCTTTATAAATCTGTGGGTTGCTCCATAATCTTTATAAATAAATCTGTGGGTTTTTCCATAATCTTTATAAATAAATCTGTGGGTTTTTCCATAATCTTTATAAATCTATGGGTTGTTTCATAATATTTATAAATCTGTGGGTTGTTCCGTAATATTTATAAATCTGTGGGTTATTCCGTAATATTTATAAATCTGTGGGTTATTCCATAATCTTTATAAATCTATGGGTTGTTTCATAATATTTATAAATCTGTGGGTTGTTCCGTAATATTTATAAATCTGTGGGTTATTCCGTAATATTTATAAATCTGTGGGTTATTCCATAATCTTTATAAATCTGTGGGTTGCTCCATAATCTTTATAAATAAATCTGTGGGTTTTTCCATAATCTTTATAAATAAATCTGTGGGTTTTTCCATAATCTTTATAAATCTATGGGTTGTTTCATAATATTTATAAATCTGTGGGTTGTTCCGTAATATTTATAAATCTGTGGGTTATTCCGTAATATTTATAAATCTGTGGGTTATTCCATAATCTTTATAAATCTGTGGATTGTTCCATAATCTTTATAAATCTGTGGGTTGTTCCATAATCTTTATAAATCAATCTGTGGGTTTTTCCATAATATTTATAAATCTATGGGTTGTTTCATAATCTTTGTAAATATGTGGGTTGTTCCATAATCTTTGTAAATCTGTGGATTGTTCCGTTATATTTATAAATCTATGGGTTGTTTCATAATATTTATAAATCTGTGGGTTGTTCCATAATCTTTGTAAATAAATCTGTGGGTTTTTCCATAATCTTTATAAATTTATGGGTTGTTCCATCTTTATAAATCTATGGGTTGTTTCATAATATTTATAAATCTGTGGGTTGTTCCATAATCTTTATAAATAAATCTGTGGGTTGTTCCATAATCTTTATAAATAAATCTGTGGGTTTTTCCATAATCTTTATAAGGCATACTCAGGAATCCTGATCAGATTGAGAGCTGCTATGACAGTGCAAGCTGTCCACAAGTAGATCTCGCCCATTGAATCAGTAAACAAGTTTTTTATTGTTGATGGGACGTTAAGTAAACCGGTCGGGACACCGGGATTTTGTCTGAAAACCGGGACGTCTGGCAAGTCAACTATTAAATTTGTGTACAAAAAAAGAAAGAGGCTTCGCAAGTGATAAACCTCTTTGGGACTGTACTAAAAAAAATATGAATTCAAGCGACCTACGTGAAAAAAAAAACCACTTCTTGGGTACCTACCTTGAATGGAAATTCAACGCTTAGAATAAATTCGACTGCAAAGAAAACATGAAACTTCTTCCTTCGACGTTTTCTTACCTGTCCAGTTTTAGTGCCTTTGAGAAGGTCACCAGTAGCGCATCCATAATATTTTAATTTGAGTTACAGAATATGGAAAAGAAAAAAGTTGTTTGTGTACTTTTTCCAGTAGAATTTAATGGTCGAAAATTTAAACAAATTAATAACAATTAAGCAAAATGAGCACTTATTCCTTTTTTTTTTTGCATTTTTGAGCATGTTCTTCTATTGTGACTACTATTTTTTTAAATTTCAATTGAAAGTTGATGTAAAATCGAAAAAAATTGAACTTGTTTCGAGAATTTTTCAAAGGAGAATTTTAGTTTTTGAAAAAAAGCGATTTTTAACGAAAAAACGTCATAACAAGAAAATTTTTTAATATTTTAATTTGAAATTTTTTTTCATAGTTTGTGACTATAAAAGCTACCTTCTACCAAATTTTCATCAAAATCGAACAATTTTTGCCGAAACTAAAAATCGAAAAATGCAGTTTTTTGCTTTTTTCGAGCTAATTTTGAGGTTAAGTAAAAAAATCACTGATACAAAAGTTGTAGATCTTTTTGAGATCTACAACTTTTATATTCAACTTTTTTTTCCAGGACCTCAACTTTGGCCGGAAATCGTAATAATGTCTTTTTCCACCCCCCAAAAAAAGTGTTTACCGAAAAAATGTCAAAATTCTAAAAATTTTCAATATTTTAATATGAAATTTTTTTCCATAGTTTGTGACTATAAAAGCTACCTTCTACCAAATTTTCATCAAAATCGAACAATTTTTGACGAAACTAAAAATAAAAAACGAAAAATGCAGTTCTTTTAGTTTTTCGAGCTAATTTTGAGGTTATGTGAAAAAGTCACTAATGAGAAAGTTGTAGATTTTTCCAAGATCTACAACTATTATATTCACCTTTTTTTTCTAGGACCTTAACTTTGGCCGGAAATCGCAATGTCTTTTGCCTCCCCCCAAAAAGGTGTTTTTTTACCGAAAAAACGTCATAACTCGAACAATTTTCAATATTTTATTTTGAAATTTTTTTCCATAGTTTGTGACTATCAAAGCTTCTTTTTACCAAATTTTCATCAAAATCGAACGATTTTTGCCGAAACTAAAAATAAAAAACGAAAAATGCAGTTTTTTGTCTTTTTCAGGCTAATTTTGAGGTTATGTGAAAAAGTCACTAATACAAAAGTTGTAGATCTTTTTGAGATCTACAACTTTTATATTCAACTTTTTTTTCCAGGACCTCAACTTTGGCCGGAAATCGTAATAATGCCTTTTTCCACCCCCCAAAAAAAGTGTTTACCGAAAAAACGTCAAAATTCTAAAAATTTTCAATATTTTAATATGAAATTTTTTTCCATAGTTTGTGACTATAAAAGCTACCTTCTACCAAATTTTCATCAAAATCGAACAATTTTTGACGAAACTAAAAATAAAAAACGAAAAATGCAGTTCTTTTAGTTTTTCGAGCTAATTTTGAGGTTATGTGAAAAAGTCACTAATGAAAAAGTTGTAGATTTTTCCAAGATCTACAACTATTATATTCACCTTTTTTTTCTAGGACCTTAACTTTGGCCGGAAATCGCAATGTCTTTTGCCTCCCCCCAAAAAGGTGTTTTTTTACCGAAAAAACGTCATAACTCGAACAATTTTCAATATTTTATTTTGAAATTTTTTTCTATAGTTTGTGACTATCAAAGCTTCTTTTTACCAAATTTTCATCAAAATCGAACGATTTTTGCCGAAACTAAAAATAAAAAACGAAAAATGCAGTTTTTTGCCTTTTTCAGGCTAATTTTGAGGTTATGTGAAAAAGTCACTAATACAAAAGTTGTAGATCTTTTTGAGATCTACAACTTTTATATTCAACTTTTTTTTCCAGGACCTCAACTTTGGCCGGAAATCGTAATAATGTATTTTTCCACCCCCCAAATCATCCCTCCTACTTTTCAGCGATGCATTTATTTTTCCTTTGTGTGTAATAACCCCCTCTACAACTCCCTTTTTTTTAACCAAAAAATGAGCTAATTAACCTAGTCTAAATAAAATCCTCTGTATTCGTGTAAACGAATCTTTACACTAGAGTTGCACGATACACTTGAAAGTATCGATTCGGATCGGAACGTAAAGTATCGATACAGTAGAATATCGAATGTTAACGTATCGATTCGTTAACGATCCGAGATTTTAAGGCTACCAGCGGTTCTATTCAACAACCAAAATGTGGTGATGAAACGAATTAAATAACAACAAAACTAACAAGATATTTTTAATAACTAAACAGGGATCGACAATCACTCAACGGTTCAGCTGACAGCTGACAATTTTACAGAGATCTTCTAAACTCTAAAGTGACCTAGCCTAACGGTTGCGTGAATATATTTGCTTTTATTGGTAGATGGTAGATGACGCCACACTCGCCGCTACCACTGAAAATCCCGGATCACAAGGTATCGATACAGTAGAACGATACTTAGAATGTATCGAAAAGCATAGTATCGATACAAAATATCGAGTATCGGAAGTAAAAGTATCGATAGACTGGAATACCGGATCGTATCGCGCATCCCTACTCTACACTGCTACCTGCATTCAAATACTCAACCCTTTTTACCGGTGTGAAGTTGGCAACCAAAAGATAGCAACCGAATTGACGGAAATAACCGAAGTGCCAGTGGCGTTCCGTGATAGAAAATTGTCAGATCTTCAAAGAAATACTGGAAAGCCTCGTGGAAAATTGAAAATAATACTAGAAACACATTCGAAAGGGTCTAAGGGTATCAAAAACTATCCTCAAAAAATTTAAAAAGTATAAAAAGCATGACGGAAACGGATAGTCTCAAAAAATAAAAAATAAATTACTTCATCTTACACTAAAAGCACAACCACTTCGAAAGGGTATCAAAATGGCAAAAAACAACCACAAATTTTTTTAAAAAAGTATAAAAAGGGGAAGGGATTGTGCTTTTAGTATATGATGAAGTAATTTATTTTTGATTCCGTCAAGCTTTTTATACTTTTTTTAATTTTTTGGCTATTTTGATACTCTTAGACCCTTTCGAATGTGTATCTAGTATTATTTTCAATTTTTCTGAATTATTCACTATTTCTTTGAAGATCTGACAATTTTTTCGGTTATTTCCTATCACGGCACGCCACTGGTCCTTCGGTTATTTCCGTCAATTCGATTGATATTTTTCTTGCCAACTTCACACCGGCTCCCTTTTTGCTAGATATAGCACCATGCGATTCTATTATTTTCGGAAATAAAATATTTTTCGATTAATTTTCACCGGTACCGCCGCTGGAAAGTACTTCCAAGTAGTAAGTAAGTAAGCAAAAGCAAGCAACGAACACCTACCTGAAGTTCCGGCTGAGAGACGTCGATTTCCCCTTTGTAAACGAACTCGATGATAAATTTGAGGTCTTCGTAACCGACATCCTGAGGCATTATTATCGTCGGGTGTTTGCATGGGTTTTCTAAAAGAAGCTTTTGGAAATATGACGAACACGCCGATAAAACTACCTGAAAAATAAAAAAAGAAAAAGAAAAACATACCGAGAAAGTCTTAACGGTTTTTGTTCTTTAATAGGTGTCTGTAACGGTGTAAGTTAAATGTTAGTAGATTCAACTTTAGTACAATAATAAACCATTTCCACATAATTTTCTAGAAGGATAATACAGGGAGAATCCAATCTAAAGCATTGTAGCAAGTTATTTTCACCATTTCTGTAAGTTGACTTGGGGGTTTCTTCTTTTATTTGAAGTACGTGGCATAGTACTCTCGGCATAGAACACTCAACCAATAAGAAGCGAAGCTGCCTATCCTTTTTTGTATGCGCATGTCTGAAAGGCGCCATTTTCATAAAATACTTGTCATACTTCACTTTGTCGACCAATTAAATCGCCGATATTCACAAATTTGATCATTTTCTCAGTGTATTTATCTGTCAACGACGGTCTCTCAAGGTCATACACTTTTGTTACCAAAACATCAAAGAAATTGCGTCGGGATTCGCTTCTTGTTAGATGGTGTATTCTTGGTTGTACCGTTTATGTGAAGAGACCAGTAGCCCTTATCAGGCTCAACACTAGGTCCTTCTTGGAAAAATCCTCCTTTTCATACTCTAATCCTAGGATTCTCCACCTAAGAAAGTAGTAGTTCCTTTATTTCTACTCCTTGAAATAATTTATCCAGTAGTCCCCTTTTGCCCTCCTTCAATTTCACATAGCCTACATTCTTCCTTCTCCACTGGTTTGAGCTGCTTAGATTGTCTTAGCCCTACTGATTAATTGGTTCGACATCCCAGCCTTTACGCTTCTTGTGCTCTTGGTTATACCATCTATACCATATACCTTATCAGGCTCAACAGACTTTTCACTAGCTCCTTCTTGGAGAAATCCTCTCTTGGATACTCTAATCCTAGAAGATACTCTAATATTCGAAGATAATGTGAGAGGCTGTTTCCTCCTCTTCCATGATAGATAGGTTCCTCCCTCCCTATATATGCCAATTGTAATCATGTGCTTCTGACCGATTAGTAATCCCGTCACTTTCCTTATCTGGACCCTACTAAGGTTTAAGATTTCGTTAATCAGCAACTCCGAGGGTTTTTTTAACCAGGAGTTTGCTGTATTCCTGTTTTGGTACTCTGATGTTTAGTTTGAATCCACCGAGATGTACAACCACGTGCAGCTGATTTTGATATCCCAATTTTGTAGACCAGTCTAGATCTGATCTGGGGTCATGCTAAATATTCCAGTGTTGCCTGACTATCTTAGAGAATGAGGATCTTTTGGCCTCTATACCCCCATTTGCAAACACATGTCGATAGCGTAGATTTCTGCCTGGAATACAGATGCAAACTTCCCCAACATTGCACCTGGGACTCCAGCTCCTATTCCTATGTCAGTTTTAGATCCGTCTGTGTACAACACCAACGTTCCTTCCTGGCTGCATCCCAGTTTAACTGGATATGGTATGGTTGGTTGTCGTTAATTGTGGCCAGCACCTGTGATTCTGGAATGCCTGCTGATTGTTATATATTCTGTTCCATTTGAAAAATTGTTGTTTTTTATTGGTACCAATAAAGGAAATTGTGACGAAAAAAAAACGATGTATCAAACTTACCTTGTGCGCTTTAAGAGATCTGTCATTACAGGCTAGTGTGACATCGACGAAATCTTCGTTTTGCAATAGTTGATGGAACACAGAGGTCATATTACTTTGATAATTATTCCAACGAAGACAGTAATGTTGGTCGTTGTCGTCCATTTTGTGTTTCTAGAAAAAATGCTAAAAATTAGGTTAGGAGTACGTACTTGCGAAGTGCAGGTATCGATTTTACGATCTTGGTGCGGATGAAGCTAGGAGGGCTATTGGTATGCTTCTCCGTAGATATAGAGCAACTGGATACGTAAGAGAAAGACCTAGAAGAGGACGACCAAGGGTTATATACCAACCCAGCACAACATGATCTAACTGTGTATACCCGTAGAGTACATGTCGGATCAGATCTTTTGAATGCTTCTGGTCTTTCAATTACAAGATTACAAGAGGTTAACTTACGTTCACAACGACTTTTGAGAAGAGTTCCATTAACACAATTCGTATGCAAGCTCGATTGGAATGGGATCATGAACAGGTGAATTTGAAAGCTGAATGAAATCGAAAAGCATTTATCCGTTCAAAGGTGGTACAGATGCTGTTTGGTGAGGCATTTGCTTTTGGACCAACTTTCCTCCAAATCCCATCGAGCATGCTTGGGATCAGCTACAAAGAGCCTTTGATGATATATTTGCTGATAAATCGATCAAAGCTACTTCAACGACCTTATTGAAAGTATGCAGATGCTTTGTTTGGCTGTAAACTTACATTATTTAATAAATTTTGTATGGAAATAAGTACCTGTTCTGAGTTGTGACCAATGATCAAGTTAAGTCTTCCACACATTGGAAAAGCTCTTCTGCTTTGATTGTTTTGATATTTTCACACTAAATTGTTATTTTTTTGATTGACAATTATAAAACCTGTCAAATTTGATAGATCCAATGCCGAAATCAAAGTATTTGCTTTCAAAAATTGACCTTTTCCAAGTACGTCATCGTGACGAATTTCTGTCACCGGACAACCTTCACAGTAAATTCTAATATAACCTCACTTTTACACTTTTAAATTATGATAGTATCCAAAAAATACCAATTAACTTTTGTTCTGGATTTATATTTAAATCAGTAAAAAATGCTATTTCCATCCATCTTTCTGAAGGTTGCCTCGATCAGATTACAACATGGCGCGGGATGACGTCACTTGGAAACGCTCTATTAGGGAAAATTTCACTCAAAATGATCATTCATTATACAGGGTGTTTAAAAAAAAAAGTGAACCCGTCTCTAGGATGGGTAGAAAATTGAAAAATAATTGTGGTTTGCTTAGTAAAAAAATTTTCGTAACGCCATCCGTATTGAAGATAAAAAATGTATACACATTTTTTACAGACTCAATTTCAAAGTAAACTCTCAAAAACTTTCCAGAGGAGATACATCCTCTGCTCCAAAACTTATTAAATTCATGCCTCTCCTTCTCATACTTTCCAAAAATTTGGAAAACAGCAAACTCCGTACTCATCCCCAAGCCCAGGAAAGACCCTACCGACCCTGAATCCTACAGACCTATCTCTCTTATCAGCGTCCTAGGGAAAGTCCTTGAGCGCCTGCTTAAGGACAGAATCTGGGACTTCAACATCATCCTTCCATTCCAACACGGATTCAGACCGGAACACTCCAGCCAAAACGCCCTCTCCAGCCTCCAAACAACAATAACAAAGTCATTCAATCTCTGCAGCCATATTCATGGATGTCCAAAAGGCATTCGACCAGGTCTGACATATGGGCCTGATCAGGAAGCTCATGAGTATCTGACTCCCCCTTCCAACAGTAAAACTCATCTATTCATACCTCACAAACCGCTCCATAAGTGTCAAAGTCGGAAACTCCATATCTCGACCGTTCACCCCTCGAGCCGGAGTCCCCCAGGGCTCCGTCCTCGCACCTCTACTATATCTTATATTCACCTACGACATTCCTTCACGACCAAATCCAGCTATACGCTGACGACACCTCCCTCATCTCCACAGCCAAAAATCTCCATACACTCCAACTTCGAACCCAACAAACTCTCAACACCTACTCAAAATGGTGCAGCCAATGGAGAGTAACTCTCAACACCCAAAAAAACCCAGGCTAGTCCCAACCTAGTCTTCTGCCATCCAGGTACTCTCAAAAACATCCAATCGTGCGAAAGAGCCATACACTCCTCTAAACATAATCAAACCAACCAACCAGAAGCACGTTCTCCATCGCACACCAAAACACAAAGATGCAGCAGTGGACCCAGAAACAGAAACAAACACGACCTACCTACATGTTATTGTAATGGGTACCTTATTGTTAAAATATTATTTATGTACTCAGAATTCGGTTAAAGTTAAAAATAAAATGTAAAATCGTCCTGTAACCATATAGATATTGAAAATTCTTTTATTTCCCGACCCCCTAGTATATCGGCTAACCCCTATAATAAACTACCCTTATTATAAATATTGTAAAACTTTGAAAGTGCTGTACTTCGACCGCCTACCCCAAACAATTTCCGTTACTAGCGTTCGTTCCCCACTGGGATGGATCAATAAATAGTACCTCTGCTCGCCCGGGCCTTAAGGCCATGCAAGCTCACGCAAATCTAGCGTTTATAAAAATAGAGCTCATTTTCGAAAATCGTGGGGATACGACAGATGCATTCGATGATGAGTCATTTCCCTTGTGGGGAAAAAATAAATGGTTTTCTTTGTCTGAAAGTTAACAGAAATTTATTGCTAAATATTATAAAGTAATACAATAAAATAAAAATGGTTATTTTGTTGATCTGGAGAACGTGAAACTTCTTCCAAGAAGAAGAAGAAGAAGTTCGAGCTCAACAAAATTCGCTTACTTTTTCTAATCTACATATTAATGTTAAACTGTAGGGAGCATCTCGCTTTTACTGACGAATCTTGGTTATGTTAATTTTAAATCGAAGTGGTTTATTTTGCAATAAAATCTTTGCATGATAGGAGAAAATTAAGAAGTCTATCCTTGTTTTTTTTTCGAAAGTAAATATAGATGTTCTTATCGAACTGTTCTGAAGAAACCGTTTGATTTTTTCTCATAATTTATTTATTTAAACAAGATTAGATAATATGAGTTAATTCAATATAATATGCGATATAAACATTTTATTTTGTAACTGCTCTCAACTTTTAGAAAATAACAGTATGCTAGTTAAAATGTCAAAAATGTGTAGGGGGGGGGCACTGTGATGCCTTTTGGCATAAAATAAAATAAGAAATACATTCCCTTGAAACTATTTTCAATATAAAAGATTGAACGTTAAAGAATGCATAAATAAAACCAAGGAGGCCGACAGGTATTGCGAGTCAAGTTCATCACGTAAATAAACATATAACATTAAATAGTAAATATCAGCCTGAACTTGAACCACAATATAAATATCATAGATGTAGACGACGGTGACCTGGAGGACCACCAATTAAAGAGGCCTTTCCATAACAACATCTCAGCACCATAAAAGAACTGAAGAGGAAAATCAAAAAAGAAAAGTTTTAATAAAAAACGATCAAAATATCTAATATAATCTTCTAGGGTTCTTTGCGAATTCGTTAGTCACTTTATTGACGAAATCGTTCAAGTTTTTGAGATTGCGAGGCCATTGAGTCGAGCTTCGGGCTTGGTGCTCCTCAATCAGGTTTCGATGCTCCTAGAGCTACTAAATGATCTTTCAACTGTACAAGTCGTATAAGGTAAAGCAACAAGGATCTTCAAAGACTTCCTGATTTCTACGAAGATTACTTGTAACAAAACTGGACTGCATAAGAAGGGAAATCCGGAACTGACTAGACAAAGAACACCATTTCAAATGGAGGTCACAGCAAGGTGCAATCGAAACAAGATCCAACCTCAACAGAACATCAGCCTAAGTCCCATATTACTTTAGGAACGACATACTGTATAGGAAATTGGACCAGAAGAAGTTCCTGGAAGTCATAGAAGCCAGAACCAAACGCCGATTCGAATAACAGAACTACAGCAGCTCACTGATCTTACCAGAACATTCTACAATAGACATCTACGACCAAGTGAGCAGCTGGACTATGGACAGCGCTGAAGACAAGCGACACTGAGTGAAAGAAGATCACTTACTCAGAGATCCTGTCTGTTATTTTATAAAAATGCAAATCTGGAAGAAAGAAGAGGAATGGGACAGAAAAAGAAGATGGATTCGAAGAACTGACACATCCGGAAACAGAACCACAGCAGCTCACTGATTACACCAGACACCCATAACCAAGTGAGCAGCTGCGCTGAAGACAAGCGATGGCACCAACAGATAAGTGAGTGAAAAAAGATCACTCACTCAGAGATCCTGTCTGTTATTTTATAAAAGTGCATATCTGGAAGAACGAAGACGATGAGGACAGAAAAAGAAGATGGGGTGGATGGATTCGAAGAATTGACGCACTCGGAAATAGAACCACAGCAACTCACTGACAACACCAGACACCCACAACCAAGTGAGCAGCTGCGCTGAAGACAAGCGATAGCACCAAAAGATGAGTGAGTGAAAGAAGATCACTCACTCAGAGATCCTGTCTGTTATTTTATAAAAGTGCATATCTGGAAGAAAGAAGAGGAAGAGGAAGAGGACAGAAAAAGGAGATGGGGGGTGGATGGTCCTAGAAGAATGCATCCTGGAAGGAGCGGGTTAGATATATTTACTCAATACTATTTGTTAATTGTAACTAGGCACATAAGTCCTCCATGGTTCGGCGATTGAGCATTTCAAATTGAGGTTAATAGAAGATCACTTTTCTACAAAAAGTTTGCTTAACAAGGTAGACAAGGAACTCTCAAAAGGGGTGAATTTTGAAATGTTGTTATAGCGTTTGGAAAACAATCCTGACGTACGCCTCCACAACCTGGAGACACCCATCATGCTGCAACCGAAACAGAAAATCAGCCTGAGACAAGCAGCCATAGCCCCATATTACTTTAGGAACGACCAAGTGTATCGGGAATTGGAACAGAGGAAGATCCTGGAAGTCATAGAAGCCAGAAACAAACCTCAATTCGAAGAACCGACACACCCGGAAACAGAACTACAGCAACTCACTGATCTCACCAGAGACTTCTACAACAGACATCCACGACCAAGTGAGCAGCTGCGCTGAAGACAAGCGATAGCAACAAAAGATAAGTGAGTGAAAGAAGATCAGTTCTGTCTGTTATTTTATAAAAGTGCATACTTGGAAGAAAGAAGAGGAAGAGGACAGAAAAAGAAGATGGGAGTGGATGGAAGCTCTTCCTAGGATGTATGCATCCTGGAAGGGGCGGACAAATTAAAATTTCAAGTTTCTTCAACAAAAGTTTTCCATTCTTTTCTATTTGTTGCTAATTGTTTTGCTTCTATGATTGTTTTCCCTCTTTCCCTTAATATTTTATTATCTCCTTTCCTTTCCTTTCCTTTCCTTTCCTTTCCTTTCCTTTCCTTTCCTTTCCTTTCCTTTCCTTTCCTTTCCTTTCCTTTCCTTTCCTTTCCTTTCCTTTCCCTTTCCTTTCCTTTCCTTTCCTCTTTCTTTCCTTTCCTTTCCTTTCCTTTCCTTTCCTTTCCTTTCCTTTCCTTTCCTTTCCTTTCCTTCTTCCTTTCCTTTCCTTTCCTTTCCTTTCCTTTCCTTTCCTTTCCTTTCCTTTCCTTCCTTTCCTTTCCTTCCTTCCTTCCTTCCTTCCTTCCTTCTTCCTTCCTTCCTTCCTTCCTTCCTTCCTTCCTTCCTTCCTTCCTTCCTTCCTTCCTTTCCTTCTTCCCTCCTTCATACCTTCATAGAAACGGTTCGGGAAAAAAAATTTTATAACAAAAGTGGCCTCGAGAAACGCCTGGAAATTATTTTCGGAATTGTAGGTCCACCGCTAGAGGGCGTATTTGACAGTTAAAATTTTAAAATGCAAATTTTTTCAAAATCTACTCAATTAAGAGGCATTTTAAATATCATAATCAGATTCCTCGACAAATTCTGCTTATTTTTTATTTGACAAGTTTTAGTCTATCTCTTCAAATAAGGGGTGGGGGAGAGTGGGAACCTTGTTACGAAAAAACCGGTTCTGCTTGAGCGATTTTAATAAACTTGATGTTGTTTGAAAGAGCTTTTGTTAAACAATCGAAAATTTATAAATTTGAAGCAATCTGATTAATAAAATAAATGCTAGGGGGCGCTGTTTGATTTTTTTAAATATTGTGTTTTTCTCGTTACAATTTTAATAGAATTAATAAGAACAAAGTAAGACAAGAAGGAATGAATTTTAATTATTACAGTATTGTATCGAGGTAACTTTTCGAACTACATACCGTATACACAAATTATTATAAGTAACGTCTATTTTATTATTTTTGTGAAGAAAGAAAAATAATATCACATTGTGTCTGTATCTGCAGTCCCTAACTATATACGAAGACCCTCTCAGCCCTCGTCAAAGTACTATTTTTAGAGCTGTAGAAAGAAAAGAACTGCGAATAAAAGAGAAAGAAAGAGAGATAGAGAGACAGCCGGAATATGGCTCAGAGGTAAACGTTTCCATATTGATTTTTCCTAGAACCTCGCGGCTACTTGACAGTGTTGCCAGTTTTAGCAAATAATACAATCAACTTTCATATTAAAACTTTAAATATTTTTTTATCAAATACCATGTGAGTTGAACCTAAGATGACGTTTTATGTATAGAAACCAGTGGCGGCTCGTGAACTTTTTAAGAGAAGAGGCTGGTGAACATTGTCAGAATTTTTGAAAAATGGTCAAAAATTGTCAAAATTTTGAGAAAATGGTCAATAATTATAAAAAAAACTGCCAAAAATGGTCATTAATTGTTGAAAATTGTCAAAATTTTTGAAAAATGGTCAAAATTTTGAAAAATGGTCAAAATTTTTGAAAAATGGTCAAAATTTTGAAAAAATGGTCAAAACCTCAAAAGTTTTAGAAAATTGTCAAATATGGTCGATAATTATCAAATATTGTCGAAAACTTTTGTTGAAAATGGTTAATAATTGTCAAAAATGGTCAATAATTGTCAAAACTTTTAGAAAAATGTCAAAAAATAATTAAAAATTAGTCAATGATTGTCAAAAATGGTCAATAATTGTTAAAAATTATTATAAATTTTGAAATATGGTCAATAATTGTTAAAAACTGTCAAAATTTTGAAAAAATGGTTAATAATTGTTAAATATTTTCAAAAACTGTCAAAATATTTGAAAAATTGTCGAAATTTTGGAAAAATGATCAAAAATTGTGAAAATTTTGATAAAAATGGTAAAAAGTGTCAAAACTTTTGAAAAATTGTCAAGAACTTTCAAAAATGGACAATTATTGTCAAAACTCTGAAAAATAGTTGATAATTGTCAAAAATTGTTAAGTTTTTTGAAAAATTGTCAAAATTTTGAAAAATGGTCAAAAATAGTCAAAAATTTGGAAAATTGGTCTATAATTGTCCACAATTGTCAATAAATGTCAAAAATTTTGAAAAAATGGTCATAAATTATTAGAAATTGTCAATTATTGTTAAAAACTGTCAAAAAAAGACATTTATTGTTAAAAACTGTCCAAAAAGGTTTAAAAATTGTCACTAATTTTGAAAAACAGTCAAAATGGTCAATAATTGTTAAAATTTTGAAAAATGGTCAACATTTTTTAAAAATCGTTAAAAACTGTCCAAATATTTGAAAACTTGTCAAAAATGGTCAAAAATTGTCAAAAAATGGTCAATCATTGTCAAAACTTTTAGAAACATTTTCAAAAATTTCGAAAAATGGTCAATAATTGTCACAAATCGTTAAAAACTGTCAAAATATTTGAAAAATGTTCAAAAATTCTCAAAATTGATCAATAATTGTCAAAAGTGGTCAATTATTGTCAAAAATGATCAATAATTCTCAAAATTGATCAATAATTGTCAAAAATGGTAGACAATTCTCAAAAGTGATCAATAATTGTCAAAACTTTTAGAAAAATTGTCAAAAATTTCTAAAAATGATCGATAATTGTCAAAAATCGTTAAAAACTGTCAAAATATTTGAAAAATTATCAAAAATTCTGAAAATTGATCAATGGTCAATAATTGTTAAAAATTATCAATTTTTTTTGAAAAATTGTCAAAAATGTCAATAATTGTCAGAACCTGTCAAAAATGCTCAAAAATTGTCAAAAATGGTCAACATTTTGAAAAATTGTCAAAAATGATCAATAATTGTCAAAAACTGTCAAAATTGGTCAATGTCAAATATGGTCAACAACTGTTAAAATTTTGAAAATAATCAAAAATTGTTAAAATTTTGAAAAATAGTCAAAAATTGTTAAAATTCTGAAAAAATGGTCAGTAATTATAAAATACTGTCGAAAATGGTCAATAATTGTTGAAAATTGTCAAATTTTTTGAAAAATGGTTTTTGAAAAATTGTCAAAAATGATCAATAATTGTCAAAAATGATCAATAATTGTCAAAACTGTCAAAATTGGTCAATAATTGTCAAATATGGTCAATAATTGTTAAAATTTTGAAAAATGGTCAAAAATTGTTAAAATTTTGAAAACATGGTCAGTAATTATAAAATACTGTCGAAAACGGTCAATAATTGTTGAAAATTGTCTAATTTTCTGAAAAATGTTCAAAAATTCTCAAAATTGATCAATAATTGTCAAAAATGGTCAATAATTATCAAAAATGGTCGACAATTCTCAAAATTGATCAATAATTGTCAAAACTTTAAGAAAAATTGTCAAAAATGTTCACAAATTCTCAAAATTGATCAATAATTGTCAAAAATGGTCAATAACTGTCAAAAAATGGTCAATAAATAATTGTCAAAACTTTTAGAAAAATTGTCAAAAATTTCGAAAAATGGTCAATAATTGTCAAAAATCGTTAAAAACTGTCAAATTATTTGAAAAAATGGTCAATAATTGTGAAAAATTATTAAAAATTTTGAAATATGGTTAATAATTTTTAAAAACTGTCAAAATTTTGAAAAAATGGTTAATAATTGCCAAATATTTTCAAAAATTGCCTAAATATTTGAAAAATTGTCAAAAATGTTCAAAAATTCTCAAAATTGATCAATAATTGTCAAAACTTTTAGAAAAATTGTCAAAAATTTCGAAAAATGGTCAATAATTGTCAAAAATCGTTAAAAACTGTCAAAATATTTGAAAAATGTTCAAAAATTCTCAAAATTGATCAATAATTGTCAAAAGTGGACAATCATTGTCAAAAATGAACAATAATTGTCAAAAATGGTCGACAATTCTCAAAATTGATCAATAATTGTCAAAACTTTTAGAAAACTTGTCAAAAATTTCTAAAAATGGTCGATAATTGTTACAAATCGTTAAAAACTGTCAAATTATTTGAAAAATTGTCAAAAATGTTCAAAAATTCTCAAAATTGATCAATAATTGTCAAAAATGGTCAATAATTGTCAAAAAATGGTCAATAATTGTCAAAACTTTTAGAAAAATTGTCAAAAATTTCGAAAAATGGTCAATAATTGTCAAAAATCGTTAAAAACTGTCAAATTATTTGAAAAAATGGTCAATAATTGTCAAAATTTTTGAAAAAATTGTCAAAAATGGACATTTATTATCAAAAACTGTCCAAAAATGGTTATAAATTGTCATTATTTTGAAAAATGGTCAAATATTGTGAATAATTTTGGGAAAATTGTCAAAAATTCTCAAAATTGATCAATAATTGTCAAAAATATTCAATAATTGTCAAAATTGATCAGTAATTGCTATTTGCTGGATAAATTGGTGAGGAGGCCGAGCCTCCTTAGCCTCCTTCGAGAAGCCGCCACTGATAGAAACTTTAAAAGAAATTAATTGAAGCACGGATTACTTGATCATCCACTACATTCTCATTAACTTCCGATCCAAATCTACAGTAATATTTTTTTATTGATTGAATAAGCTAATTAAATTAGTCGGAATAATAAACATCGATTAAAATTCCAATTGTGTGTTACAACTTAGAGTATGTGACAACTATGCTTCGTTCTGGTAACTTGGCAACATTAGCTACGAACCCTCAGCTCTACAGCCTGCGCGCAGCTTGCACAAGGTCTAAGGGGAAAGAGAACAACACAACAAAAAAGCTGAAATTGGAATCAATAGAGACGGAATAAAGCGGTTGGGTTGGGTGTGCTTGGGTTAACATTGTACGAGGCGGTATAAAATATATATATATATATATATATATATATATATATATATATATATATATATATATATATATATATATATATATATATATTTTGACAATTATTGATCAATTTTGAGAATTTTTGAACATTTTTCAAATATTTTGACAGTTTTTAACGATTTTTGACAATTATTGACCATTTTTTTGACAATTATTGACCATTTTTGACAAGTTTTCAAATATTTTGACAGTTTTTAACGATTTTTGAAAAATGTTTACCATTTTTCAAAATTTTAACAATTATTGACCATTTTGACTGTTTTTCAAAATTAGTGACAATTTTTAACCCTTTTTGGACAGTTTTTGACAATTTCTAACAATTTATTATAATTTATGACCATTTTTTGAAAATTTTTGACATTTATTGACAATTGTGGACAATTATAGACCATTTTTCCAAATTTTTGACTATTTTTGACCATTTTTTCAAAATTTTTCTACAATTTTTCAAAAAACTTGATAATTTTTGACAATTATCAACTATTTTTCAGAGTTTTGACAATAATTGTCCATTTTTGAAATTTTTCAAAAATTTTGACCATTTTTACAAAAATTGGAGAATTTTTTACCATTTTTCAAAAATTTTGACAATTTTTGATCATTTTTATCAAAATTTTCACAATTTTTGACCATTTTTCCAAAATTTCGACAATTTTTCAAATATTTTGACAGTTTTTGAAAATATTTAACAATTATTAACCATTTTTTCAAAATTTTGACAGTTTTTAACAATTATTGACCATATTTCAAAATTTTTAACAATTATTGACCATTTTTGACAATCATTGACTAATTTTTAATAATTTTTGACATTTTTCGGTATCGTGGATATCTTTTATTGTTCGTATTTCTATAAAAACAAATAATAAGGGAATTAGAAGTATTTAATTATTTATTACCCCCCGTATTTATGTCGAACAATTAGAAAATCTGTTTTCAGTATTTATCAGTAATAGAAATACAAAACATACGCAATTTACATACTTGAATCAAGGTTATGTTGTAAAAACATAACAAACAATACCTACCGATTATAAACATTATAATTTGTTATAGTACTGGGTGTCAATTTTAAAACTTACAATGGGCTGTACCTCGCGAACAAAAGGAAATTTCAAAAAAATTTCAAAACCGTTTCTTCGGTAGAGAAGGGGAATTAAAATGAAAATAAATTTTTCTGATTTATTGTTACACCCTGTATAATTATGACTTGGACCGTTTACGTTTACCTGGAGAAATTTGGAAACGTTTTGTCAAAATTGTATTTAATTGTTGGCCAACCATTACTTATTATACTTTTATTTTTCAACTTTTAACAATAAAAAAGTAGGTAAATTTAGATAAAACCAGCCATGGGACTGCCGACAGAAGGAAAAACACCAATAACTGAATCCCTTTTAAAATTTTTATCGTACGCCCATCTTGAATGGAATTTTTTACAAATAAATTAATCCTCTTTAAAAATTCTATCGTACGCCCATGGTAGATGTAAATTTTTACAAATAAATTGGTCTTTAAAAAAAATTTGTACGCCTATGACGCTTCATTGTTAATTGTGTTGCATATAGTGATGAGCGATATTTTACAAACCGTTACTTTTTCACTGATACGGACAAATCACGGTCAGTCGCAGTTCCTATAAGCGTGACGTGATCACAGCCAGCGAAAACGACAATAAATCGAATGAATGAATCGAAATATTCGAAATCGAACATAAAATTAGCTCGAAAAACGCAAAAAACTGCCTTTTTCGATTTTATTTTTAATTTCGTCAATAATTGTTCGATTACGATGAAAATGAAAATTTGGCAGAGGGTAGCTTTGATAGTCACAAACTATGAAAAAAATTTTCAAAATAAAATATTGGAAATTTTTCGAGTTATAACGTTTTTTCTGTAAAAAAAAAACTTTTTTTGGGGGGCGAAAAAAGACATTATTGCGATTTACCGGCCAAAGTTGAGTTCCTAGTAAAAAAAGTTGAATATAAAAGTTGTAGATCTTGGATAAATCTACAACTTTTTCGTTAGTGTCTTTTTCACATAACCTCAAAATTAGTTCGAAAAACGCAAAAAAATGCATTTTTCGTTTTTTATTTTTTGTTTCGTCAAAAATTGTTCGATTTCGATGAAAATTTGGCAAAAGGTAGCTTTGATAGTCACAAACTATGAAAAAAATTTTCAAAATAAAATATTGGAAATTTTTCGAGTTATAACGTTTTTTCGGTAAAAAAAAACTTTTTTTGGGGGGCGAAAAAAGACATTATTGCGATTTCCGGTCAAAGTTGAGTTCCTAGTAAAAAAAGTTGAATATAAAAGTTGTAGATCTTGGATAAATCTACAACTTTTCATTAGTGACTTTTTCACATAACCTCAAAATTAGCTCGAAAAACGCAAAAAACTGCATTTTACGTTTTTTATTTTTAGTTTCGTCAAAAATTGTTCGATTTCGATGAAAATTTGGCAAAAAGTAGCTTTGATAGTCACAATCTATGGAAAAAAATTTCAAAATAAAATATTGGAAATTTTTCGAGTTATAACGTTTTTTCGGCAAAAAAAAACTCTTTGGGGGGCGAAAAAAGACATTATTGCGATTTCCGGTCAAAGTTGAGTTCCTAGTGAAAAAAGTTGAATATAAAAGTTGTAGATCTTGGATAAATCTACAACTTTTCTTTAGTGACTTTTTCACATAACCTCAAAATTAGCTCGAAAAACGCAAAAAACTGCCTTTTTCGTTTATTATTTTTAGTTTTGTCAATATTTGTTCGATTACGATGAAAATTTGGCAAAAGGTAGCTTTGATAGTCACAAACTATGGAAAAAAATTTCAAAATAAAATATTGGAAATTTTTCGAGTTGTTTTTTCGGCAAAAAAAACTCTTTTTGGGGGGCGAAAAAAGACATTATTGCGATTTCCGGTCAAAGTTGAGGTCCTAAAAAAAAGTTGAATATAAAAGTTGTAGATCTTGGAATAATCTACATCTTTTTCATTAGTGACTTTTTCACATAACCGCAAAATTAGCTCGAAAAACGCAAAAAACTGCATTTTTCGTTTTTTATTTTTAGTTTCGTCAAAAATTGTTCGATTTCGATGAAAATTTGGTAGAAGGTAGCTTTCATAGTCATAAACCCTGAAAAAAAATTTCCAATAAAAATATCGGAAATTTTTCGAGTTATGAAGTTTTTTCGGTAAAAAATGCAAATAGCAAATAGATAATCTTACGAAATGAAAATAGAGATGCAATTTTTCCTATCGTATATTCAAAACCGAATATCAAAAATGTCGTGATCACGTCACGTCTTAAAATAACAACTGATATTAAAAAATCACGACATCATTTCACAACGTGATTAAAAATCACGATATCGCTCATCACTAGTTGCTCAACCAAAAGTATTGTGTGTTGCATAAAAGCGTGACGATGACTGTCAAACAAACTGTCAAATTAGCCTAAATTCGTCACGAATATCGGAAAATCTTGAAATTGACACCCAAAATAACATCACACAGATATTATATTAAGTCAAGACACATTGCCAGATAAAGCTTAAATCGATTTTCAAGCAATAATAATCTTTTTCATCTTTGCATTTATCCTAGAGAAAGATATTTAAATTAAAGAAAGAGACTTAAGTTCAAAATCCGATGTTAAGTAGTATAAAAAAACATTTCGTACAGCCCTTATAGCTTGACCGATTAAAACGTAATATAGAATTCAAATATCCGGTAGAATAATAAAAAAATTAAATTATTTACTCAGAAATTCCAATAATCATAATATTGTAATTTGAACATGACGGCGTGATTGAGAGGCAAACATGCGCCACACAATGATTTAGAATAAGAAGCGAAATATATAACGACCTCTCTCTTCAATTCAATGTCGGTTCTGTTTTGTTCCTATTTTCATATCAGAAAATGGCGTTCGTTTTTATATTATTAGCGAATTCGATAATAATGGAAAGCCACCGAAAGTTGGCATTAACAGGAATCTTACCTGTTTAGCCGGATTTCTAGTAGACACAAGTGAACATGCAAAAACAAACACGATTAAATTCACGGGTAAAAGGAATAAAATCAAGACCACAGTGGAAAACGGACTGTACGATTAGAAGAGACAGGCTCACTATTTTGTTGTGGATCAATTTCGTTTCTCTCTTCTCATCTCTACGCTCTCTCTTTCAAGTTTTCACCATCCTCTCTCTCTTCCATCCGATTCTCCGTTGCCGGCTAAAGGCGACGGGGCATAGTTAACGAAATGAATCTATGAAGCTTGTCCGGTGTGCCACCTAGCAACGAAAGCTCGAGCGTTGATTGGCTCCGATGCCGGCGTCGTTGCGCACAAGTCTACTGATTCGCCAAGTGACGTCATTTTCGTTTCGTTAACTATGCCCCTGCATCTTTTTCGGCTGCAAATTCACTACCGACCGAGCGATCGCTTTTAGTTCAAAGCCGCCCTATGAAGACTTAACACACGATTTTCGTCGTCTCTTCATAAGTTATAATACAAGTGAAATATTTTGTGATATTTAGTTTTAGTGTGCCAAAATAGGTAAATATGGCTTCTTATTAATAACGAATGACGTTTTAAATTTTCAAATTTGTCAAATTATTCGGGAAATTAGGATTTTGTGCCGGTAGCGTCATACCGTTGGTACCACCCGAGCTTTCTCCTCGACTATTTCTGTTTATAAAAAGCTTCAACGTAAACAAAACAATGTAAATATTAATTAGGTTCATCGTTATTATCGGTTTTTAGTATAATTAGGTAATTTCCTTGATATTATAATATATTTGTTGTACAAGCATCGCCATTTTTCAATGCTGACTCGGAAAAGCGGCCATTTTGCCGTGTGAAACCAAGGCTTCGCTTTCCTTTCCCCCTCTATGCTGACGTGGAGCCTTACAAGCTTAGAACGCTTGCGTGCTTTTTATGAAACGGCCAATGGAAAGATACTTCGGATAAGTGAACGGTTTCCGTTGTCAAGCAGATTGTTCTCCATCTCCATTCTACACAAGTAGTACCTTACTCCAACGCGACTTTGATCCGGAAAGAGGTTGATACTCTTTTAGCATCCATTTTAATTTGTCCTAATTTCATTATCGTTAGAAATGTTTTTTCGGAACGTGTATTCGTTTTAATACACGCGTTTGTGTTTGGGTGTGGTGTTTATTTTTTTTTTTTATTATTTTTACAGAAAAATGGATGACGACCAGCAATTTTGTTTAAGATGGAACAACCATCAATCGACATTGGTAGCCGTATTTGACACATTATTAGAGAACGGCACATTAGTGGACTGTACTTTGGCAGCAGAAGGAAAATTCCTAAACGCACACAAAGTAGTTCTATCGGCGTGTAGTCCGTTCTTTGAAGTAAGTTTAATTTTCAACAATCTGCTTTATTTGTGGTGTTAAAATGCCATCGATTTCCATGATACTGTTCGTGGTTCCTGTTTGTTGATATTATTTTCCGAACCAGCATTTTCCATGATACTGTACTTGGAAATATGTCGTTTAAACATTTTTATATTTTAAAACTTCCATGGAGTTGATATTTCTATTTTGAATCGTTAAAATTCACTTAATAATTAATAATTTTGTAATACTGCTTACAAAAGAATGACATTATGTTTCGTAATACTGTTTACAAACATTTCGAAATAGAGTTGAATGTAGGGTAGTTGTTAGTACTGTTTAAACGTAAATTAGATATTTGAAATGGTTCCTTCCTTTTACAGGCGATGCTGTCTAAACATTTTGACAAGCATCCAATTCTCATCCTGAAGGACGTGAAGTTCCAAGAACTGAAAGCGATGATGGACTACATGTATAGGGGTGAAGTGAACATATCTCAAGATCAATTAGGGGCGCTGTTAAAAGCTGCCGAATCGTTGCAAATAAAAGGTTTATCAGACAATAGGAAAGGCGAAACTGACAGAAAACCCACACCAGTAGCACCTCCACCAAAGAGTCCACAGCCGGCCTCTTCGGCCCTGCCTAAAGTACAGGGTCTAACAATAGAGCAAAGAGCTCGAGAGGATTCCAGAGAAGGAAGTATGTCACCGGGTCCACGAAAAAAGAAAAGGTTAAGGCGTAAAAGTGAGGAATTAGATAATCACGACGCCTCAAATTCTTCCGAATCTCACAGTTTACCCCCCCAAAGCATTCCTATGTTACCTGCAATTACGAAAATGAACTCCGACGTGCCTGACCAAGTAGAAACAAAATCCGAGATACTCACAAGGCATAAACAGACAGACGATATGAATATGATTTCCCAAGTTCCTATTATTAAAGAAAAGATCGAAACGCATACAGAACTGATGTTGGAACCAAAGTCTGAGTATGTAGATGAAATGAATGAGGACAGTATCGAGGATTTAACGTTAGACGATGATGATTTAAGTAACATGGAACAAGTTGACGATCAAGCAGGGCCTAGTCATGGAGCTGGAGAAGGTTCGAGTCAAGGTTTGTTATTCTTTAATACATAATCTTGATATACGAATTCCAAAATGATGATACATGTTTCGTCTTTATAATATTTGAATTTTTATAAATATTTCTTTGCCTACCATAGTTTTCCCTATTTTTTCTATTTAGATTTATTCAAAATTTTCAATTAAAACTTCCCAATTTCCGATATAAAAAAAATCTAGAGGTACTTCGAGGTCGATAACTTCTAAAAAGCTGAATAAATTTATAACAGATTTTGCCTTCAATCAGATTTAGTTAACACAAAATTTAAATACTATTTCAATATTTTTAATAATTTTGTAAAATAAATTGAATTGTAAATTTGAAGGTTTAAGGGCCAGTTTCATAACCGTTGCTTAAATGGGCATTTCACTAAAGTATTAATGTTAAATGAAACCGTTACTAATTAATTCCACTATTTAATGAAAAAATTATGAAAGGATATTGATAATTATTTTGATATTGACATATCATCGTCAGAATGTAAAAAATGTAACTTCAGTCATCATGTCAATATCAAAATAATTATCAATATCCTTTCATAATTTTTTCATTAAATAGTGGAATTAATTAGTAACAGTTAGTTTCATTTATAACATTAATATGAGTAGATTCCACAAAGTAAGGGTCCAAACAGTAAATTCAATTTCACTAGCTTAAAGATCCTCTTAAAACTAGTCAGTTTGATCAGCTTTAAGAGTGAATTTGTGGTTATGAAAACATTACAAATGGTCTTTTACGCTTAAAGGTTCCTTTGAAACTGGCCCTAGTTAAAGCTCCATCTTGACAGTTTGTTCGATACTTTCAAATTATTTGATTATATTTTTAGAAAATTTTTATGATTCTTGCAATTATTGAATTGAAAATTAAAAAAAGCAATTCGGATTCTTCAAACTTGTGTTCCAAGTGAAAAGCTTTGATTCGAGCAAAATATTTTTAGGATACCAATTTTTGTGAAATACGATACTTTTTGTATTTTACACATTGGTTTTTCTAGTTTTTTTTGCTTCTCAAAGTTAACAACTTTGGAATGCATTATAAATAAGGAGTTTGGTTATTGCAAATTTTTGGTTTTCGATTTAATTGTTGCTATAACAATTTTTGCACTGAATTTACTTTGTTCAGTTGCAAAAATTACAGTAAATAATACAAATACTTCAATTTGGAGATTTTTAAATTTCTTTGTGACCAAAAATTACTTATTTTTTGGTAACATAAAAATTTAAAAATTATAAATTTGAAATATTTAAAAAAACAATAAATTTCTCTGGTTGAAAATTTATTCAGCGAATTTTGATGAAAGAATATTGTTTTTTTTCAATGAATCTCTGGATTTTTTTCCTTTTACACTATTCCCAACCCTTTTTACAAAAAATTGTAACATTTAGACAACTTAATATCATTTTCCGATACTTAATATTTGCATAATTTTAAAAGAATTTTCCTCACAAATTAGTTGATGAAACAATCTTATTTTGGAATTTAATTTAATCTCTAAATTAAAAATTGAAACTGCCATAAGTGCAATTTTCTTGCAATTAGGATGGTTTTTTTTTTCAGTCATATGCATCGTTATTGAAGTTTTTCTTAAGCATAAAAAATATTGAAATATATTTTTTTAATTCTAGAATATTTTTTAAATTTCTTATCCGCATCTTCTAGCATCTGAAAATCTTTTCACATGATATAGTTCAATTGGACAAAAAAATATTTATTCTACGGAATTCTGTTACTTTACTAGATGTTTTTTTGTGTTTTCATTTCCTATAAAAGGACATTTGGGATTTCCCGAATTGTATTTTCTGTATGTTCCTTGTGGTGTATTCATTATTTTTTTAATAAGACAAGACTTGCTATCGACTCACTCATTAATTTTAGGTATAGTTTTTCCAATTTCACTTTGAAAAAAATATATTCCGAAAACTTTTTCCAATCATCTGACTGTGCTTGGTTATCGAATCTCAAGTTTAGTAACTTTTGTTATTGAACGTTTTTATTTTCGATTACAGAGCTTTTGGTTATTTAATATACGACTTTTGTTTAGTACACTTACTTCGTTTACTAAACATACTTTATGTTGATATATTTGATGGCCTCTATCGAATGTTGAAAAATATTTCGGTATACATTATTTTGTAGAACTATATTTCGAAAGTCTGATGGCATTTCATGTCCGAAAGTACCTTTTTTTATCATCATTAATGGGTTAGTACTTCAATGACGATAGCATTTTTTTTTTCAATGATGTACAGTAAGAGCATGTTCCCTGTGTAAGTGTTTTTATTTACCGACTTTTACAGGATTTGGAGGTTGGCATATGGGTAATCAGAGTCAAGATGAAGTATTTTTAGCCGCACAAGAGGCGGTCGGTGCACATCGAGACTCGCAAGGTAAGATTTTTGTTTCAATTGTAAAGACTTGTCTACTGTTCTGCACTAATACAGGATTAATAATTAAAGTGCAGGTTGTTTTTAGATCGTGTTTTTCTGCACTTTCCACCTTTATTGGTCTTCATGAAATTTCGAATAAAATTATTTATTGTATGAATATTTTTTCATTTTCGGTTACGATTGTAAACTACTTTTCTTTGATATATCTTTATCTTGAATTTATTTGAAAGATGAGTGGCAAATATTTTTTCTGTAAATGAAAAATATTTTTTTCTAATTAAAAGCATTGAATCGTTTATTGGTTCTTTTCAGTAGACAAGTTTATATCGCTCGCACATCTTATGGCAAAATTTTAACACCCTGACTTCCAGTCTCTGGTTTTATAACTTTTTTTTTCAATAATTTTTATTACCTAACGGGTAGTAGTCCTATGGTTATATACACCTTTGCTTAACACTTAGCTTTTAATTTTAATTAGAAGTAGCTGTAGTTTTTGGTTTACCCAACACCTTCTCCCCTCCTCCCTCATCAAGATTTTTCAAGAGCTTCAATTCATCAGTTTCTAATTTGGAGGTCCTGCCGGTTGGAGAGCTAGGCCCATTTAATAAACCTTATTTGATTTTCTACTTTTTTGATAATTGTGCGAGTAGGCTTTATCATAATTTAATTTATAGAATTTTAAAATTAGGAAATTTTTAACGAGAATATTTAAAAAATCAAAATAAGAAATTTATAAACTAAAAGATTCATACTGAACATTGTAAATTCATATTTTAATTAGAAAAATTCACTAAATTTGAAACTTTGCGTATAAATATATATAACATAACTTTTGCATTTATACTGCTAAATGCTGATTTTTTTAAAAATAAATTCAGTGTTTATACTGTTGAACACTTCTTATAATGAAATATTTAGTTTTTGGTTTGTGGGCCTAGTCTTTTTGTGTCGTCGAAAAAAAAAGGTAAGAAGGGGGAGAATGGAATCGAAACCAAACTGTTTCTGTCTAACCTTTTCGGAATTTATATTTTTTCAAAGACTACAAAATATTTTTAGTAGACTAAGAAAAAACTCGATTCTTCTCTACAATCGATGCATACCGTTTCTATTACTTATATAGAATAGTATGTTTCTTTTGTAGAGGTGTCGGTAATAATTAGAATGCTAAAATTTAATTTATAAATTGTTATTTTGAATTTGGAAGACACTTTGGTTTCAAAACGGAGACTGAAGGTCTCGGTGTTATTTTTTTCTTCTCCCGCTTTTTACGTTTTTTCATTTTTTGTTGATTTTTTTTATTTTTTAAATCCTCCAAACATCATAATTTTGCCATACGACTTGCGAGTGCTGTTTTTGTTGGGTATTTGTAAATTTTGTTTGGGCCTGAACGAACTATATTCTAAAAATATTTTCATTTATTTAAAATTATTAATTTATTTTTTTACAATATGGTTCGGACTGTGTCTTGTAATTATAATGTTGGCCTTCTATTTTTCATTGTATTCTTTACTTTTTGGTCTAACATTGTATCTGCATGCTTTTTTTATAATTGTATATTTGTATAAATTTATTTATCTCTTGTATTTGTTTCCGCAGTAGGCCTAATTTTAGTCCTACTGCGCATTTTTTTATGTGCTGAATATGCTAAATTTAGTAAAATTCAGATATTTCATTATGTATTGATTGGAGGAAAAAAATCTGCAGCATTTGTTGTATATTTTAACCGACATTTTTCACATTACATGACTTCATGTAATGTCTACAATTTTAACAATTACTTGCAATTGTATGTAATTGTAATTTTCCAGTATTTTAGGAAGAAGATTTTAAATCAAATTTCATATTTTTGAAATTTGCTCTCAAGTTCGTCCAGAATAATGAAGTCAGTATGTAAACATGTTCTTGAATTGTAGCATTTACTTTGATGCACAGTTTAATAACGTGTTTACAATACTGCTTATCAGTTATTGTATTTTTTTGCATATAACTTTACTTCTAATTGTAGCTGTTTTTACAGTGAATTGCTTCATATTGAAAATTATTACTGTGTGTAGCTGTATGTTAATTTTAACATATAGTGAGGTAGCTTATTTGCAATAATCTGGAAGAAAGTTTCAACATATAGTGAGGTAAATTTGAAAAAAAAATTGAGTGTAGCTGTAACTTTGTGTACAGTGGATTACACTACTACTAATGATTTTTTTCTTTCAGCTTTTTTACATCTGAGAATAATTTGAGAAATTTCTTGTAGTTGTGCATAATTTGTGCACAGCGAGGTATTACCATTAAATAGTTTTACGATTTTCAGGAACTAATAGCCAAACTTGTAGCTGTACATATTTAATATGTGCAGTGAGGTACAATAACAATTTCAGACTAATTCTGTAGTATACAGTGTGATCAATTTTTTTTTAAATTTGTATCATGCTGTTTTAATATATTTCTTAATTAAACTTCAAACATTTTGTTTGCAGTTGAATATTATTTGTTGCTGTGTATATTTTTACATAGTTGAGTTCAAAATGTGTTTTTAAGTGGCGATATTTATTCTAAATTTCTTATAACATCACCTCGAAGAAAAGAAGAAAGAAGATACAAAGTGCATTTAGAATTAAGTTTTTTATTTCAGATTTTTTTCTAATCTCCGGATTAGGCATGAATTTGATATATTTTTTTCTTCTAATTATTTTATTTTGATTGAATTTAAAATTATATAATTTTAATTCAATTTAAAATTATATAATTTTAATTCAATTTAAATAAGATTATTTCTTGAAAAATGAAATTATTATTTTGTTATTTCTCTCAAATTGAAGCACAATCTTTTTTTATATTCTTAATTCAACTTTTCGGAAGCGTCCTAATTGGAACGCTTCCGAAATTTTGAAATAAAAATATAAAAAAAGAATGCTTCAATTTACCAAAAATACCGAAAAATAATGAATACACCACAAGTAACATTGGAAAATATTTTTATTTTAACTGAGTCGAAATTTATTTTCAATTTTGATTTAATTTAAATAAGCAATATTTCTTTGTTTATTGAGAAAATACTGGAATATTTTTTTTATTTAAAATTTTTAAATAGAAAATATATCTAAACATCGTCTATTTTTTACTGATTGTTTTTAACACACAAGGCGTTGATACTAAAAAATGTCTCCTCAATGTAAAAACTCGTAATGAAATAGGTCTTTTGTGTGTGTGTGTGTGTGCGCTTTTGTGAATAGAGGGCCAACACGGTAACAGTTCCATTTTAGCCATCTCGATTTTACCAAAGAGTAGTTCTTGCTTTCTAAGCGTATTATACTTCATTAATGCGTCTAGATCGTAAATCTACCGAAATCAAAATCCGGATGGAAGAAACAACTAATTTTAATTTGGTCCCCAAAAGTACGAATGAAAATTTTTCTTTACAGACCAATTGCCTTACAAGTGTTCACGTTGCGGTAGAGGTTATTTAGTATCGTACACCTTGGAACGACATCTCCGATACGAATGCGGAGTCGATAAACAATTTTCTTGCGGCGTTTGTTCGAGAAAATTCTCACGAAGAGATATTCTTAGAGTCCACGAAAAAAAATTCAATCACGATATTTAAGATAATTTCATTATAATACAGGGATCATCTTTTTTATTTGTATGATACTTGTATATTAAGTAAGCAGGCCGGGTGTTTCTCTTCAGGAAACAACCGGACTGGGTGGAGGTGGGTCAGATAACTTCCCTTCAGGAAGTTATTTTTTTTTTGAATCTTCAAAATGGACTAAGAAGCAAGAAGATAGACGTCGCATCACTTGGAGGATCATCTAGTCCTTTCGATCATTTCCTTGTGTTCCTCGTACTGCATCAAGTCATTCCATTCCATTTCAACTGCATCGTTGGGTTGGCTGCTTCATCCAATTCATGTGAGTATATTTATAATTTAAATAATTTATTTCAATTGCATTTTAAACTTTTTTGGAAATGTATTTGTTAACGGGAAACTTGAAATTATTCCATTTTGTTCGTGAGTAAAATACTTTATTTTTGCTCATTTAATAATAGGAATGTTTTTGTTTTTCTGGTCAATAAATGTATTTGCTCAGAAAAAGATATTTGAATATAAAGTCTACTATTAATATTTTTACTTGATACAGTTACCTGTAAATAATTGTCATATAAGTAAAGCGTGAGATAGACGTCAAAAAAGAATCCATACTATTATAACGCTTTACAAAATTAGAAAAATAAATTTCCAAAGAGCAGACCGTCCACTTAGTGGACGGTCTGGCTTGCTCTTTGGAAATTTATTTTTCTAATTTTGTAAAGCGTCCAATATTAATGAACTATTATTTTTTGACGTCTAATAATATGATGAAATAAAACAATTTAATTTGTTTGAATCTTCATTTTTATTTTGAACTAACAACGTTCAAATTGAAATTAGTGACGCGTTTCGCTACACAGTAGCTTTTTCAAACTAGTCTGAAAAAGATAACGTCAAAAAATAATCCGTACTATTATAACGCTTTACAAAATTAGAAAAATAAATTTCCAAAGAGCAGACCGTCCACTTGTGGACGGTCTGGCTTGCTCTTTGGAAATTTATTTTTCTAATTTTGTAAAGCGTCCAATATTAATGAACTATTATTTTTTGACGTCTAATAATATAATGAAATAAAACAATTTAATTTGTTTGAATCTTCATTTTTATTTTGAACTAACAACGTTCAAATTGAAACTGGTGACGCGTTTCGCTACACAGTAGCTTTTTCAAACTAGTCTGAAAAAGATAGACGTCAAAAAAGAATCCATACTATTATAACGCTTAACAAAATTAGAAAAATAAATTTCCAAAGAGCAGACCGTCCACTTAGTGGACGGTCTGGCTTGCTCTTTGGAAATTTATTTTTCTAATTTTGTAAAGCGTCCAATATTAATGAACTATTATTTTTTGACGTCTAATAATATAATGAAATAAAACAATTTAATTTGTTTGAATCTTCATTTTTATTTTGAACTAACAACGTTCAAATTGAAACTGGTGACGCGTTTCGCTACACAGTAGCTTTTTCAAACTAGTCTGAAAAAGATAGACGTCAAAAAAGAATCCATACTATTATAACGCTTAACAAAATTAGAAAAATAAATTTCCAAAGAGCAGACCGTCCACTTAGTGGACGGTCTGGCTTGCTCTTTGGAAATTTATTTTTCTAATTTTGAAAAGCGTCCAATATTAATGAACTATTATTTTTTGACGTCCAATAATGTGATGAAATAAAACAATTTAATTTGTTTGAATCTTCATTTTTATTTTGAACTAACAACGTTCAAATTGAAACTGGTGACGCGTTTCGCTACACAGTAGCTTTTTCAAACTAGTCTGAAAAAGATAGACGTCAAAAAATAATCCATACTATTATAACGCTTTACAAAATTAGAAAAATAAATTTCCAAAGAGCAGACCGTCCACTTAGTGGACGGTCTGGCTTGCTCTTTGGAAATTTATTTTTCTAATTTTGAAAAGCGTCCAATATTAATGAACTATTATTTTTTGACCTCTAATAATATGATGAAATAAACAATTTAATTTGTTTGAATCTTCATTTTTATTTTGAACTAACAACGTTCAAATTGAAATTAGTGACGCGTTTTGCTACACAGTAGCTTTTTCAAACTAGTCTGAAAAAGATAACGTCAAAAAATAATCCGTACTATTATAACGCTTTACAAAATTAGAAAAATAAATTTCCAAAGAGCAGACCGTCCACTTGTGGACGGTCTGGCTTGCTCTTTGGAAATTTATTTTTCTAATTTTGTAAAGCGTCCAATATTAATGAACTATTATTTTTTGACGTCTAATAATATAATGAAATAAAACAATTTAATTTGTTTGAATCTTCATTTTTATTTTGAACTAACAACGTTCAAATTGAAACTGGTGACGCGTTTCGCTACACAGTAGCTTTTTCAAACTAGTCTGAAAAAGATAGACGTCAAAAAAGAATCCATACTATTATAACGCTTAACAAAATTAGAAAAATAAATTTCCAAAGAGCAGACCGTCCACTTAGTGGACGGTCTGGCTTGCTCTTTGGAAATTTATTTTTCTAATTTTGAAAAGCGTCCAATATTAATGAACTATTATTTTTTGACCTCTAATAATATGATGAAATAAACAATTTAATTTGTTTGAATCTTCATTTTTATTTTGAACTAACAACGTTCAAATTGAAATTAGTGACGCGTTTTGCTACACAGTAGCTTTTTCAAACTAGTCTGATAAAAATGAAGATTTAAACAAGTTGAATTGTTTTATTTCATCATTAGTAAGGATCTTCATCAAGTAAAAGCATCATCTATTCAAGTCCATTAATATTTTTACATAAATTTTGTTTTTTTCAATCCATAATTGTCTGTTTGATGTTTGGTTAACAAAATTTCGATTTTTTGGGAAAGTTCGTTAACCTTGCAAACAGTTCCAATCTTTTATTAAATTTGAAAAGCAGGAAACGAATTTCAAATGGACTGTCAGTTGATGATAAATCTTATCCAAATAGTTTGTATACTTTGTATGATTTCAGTTGAACAACCAAAAAATAGAATTCAAAGAACTGCTAAGAATTTTGTTTTGGATTGTTCAACTGACTTTGTACAAACAAACTCTAAAAATTTATTGAATTCTAAAAATATCTGTATAGTTACATGATTTCAGTTTTTACGAACTATACTAATAAATTGTTCCAAAAAATTAATTTGAACTTCTTCGTGCTAACATATTTCGACTGAAAATTGTCTATATTTTCAGTTCTTGTCATGCTAAGAAGTTCTGAAATGAATATTTTTCAATTTTTGTACTGATTGGGTATAGTTTATATGATTTTTCAGTTGGACGATTAAAAAAATTCGACAATTGTCCCTCTTAATTTTTTTGTTTTCCAACTGAAATGTATAAACTGTATCAGATTAACAAGATTAGACAAAAATTTAAAATAGAGTTGATATTTTGGATAAGGTTTATTTTCTCGAAAAAAACTTTTTATCGAAACATGAATAAAAATATTATTTTCCGTTGTTACAGACCCATTCTTCCCCAACTCACCCCCTACGTGGCCAAAGAAGATACATTTAAAAAAATATTTTATAAAAAGATCGTTAAATATAAACAGTTACTAAAAACCTTCTGAATTTTATTCACAAACTACCCAAAAATCCCTTGCATTTTTATATCCTCCAAAGCATCTTTATTTTGTCAATAAAAAATACAGATGTTTTTGTGGAAATTCTACACCGTTAAGTATCACAATTGCGATAGTAGATATATTTTCTCTTTTTTTTCTTTTTAATAGTTGAAATATTTTTGCCTGTTGGATCGCAGTTGTGTTGCTTTTTGAAATGCAAAAAAAGTGAATGAATGTTCGCCAAAAGAGCAAAAAATGGAATAGAACATTGAAATCGCTAGTACAGCAGTATTTATTTACAGGCGGAAATTGGATCCTACAGCATATTGATCCAGAATCTGCTACCGGTTATCCCTGCTCCAACTGCGGGAAAATTTACAAACATCGTGGAAACATGCGTAGACACATGGTATACGAATGTGGAAAAGCTGCACGATTCCAGTGTTCTTTCTGTGACAGAAAATTTCATCAACAATCTAATTTGAAAAGACATTTCGAAAACAAACACACAATGTTACCGAAATTTAGCAACAGTATTACTGTGTATAGAACGAGGACTGTTTCCTGAGACCATTCGCGAAAATGTATGCCTCTTCTTCCAAAAAACTCCACCAATACACAATAAAATTATTAACGAGTCGTAAGAAGAGGCTGGTAACATTTTTTTGTGAGTGGTCTCTCAAAAATCTAGTCGAAAAGTTACCAAAATTTTAACAAAAAAAAAGTGTAGATACTGTACAAACGTTTGAAATATTTTTTAAGATAGGTATAAAAGGGGGGACACTAAATTTGCTTTTTGTGTTCGTGTTGTCCTATTTAACTTCTAGTCTTTGTGTGCCATTTTAATTTGTTGCAATAACTTTTCCTCCAAATTTAATCGTCCTTCAGACATTGGGGAGTATTAAATTTCTTGGGGGAGATTGCTACTAATAGATTTAAGTAATAACTAGATTTCTATAGATGAAACCGTTTATATGGTTAAATGTAAGCAAAAATGTCTAAAGAGAAATATACCAAAGATTTTCACCAGTTTGTGTTTTGTATGGAAAACTTGTCGGCGAGTTGCTGTGAATGAGAGGCGTAGAAAAAGGTAAGTGCAAGGAAATTGTTTACCTATCAGATTTTTCAGAAATCAGAGCTTTAAAAAATTGTACATAGGTCTTTCGGTTTTCAGTCTTTTTGGGTTTTTGGTTAGTTATTTTTTTTAATATTATTTTATTTTTTAGGTTTTGATTTATTTTTTTATTTGGAACCTTTTTTTATTGGCATGAATAAATTGAAGATTACCTTTTTTTAAAACGAACAAATTTATATTTTATACAAAAAGATGAACGTGCTTTTTAAAATTCTGTTTTCTGAAAGTCTGAATGGTTCAAAATGTGGCTCAACAGTATTTTTGACCGAAAAGCAGCATTTAATAAAAGATGAAAAAATCAGTATAGAATTTTGGCTTTCTTTGGAAAAATCCGAGTATTTTCAAAATTGGAATTTTTTTTAATTCTTAATATCTTCTATATTTACTACTAACACTTGTTGAAAATTGAAAGCTGCTGTTGAAAATTTCGAAAAAAAGGTTTGATACTAAAAGACATTTTGGCCACTTCAAATTGTTTTTTGTAGAATATTTTCGTCTTCAGGGAAAATAACTTTTATTAATTCTTCAAAATTTGTAAATGAATCTAAGTGTTTCTAATTAATTTCACTATATAATGAAAAAATTTTGAAAATTTTAAGATACTTATTGATAATTAATTCGATATTCATATATCATTGTCAGAATGACAGAATGAATTTTTTCTAGTTATAATTCTATACATTTACTTGGAACATAAATTTTTAAAATGAAACCAAAATTTTATTAAAATGATTCGCTTTATACCAAATAGTATATTGTGTAACTAGTGCGCAATAGTGCACAAGTGAGAAATTAGCATTTGCGCACGTGTTGCACACTATATTTTTCCTTCGACCAACATCCAGAAATCAAACAATTTGCTGTAGGTATTTATTTAGGCTATTCCTAATGTCACTTTGGTTATACTTTGTCACTTTTCCCACAACTTTTGTCGCTATGAGAAATTGTTAATATTGGCGTATTATAAACAATGTGCAAAATAGCGTTTTGGATGGTGATCGTAGAAAATAGTATATTGTGTAGTGAGAAGAGTAATTTCCACACATGTTGCACACTATACTTTTTCTACAACTGTACAAATTTGAAGAATACAAGTAGAGTAACTTAATATTTTTTTTTATAGTTAGATCTCTAAACTGTTGAATAGTTTTATTTAAAATTATTGTACAATTTTGTATGGTCAAACCCGGAACGACATTTCTTTTCACTAAATTCTCCGTTATATTTATTAATCTGACAGTTTTGTGACAACTAAGTAGGTATTTAAAGATGACAGCTATTAGCCTATTAAGTTTTTGTCGATTTTATTTGATTATCCATAAAATGTATGGCGTGGGCAAAGTGCCGTGAGAAATGATATTTCTCACAGTATGAGCAATATTTGGATATGAAATTAAGTAAGGTATGAGAAATACGTCACTTTTCATAGCAGTTGCAGAAAAAAGTATAAATGAGTGAACTTGACCTGTCATTACTTCATTAGAACTGTTTCTTTGGAATAAATTATATAAAGACGACGAAATGAAAGGTGGGAGTATTATTTGAAATTTTTTGTTTTCCAAGTGAATTATAAAGCCATTTTTCAATACGGGAGAATGAAAATTACAGTAAATTTTCAAGAATTTTGTTTTCTATATAATATGAATTGGTAAATAATCGGGGGTTATATCCCTAGTGCATTTAATTTTTCCGGAAAAATTCGGAAAAACGAAGTAATTTGTTTTAACAAATAGCATGAGCGAGAGTGGTTTTAAAAACCCGAGTCGAAGACGAGGATTTTTCCACTTTCGCGGAATTTTTCCACGGGAAAAATTAGATGCACGAGGGATATTTGGTAAGATTATATTTCCTAAGTTAAATAAACATTTTATTTTAATACAACATTTTTTTAAATTAAAATAACTGTCAAACTTGCATGAAATTTTTTTCCGGAAAAACTGCTGACAGCTAAGTTGACAGTTGTTAAGTAATTTTTCCACTTAAAATTTATATTTGACATACCAATTCTTGATAGCGATTGGTCAAAATTAATAGGAAGGAAATAATCACATATATATTATATTTGAAAGGAAAATAAGGTCACACAGTATAAAGAAAAAAGAGAGGGTACAAGGAAAATGCATTGCTCACCAGCAACTGATAATTGGTAGTTAACCTAAGAAGTTGGTGAATGAATTTCTAGATAATTCTACATTTTTCTTCCTTAATACTTATCATCTGGAAAAACCATCAAATATTGTCATGTTGGATAAAAAATTTTGAAATTAATTAGTCTGTTTACAAAATGTAGAATATTGAAGAAATCAATATTGACTGCCAAAGAAAAAGGTTGGGTATACAGGAATTTTGGGTACATATTTGAGCTTAAATTTAAAAATATTTTGAAAATACAGTTGAGCCATTTATTTTGTTTATTCCCACTAAAATGCAGTAATAAGGAAAGAAAAGTATCTTACAGATAAATAGGATTCCAGGATTTATTAAAGTATCCTTTTAAGTCTCCCGATTTAGTTTTGTGGGATTACTTATCGTATATCGTGAAATTTGATTTCACTGGGATTAGGAAGGAGTAATTTTAATTCTATCCATTAATACGTTTAAATGCCAATTTTGAGATAAGTTCTGAAATTTTTTATATCTACTTTGAAGTATCTAAAAAATAAAAAATCGATCGACTATACTAGATTTCCTATTGCATAAGAGCACAAGAAAGGGTCGATAGCCATAAAGCGGCAATAAACCATTGGCGTTACATTTTTCGGTAAACACTTGAATTGTTTCATTTTACGGGTTAATTTAATAGTGCAAAAGTTAGGCAAGTATCATATTATTAGTAACTAATTATTACAGTATTGAGTGTTTTAGTTTTTAAAGCAAGGACTATATAGTACGAAACGTACATGATGCAATAAAAAAAACTGTAAGACCCATCCCTACTCGGTAAAACCCTTAAACTGACTGCACGACACTGGCCACCGGCCTATATTAATGAATCCTTAACCATTGTGCCGAATTATACGACCCTATTGTATTTGAGGCGATACAGGACGTGTCGATTTAATTTTGATAAAACCGACCTGTGTTATCATTTTATTCCACATATGAAAAAAAGAAAGACTCACCCTATATTTATAGTACTTTTGAATAAATAATTAGGCAAAAGAAATATGGTATAGAAGCTAGAATCTCAGAATTTTAATTGAAAGAGTTTTCTCAAATGGCACAAGTGGTCCGAGGTTTATTTTTTGAAAAAAAAATTATATTATTAACAACTTAGAAGTTAGATAAAGGTACTTTTTGCAAAAAAATTGGACTAATAAAAATGCTTCATATTGAGGGTTATTTGAGCTCTTTTTTCATCCATTTTTTATTTTCAAACGTTAAATATTTATTTATTTTATCAACAGTTTTCACTCCTTATTTCTATTCCATCTGGAATGCTTTCCTTTTGATTTTCCTTGTGCTATTTTGGATTTAACCAAATTTTCCATTTTCTACATCGCCTTTCAATATTGTTTAATTTTATTCACGATAAATAAACGAAGAATTTCAATATTAATTTATTGTATAAGTGTTTTATCCACAATCTCAGCCAATTAGAATCAGTTTTCATCAAAAAGTGATTTGACAGCAGCTGTAACGTCGAAATTATTTTTCATTATTCCACTAGTGGATAAAGTTGTACTTTATATGATTCATAAGTGTTGTTAAAACTCCTAATTATAATGTGATTGTGGATAAAATATATGATATCCCTTTCTTGGGAATTTAAAGAGCAGGAATAAAAATTATTGGAAAAAATTGCAGTTTCAAGTGTTATTGTTTTCATCTGGACGTCCTGTATATTTCGCGGAGCACAAAGTTGTTCTTTATTTGCAACTGAAAATATTTCTATAAATCTAATAGTTGCTTCTTTTATCATGAAATTTGAGGTACCAAATTTTCTTCCTGAATCCAGAGTTAATAAAAATGTAAGAAGAGTGCGTGTAAAAATTTAATTTGAGGTTCCGAAAATACGAAGCTGGAAAGAAGATCCGTCAAATCAGAAGCTTCTGAAATCTTGAAAAATGCTAAAGAATATTTTTTTTAATTTAAGATATTTTAGCGTTTGAAAAATTTTTGAAAAATATTTCTGAAATTTGAATTTTTCGAAGACTAAATATTCTCGAAAATGGGTATTTTTTCAAAATTTTCTCAACATCTACCCTAAGCTAAACTAAAATTTTCTCAAAAGAAAAATTATTAAAAAAGCGAGTAAAATTTGTATAAAAACATTAAAATATTTTAAATTTAGGCTTAAAATGGGTTGAAGAGATTTTTTTAATATATACAAATTCTAACAAAGCTATATCCTAACGCTTTCTAACAAAATTTCATTAGTATATTTTAATTTTGTATGAAAATTTTTTTTTATCATTTATTTAGGTGAAGAAGATGAGCTACAGAATTGCGGTATTTTAAGAAGTATTCTCTTAGGTTTATCTGTACCAAACAACGACTCTGATGTCCTTTGGGATTTTGGAAATACATCAACTTGATACTTTATCAAAATATGGGATATAAAAAAAAACTTGCAACTTTATCCCACTTCTGATTTAGAATTTTCATCTCACTGCCTTTTCGTTGTTACATTTTCTTCTTTCCAACACATAAATAAGTTGAATTGTAATCTATAGTTAGGACTTTTTTTGTATTTTTTTCCAAAATAAACTATTTATACTATTTTCTAAATTTCTTCTAATTCCATCGTAGAAATTCTACTCATCGAACTTTTTATCGATTAAATTTCGACATTTTACAAATTTTAATCGAACTTTTTGTCAACAGACATCTTTTCTTCGAAACCTCTTCGAAGACACTACCGATCTGAGATATGTCACGTGTGTAACAAAGTTCTATCTAGAAAAGAACACTTAAAACGTCACTTATTGGAGGTGCACGGATACATGGACAGAGAACCGTACGATTGTAAAAATTGCGGAAGGAATTTCAAGAGAAAATACCATCTTCAAAGACACCACATTTCCTGCTGCACCGTAACCACTATCGATCGAGAAGGCGAAATGAAATATAATTGCGTCTTTTGCAACACCACCTTTTCGGCCGAAACTGAGCTATTTTCTCATTGGAACACTCATCATCAGCTTTCATAGATGCGACTCAATTTAAGCTCTTCTATAGCTTTTCATTGACGTTAGGAAGCTTAAAAAGTTCTTCAATTTGTATCTATTGTTTTATTTCCAAATATGGTGCTAATATTAACTGTTACCCCCCCCCCCCCCCCCCAAAGTAAACTACGTTATTTATGAAAAACTTGAATCAATTTTTATAACACAAAAAATTTTTACGCCTCACATTTGACAGCTGACAGATTTTTTAAATAGCAAGGAAATAGATATCGAAGAATAGGAATATATTATTTCAACGCTTTGACAAAGTTTTGAAAAATAATTTTTCAAAAACAGTGACAGTTCGGGATTAACTCTCGGATGATGACATATACCTTGTACTGATGAGGCGAAATACGCCGAAACCGGTCTACAAGTTATGTTGTCCCTTCTAATTACAAACCAGAATGAATGGTTATATCTTGCAGATATACCAACCCCGTTTAACTTAGAAATGTAATTCAATGTCAGTCGGTGCATATAGCCCGGGAAGTAGTTGTTTCTTCTTCGTTGAACGGTCACTGTTTTTGAAAAATTATTTGTCAAAGCCTTGGAATAATATATTTTTATTTTTCGATATCTATTAGTAAAACGCTTTACTAAATACGACAATTTTACAGGAAACTGTAATAATTCAGCAAGGAAATAGTTGGAAAGGGTTTGAAAAGCAAAATTCATAGATGTATAATTTTTAAATTTTGGATTAAAAAATTAATTAATAAAAATTTTCAAAAAGGGGTAGCTGTCAAGTGTAGGAGGTAAAAGGGGGGACAATTTTTTGTATATCATAAATTAAAATTATTAATAAAAATAAAAATTGACGGGTTCGAGGATTTTTCATCTTTGTCTTAAATAACGTTTTCAATGGGGGGGGGGGGGTTAATACTTAATATCCGCACCGTATATCAGTGGCGTAAATAATCGATTTTTTGAAAAAATCTATTTTAATTGGATTTAAGATTTAATATCTCCAAATATTATTTCGTCTTGTATTTATTATTTATTCTATATATCAGTGGCGTACAAATTGCAAAAACTTTTTTTCTTTATATTTTCAAGTATTTTGTATAAGGGACACAACAGATTATTATTGTATTAGATTTTTTAATTTATGTCCGAAACAATATAAAATGAATGTATTCGAACAAAATTTTATCCACATTAAAAATTGCAGATATTTTTAAAAAAATTTTGGAATCCCCTAAGGAGCCATCCATAAATTACGTTACACTAATTTTAGGATTTTTTAACCCCTCCCCCCGCCCCTGTCACAGGTTGTCACATTTTTAGAACCCCCTACCCCCTAATTAAAGTTATTTTCATTTTTTTCCTTATTTTTATTGAATAATCCTTAATGAAATAATAAATAAAGTCAAATATTTTAAATAACAGAATATAACAAACGACTAGAATAAAACAATAAACGAATAATTATGTTAATTAAACATGTGACGTCACAAATCTGTTGACCCCCCACCCTGCCCCTATAACGTGTGACGTAAATTAAGGATGGCCCCTAAAAGTGTACGTTACTGGCATATCAAGTGTCAAATGTCTACTGTAATTTTAATTAAATATTGACCATGTTTTTCTAGTCTAATGTAAATACCAAAATGTATTTTTTTGTGTTTTTTTTTCGAAAAAATAATGAAATAGTCTTATTATAAATCAGTATTATGCTGAGCATAAAATGTGCCATTTTTAGTCAATATACTTAAGGTAGTTAAAAAAATTCACTAGTTCACCCTAAAAAATTTTCAAGATACAAAATCTTGTGTGAGGCGTAGGAATTATTTTTCAGGCCGAAAGAAAGCGAGGCGCAGCCGAGCCTGGCCACTTCTTGAGTCCTGGAAAAAGCACTTTACTGCCGCGGTTTACACATAATTTTTTTATCCTACACAATAATTGTTGGTAATATTTTTTCTCTAAAAATTTCATTACTGTTTTTATCCTACACAATAATTGTTGGTAATATTTTTTCTCTAAAAATTTCATTACTGTTTTTATCCTACACAATAATTGTTGCTAATATTTTATATAAAAATTTTATTTTCGCTATATTTTTTTACTTGCTTGGAAGCACACCAGTCCGTAAATAACTTGTATTGGAGGTTGTATTTCGCTTTCGATTTTTCCGGTAATAAGTGGCATGGTTAGCTTTATCTGTTATTTCATGCGGAGTAACATACATTATTTCATCTGATTCAGGCTTCATAACTGACAAGTTAACTTCAAACAAACATCAAAATACGACAACTTATGATTAAATTTGCAGACATTGACAACTGTTTATTTGTCAATTGTGGCGCCAGCTAGCGTGGAAACGTAAAATTTATTTTTTGGGCTAGCCGTGGAAAAGTCTTCGTAAAGCTGGTAAAATTCAACTGTCTCATAGTGTAGGATAAAATTTTTTTTTCATAATTAAAAATCTATTTGCTGGTGTCACTTCATGTCAGTTTGAAAGCACGGTTTTTAGTTTTACTTTTACAAAATTTGAAAAATGTTTTGTCTCAAAAAATTATTGAGCAAGCAAATGTAAATTTTCATAATTTGTGATAATTTAAAAAAAAAGTTCATTAAATATGTGTAATTGTGGTAAATTGTTTTATTTTAACCTAATATCCAATATACACAATCACCTATAGTCTTTTTGGCATTGATAACACAAATCCTCAACTGTATAGCATTATTTTGATTTAAATTTCACTTTTCATCCATATAGTGCCCAAGAAATTGCAAAATAACTTTCTAAACTGATTCCGCAGGTAGTCAAAATTTATGCAGACAGTTACGTTGTGAAATCGTCATTGAAGGTTGTTGTTAAAATGAGATGTCAAAAAGACAAACTAAAGCAGAAATCAATATACTTCTATAAAAGAACACCAGTGTTAATTATTGACTGCCAAAGTCGAATGACAGGAAAAAAAGTAATAAATCTAACGTTTTTCTGACTTTCAAACTCTCTTTGTAACAAATCTAAGGAATTGGGAAAAATATTGTCAATATCCAGACATATCCAGACAGCAAATACCTGCAGATGTGATGATGAACTTTTTAGCTGCCTATCAAATTTTGTTTATTTTTATTGATTCTAGGATTTTATTTGTAAAATTTCGGAAAAAGAATCAATCTCTGGATAAGTAGGTTTTATTTTATAAAATTGGTAGAAAAATAAGTTTCCAAATACTCTGCTGGCTTACAAAATTACCAAAAAATTTGAAACTGAAAGTAAGTAAAATATTTTTTTCTGGTGTAGGTTTCGAGGCATTTTAGAGAGTTATTAATTTTTAAAACTATTTCAGATGAAATGAAAAAACACGTTTGTCCGAAATGTAATCGACGTTATAAAAGAACGACTCATCTCCGAGCTCACATCCGTTACGAATGCGGCTTGGAACGAAAATTTTCTTGTACTATTTGTTCTATTTCATTCCACCAAAAGTCCAATTTAAAATCGCATTTAACTAGAGTACACAAAATTTACAAGGATTTAAATGATTATGTGAAATTTATAGCTGAGCATCGATAAATTTCATCGACTTTTCCAGAAGACTGGAAGAGAGTAAAAGTAGAAGGTTTCGTCGATGTACTGACGTGATCTAATTATTTAGGTTAGAATGTATGTTTATTGTTTAAATTATAGATTATTAACTTTAGTATCAATTCATTTAATTATAATTATGAAATATATCGACCAAGAAGTTTGGTTATAAATGTTTAATCGATAAAAGTAACAATTGCAAAAATAGGCAGACACGCGCTAGATTGAAATAATGTGTATATTGGCAATTGTTGCTTTGGGTTCAATTTAAACATTTGTCGTTTTATTTAAAGAACGTCAACCCTAATTAAAAGGAACCTAAACCGGATAATTTAACATTATCAGAGGGCGACCCTGCCAGGAGTTAATTTTGAATTGAAAATAAAATAAAACGATGACAAATTAAGCTACAAAGAAACTTATGGGGTCCAGTCAAACGAAAGAAGAAGTAATTATAGTACATTTAACATTATCAGAACTTTTTATTTATACATTTTTATTTTTTTTTCAATTTGTGAATAAAAGCTTTAAAAATCGTTTTAAATCAATTAATCTTAAAAGTTCGAATCGAAATTTTTGAACATATGGAGTTGCTGCTTGGTGGTGAAAAGCTTTACTGCGAACGACCTAAACAATGACAAATTTATCTGGCAATTACTGGAACCATTAGCAGCCACATTGAAATCCTTCTTCTTTTACATAAAGAACAGCGTCAGTCGACTGTTTGGGTGTTCCAAGATGAACCAAAACCGTTCTCGAAGTGCCCAAAAAGATGGTGGCGACATTTGTCTCATAAGCCTCTGCAAGATCAAAGAACTGTTTCTGCTGATTGGTTTTATAGCTAGAAAACGTCGAATTGTTGGACCATCCTCCATACAGTCCAGACCTAAATCCTAACAACTTTTTTACTTTACCAAAAATTAAGAATGGTACACTGATGGCTCAAAAACACCATCAAGCTCTAGTTAGAAATATCAACTTCTTTAAGATCCTACCAACTTTATTCATGTGTGGAAAGATTGGAGGTAATTAATCTCTAACAAATAACAATAAAATTTTTCTTGGACGACCAAATGGTTTTAGAAGTATGAAACAGTTCCGAAACGCACACTCAAATCTGCTCTGGATCTCTGGTCATTCTGGTATGAAAAACTTTTCTATTGCTTAGAGAATTTGCTTCTTTCTTTCTCCCTCTCTACCTTTAGCTTAGTTTTGTTTGAATTTCTATTCCTAATGTACAGATGATGTGATCTGTTCGGATTTATTTTCAGCTAAGCACACTTGTGAAAACTGTGGAAGAATTTACAAATACAAGAAGAACCTGTGCGGTCACTTGAAGTACGAATGTGGAAAGGAAAGGAAATTCCTATGTCCGTTTTGTCCTAAATCGTTCCACCAAAAGTCAAACATGAAGAAACACATTTGTTCACAACACAAATTTAATTACTGATAAGCTTTTAGACAGATTTCGATTATTATTTATTTTGCCTGTCATTTTCGACAGTTGTAAATAGTTTTGCTACTATTAAGAAAAAAATAAAATTTGTTTTAAATTCGACATAAGAATATTTGTAGTTCTAGTAAACTTTTGATATTTATTCGTCTGTATGTTCCAACCAGTGGTAGGGATCTTTATCGGGACTCGTCTCATACCTCGTGCTCATTCGTATAATTCCTGCGAGCAACTGTAATCGCCCATCAAAGTTCTAACCGCGCTCGACTCTGCTTGACTATAATTATCGCATCAGAGGCGTTCCTCTACAGGGTTCCATAATTTATTTGGGCTCGGCAATTTTTAATTATTTATCTTTGGTTTTGATTAGATCGAATTGGGTTGTAGTTAGTGAGGGAATATGAATTTTTCTTTTTAATTTTCGTATATAAACGACCCGTTATTTTTTAGATCTCGAAGAAGCAGGTATTCCGGAACATTTAACTATATCCACTAACGTCGGTACCAAAGGGCAAACCGTTTTGCTTGTAAACGGTTGTAAATTCGTTAAAAAGAACAAAAAGTCATTCCGATGGTATTGTACCAGAAAAAAGTGTACTGCTTGTGTAATTTCCACGGAAAATTTGCAGGATTTGAAGATAGTGAGCTTACTACATAATCATTAACATTTTACCGGAAAATTTTTATGATTTGATCCTGTATTTTTCTTCGGGAAAAATTTGAAAAAAACTTTTGTTATTCAAAGTCGATCTAGTACAAGAAATTGTTTTAAAAAGTTCTTTCAAACATTTCTGGTATCGTATAGATTTTCTTATCCCGTTTCCCTGTCCCTGACAGGATAATGACAGGACTCGACCTAGACCGTTCAATTTTGAATGTTGTTTATTTTAATTAAATTTGAATTAAATTTTTTTGTTTTTTGTTTATAATTAAGGTTTTTTTATTGTGAATTTCTTCTTTTTATTTTATAATAAAATTTTCAGTTTTTAATTTTTTTTATATTTAAAGAAAAATAAGGGAAATCCTCAGGTGAATTTATATATTTTTTTAAATTTGGTTATCAACCGATTTCAAAAAGTCTTTTTTATTAAATTTCATGGGTAAAGGGCATTGGGCTCCAAAGATGGGCAGATGTAAACTCGGCCGCTTAAGCATTTATAATTTTCTCAATTAAAAGACGCCCCAAAATACGGTATGTAATCTCGGCCAATCCTATAACTGATGATTAAAATCCAAAAATTAAGGAAAAATAAATTTTATTTCAAGGAAGGGCAAAGAACGTAAATCAATACTTGGGGCAAGTAATTTTCCTCAAATAAAAAGAGTCATGGAAACTTTCACTTTCCTGAAATTAAGACGGCCGAGTTTACAGGTACAAAATTTTGGCCGGCCGAGATTACTCGTTAGTGAGCCCAGTTTACCATCGCCGTCAAAGATACACTAAGAAAACGAATTTTTTTAAAACACTGAATACCAAGTTTGTTTTAGGAACTATTTCTTTATTCAACATTTTTTTTTGTCAATCCTAACGATGTACATAACGTTTACGAAACAATTTTAAGATTTTATATTTGTTAATTGTTTTTTTTAACAAAAGGTTTTATTCGCAATTTTTTTTAAAATTTCGAGTGGTTCTTTCGACAATTACCGAAAAAAATTTTTTAGGTTACAGGTTTTTGATCAACGATTTGGAAGTAGAAGAAATAATAAGTCAAAGAGGTCATATCATGTTAGTGATTGAAGGATTCAAATTCAGGATATCCGGTATCGGTCAAAATAAAGGAACCGTTCGATGGAGGTGCGCCAAAAGTGGGTGCAAAGCTAAATTTTTCACGGATACGTTCAGAAGATCGATTAAAAAGTGTAATCTGGTCCACAATCATTTTCAAAATATCTAAAAAAAATTGTGTTTATTTTCAGGATTTCTTCCTTTTTTAAATACGTTATTTAACCATTCTTCAGAGGCATTATGATACCTTTATACAGGGTGGGTCATAACTATGGGGATAGAGGCTAAGGGCAGATTTTTTGGACCAAAATATGGCGATAGGATCAAATATGCTTCGAATGTGAAGCAAAGTCTCATTGGAGATATACACTTCTAAGACTAGAGTATCACAAGGGGGATTTCTCCAAGAAGGACCTAGTGAAAATAGTACATAAAATAATATTCCCTGTATAAAATTATGCCACTGTGCCGATTTTGATAACAATTGATGAATATACAGGGAAATTATTAGCAAAAAAACTAAAAAAAAATTCTTTAACTTTAACACCCTTCATCTTTTTCTACTGCAATATTTTATAAAGGCATATTTGCTCCTATCGCCATATTTTGGTCCAAACAATCTGCCAGCTTATGAGCCAATAGTTATGACTCACCCTATATTTATATATTACTATAATTAAAAAATATTTTATGTGACATTTTTATTGTCAATATTTTATGAAATTGAATTGGTTTGACGAATATTTGTTTGAACACTCGAAAATTGAAAAATCCGAAGGCACTACGAAAACAATCCAGATTTAAATATTAAGGAAAAAATCATAGAGCCCATAATAATGGGAATTTCGAGCTGAAATTTTAGATACACACTCTCAAATAATTAACAAATATGGAAAAAAATCAGCAACATCATAACTACTATATTTTGTATAGGAGGTGCGGAAATTCGAAAAAAAACTTTTTTAACTATGGACTTTAGAAACTTATTATGGGCGTTTTCTTAATCTACGGGGTCGAATTAGTGGATTTCCATATATAAAAGTGTCTGAGAAAACTTGGTTACGATTTTGAAAATTTAAAAGTACACACGTTGAGTCAAAAAATCAAAATTCGAAGATCGTCTCTGGACACCTTGTATAGATCCTTAAAGATATCTGGAACAGTGTTCCCAACTCTCAAAAACTTTCTCTCCAAAGCTTAAATCAAAAAACCTGTAAATCATAACATTTACATGAAAATCCCCCTAAAAATTAATATTTTCAAAAAAATTATAAATAATAATTATGAAACTGATACCAGCAGACAACTGAAGCCTGTCAGCTCTTACGACTAGTATGCATCAGCACCATCTAGTATTCATCAATGACTGTAGTATCATTTGATCAATTAAAATTTTTTTGAATACAAGTAGTGCCATTTAAAAAAAAATTTATCACTAAAAATACCCCCAAAAAATTCTTTCCCCTAAAAAACTCCCTGTATAGATTTTTTCTCCTTAAATTTAGAAAGAAAACCCCCCAAGTTGGCATCACTGATCTAGATGTCCGTCGGAATGTTATTTAAGTTGGGCTCATTTTAACTCAATCGGGTTAGAGTTTCATTAATATGATTAAATATTATTAAAAAAAAATTAAAAATACACGCTAGTTATATATTTTAAAATTTTTTGACCCCCCACTCTTTACTTATGTTAAAATTATACAAGGACAATTATTTTGCCGGGTTTTTTATATTGAACGGTACTTAAGTGACAAAATTTTTATTGGAATGAAATTAATTTGTAGTAGGACCGAAATGTATTTTTAATATTTTATTGGTTATACAAGGTGGCTCTTGAGTCTCAAACATTTGATTTCTCATGCACAAAAACACCTAATAATAAAACACCTAATAATAAATGTCCAAAAACGTTAAAAAAATTCCACCTTTAACACCTTGTATCTCTTTTATCAGCATTTTATTTAAATATTATTATTTTTAAGTGACTGTATTTCTATGTATAATTAACTTAAGGACCACCCTGTATATAATTTACATCGGTATGTTTTAATATTTATACAATTTCTATAATATGTTTATTGGTTTTTCTATTGTTAATTATATTTAATTTAATTATATTAAAGTGTTGAATTAAATAAAATTTCTATTAGAGCCGTTATATGTTGATTTTATATATTATCCTTTTTGTTCTATCGTCAGAGTGGTGATTTTTAATATTTTTAATATCGCTTCCTTTAGGTCCGTTCTTCCATTTTTTTCTTCTTAACTACATTATTTTTGCAAAAATTATATTATTTTTATTCGGTTATTTAACGCCGGTCCATCCAAGTACTAACAGCGCTCGACTCTGCTTCACTGTAATTACCATACATAGACAAGCAAGAAGCGACAGTTTTCCTGTAGAATTCATTCTTCTGTAAATAAAATCTTCAAATTTCCAACTCTGTATATAAAATTATAAAAAAAATTCACCACCCTATCAATAAATAAATACTCCATTTGAAAATTATTGATAGCACAAATTTTACAATAATTTGAAAATATAAATTATATATATATATATATATATTCGAGGTGGATATACTATACTGAAATAATTTTTCGTTGTGCTATCAATAATTCTCAAATAGACTATAAAATCCTTCTGTATTGAAATAATTTTATCCACCGGATTATTTTTAGATCCTTACAAACATTTTTTCGATTATGGAAACGATCTTAGAGTAGAAGAAATAATGAGTATAAGAGGACAACCGATGCTTTTGGTAAATGGTTACAAATTTAGAAAGGCCGATGTATATCAATCGGGACGTATAAGATGGAGGTGTTCGATTCCTGGGTGCAAAGCTAGATTATTTACTAACGCTACTAGAGAAACAATAGAACGATACGTTTTTAATCATAATCATGCTATATAGATTGACTTTATAATTAGAAACGTACAGATTGCGAAAAATCTTATCTCGACATACGATTTACACAAGTACGACAAGGATAATACGAACAACACTACTTGAAAGAGAGAGAAGAATTGTTCGAACACGCCCATCACAGATGGGCGTGTGCGAACAATTCTTCTCTGTCTTTCAAGTAGTGCTGTTCATATTATCCTTGTCACACGCTCATCACGCCCATCACAGATGGGCGTGTTGGAACAATTATTCTCTCTCTTTCGAGTAGTGTTGTTCATATTATCCTTGTCGTACTTGTGTAAATCGTATGTCGAGCTAAGATTTTTCGCAATATGTATATATGGGTTATTGGTGTTAAAAGTTTGTTGTTGGCATGAAAATTTTTTTGAAAAAAAAAACAATATTTTTAACGCTCGAATTTGAAATGACTGATTCTCAATAAATTAATTAAAAATATTAATGCAGATGATATAAAAAAACATAAAAACAAAATATTTTGTTGAATAATTTAGAATAGAAATAAATATTTTTGATAATAAATATATTGTACTATTTTTGCTATGCAAAAGTTTAGGGACAGATTGGCTCAAAATAATGATGGTACTTTTGTTTAAATTAATACAATCATACTTGATAAAGTTGGTGCAGATCTGTTCATAACGCCAGCAATGGAGTAACATTTTATATGAACTACTGTCATTATTCTTAGCTCCTTTATTGGTCAAAGCACAAATCCAATCTTTTACTTTTATTTTAGTTGTTATAGAGAATATCTTTATAGTTATATAAATTTTTTTATTAAATACAAAATTGTTAAAGACTTGATAAATAAAATATTTAAAATAAACGATAACTGAAAAACCTAATCCTAATTTCTTCTATGGTTGAACAAAAACCTATGGAAAGGAACCATCCCCATCTTTTTGTCCAGTATTTCTGAAATTTGCAAATAGATGGGAGTTCAACCTGGAGAATTGTGGTAGTTTTTTATCTTCAAGATAGCCCCAGCTGATTTTAAAGTTTTTCTGGCCTTAGGTAGACTCACCAGCTGTTATCCACTCTGCTGAGTGTCTCTGAAGAGTAATGATGGATACAAGGGGGTCCATTGACCCGGTTGGCCTTACCACTCTGCGACCTATAAGATCTTCCGTGTATGCTTTAGTCTAAAAGATCTAGGCTTCTGAGAAAGCCTTGTATACGTTTTGGTGCTAGGTCTGTAACCTGAGAAGGTATTTGGACAATGGCGAATAATTGCTCTACAATTTTCCTCACCTGGATTATTGGAGAATCTCCATGTTCCTCTTTCCACTTTGTCCAGCTTAAAACGATGGTATCTGAGTGAGCAGTGTCCATGCAGTCAGAATTCCTGTATTAAATCAGATCAGGTTCTGAAGCACCAAGAGCTAATCTTAGAAGGTGGTAATAAATTTTTGGTTTCTCCATTATCGAACTTTTTTCCCGATGCAACTTTTTAGGATACTTTGTTGTGTTTAGGAATTTTTTACATCTCCAGGCTGTTCTAGACTCCAGAGCTTTTAAAACAGCCCGAGTTGAGGTACTATTGAGCACAAAAATTTATTGGTAATTGGAGTGTTTCCCATTCCTACTTCTTTTTTTTTTGACCCATCAGGAGGTACCTACTCGACATACAGATACATTCAAACACAAACGGAACATAGGGATTGTAAGCATAGTATCAGAACTGCTTTTGAACTAGTCGACCAACATCCAGCTTCAACACGATTATTACAATCGTTTATTTGGACACCTATAACATATCGTACAATTCCCACCACTCCCTATTCTCAACTGTGGGCGGTCCTTAATTAGCGTCAGACAGTCAGTAAACAGCAGTCGGTAGGTGAGAGTGTTCAAGCCCATAAGTTTGTTTCAATTTAAAGAATCGTATTTTGTTTTATTTACGAATTTATTTTATTTTGAAAGCCGTTATGGCCAAAAGAAATCAAAACATATTATCTTAAGTCGAAACATTAATTGTTAAAGAGAATTTAACAATTAATTTTCGATTTTAACAACATAAAACGTAAGCATATTGTTTCAATATGTAGCGACGTTTAATACCCGCAGTTCGCACACCTCGCACATAACTAACAAATTTTGGAAGGAGAATGGGCGGGGTTTCATACATTGGTTCTGAATCCAGCTGTCCAGATCAATACTTGATATTCATTGAAGTGAACTTATAGAAATGTTTTGTTGGTGGACTATTTAGATCCAAGAATACACTAACTCCCTATGTTCCGTTTCTGTATGGATGTATCTGTATAGTACTCCAATTACGCTTTTGAGAGTACGGATTAGTATTGTAGGCTTTAATTTTTTTCGGTTGATAAAATCGTATATTTAGAATTATTTTTCTTACGTTATAGGTATAAGAGTACATTGTTATGCTGAAGAATTGGGCGTCGAAGAAATTTTGAGTCAGAGAAATCACGTTATGTTGAAAGTTCATGGTTATAAATTTAAACAACGCGTCCCGACTCGAGAAGATTTTATAAGATGGAGGTGTGTCGGTGTAGGATGTAGAGCGAAATTTTCCACTGACAAGCATAAAAAAATTGTCGAAAACGGTTATTTTATCCATAACCACGATTAATTCTTTAACACGTTTTGGTATTATGTTTATTGAGTTTGGTGACAAATTTGTTTTTAAAGGATTTTGTTGTAGGTAGAAGATATGCTTGTTCAACTTGTGGTAGGAGTTATAAACATCGATCGCATTTAAATTCGCATAGAAAAGAATGTGGAAAACCTCCGGATTTAGTTTGTAATTTTTGCCCTCATAGAAGTCACAGGAAATCGAATCTAAAAGTTCATATGGCAAGGCAACACGGATTAAAATTTTAAATCAAAATTTATTAATAAAATTTGAAAATTATCGTAGCACATTTTTTTTCCCAGTGTATATTATTGTTTTTAAATAAAGAATATTATAAAAGAAATAAAAATAATGATAGTAACTACTTCATATATAATTTACCGAGTCCGGGTTATGTTATAATTAATACAATTCCTTTTTAACACGTTGACTGCCGGGGTATGTATAATAAGGTCATAAACTCATTATTTCAGGTATAAAATAACTGATTATTTTTTAGGTAATTCTGTTTTATACCATCAGGATCACTAAACATAATTCCGGGCGGCTCTAAATTCGTCCCCGAGCAAAGGATTAAATATTCTTGGAAATTACCTTTTTTTCAATGATTTTTCTTGTCCTTCTCGATAAAATTAAAATATTTTTTGGGGACGAATTTAATTGTTTATTTTTTTCGACTTGAACTACTCAGGGACGAGTTTGAAGGTAGGATTATCGGTTGTTCTTGTTATAGTGGATCCAAAGTCAGTGTAATGACAGTAAAATAAAGCAATGTTGTCAGATATATTTTCTAGAACTGTTAAGCTCACTATACAAATGTTCTCCCTACTTCAGTAAACTGTTAGTTCGTGATGTTCTTAGAAAGCTAGTTTAAAAAAATATACATAATATACATTTAAAATAAGTCGCTTAAAATTGCAGAAAAAAAATAATTAATTGAAAACAACTTTATGTGTGTTACTATATTTAAGAAAATTTTGAATATCTGGCAACGTAGCAACATTGCGATGAAAAGTTAATACACCCAGTCCAGTATTTGGCATAATATAACGAAGTAACCGGACAGTTTTAACTCGGCCAACTGGGACATAAAAAACATTCGAACATCTGGCTTGACCTGGGTTAGAACATTCAGGGGTGTGCGTGAATTGTGTTGTAGAGAAATATTCGAATTTATAAAAAATTTATATACAGGCACAAAAATATGGGTCATTACATTAAGCCTAGAAGAACTATGTAAACTATTATTTTGTCCCCGATTGCCGATACTTTTTAGGTTTTAGATTTTTGAAATAAGTATTAGTAGATGTAGAACAAGAAGATATGTTTGGTATTGTATTGAAACGATTCCCCTAACTAACTACCGAGTCGGGTTATGTTATAATTAATACAATTCCTTTTTAACACGTTGACTGCCGGGGTGTGTATAATTTCGCCAAAAAAGGTCATAAATTCATAATTTCAGGTATAAAATTTCTGATTATTTTTTAGGTAAGTCTGTTTTATTCCCTCAGGATCACTAAACATAATTCCGGGCGGTCCTAAATTCGTCCCCGAGCAAAGGATTAAATATTCTTGGAAATTATCTTTTTTTCAATGATTTTTCTTGTCCTTCTCGATAAAATTAAAATATTTTTTGGGGACGAATTTAATTGTTTATTTTTGTCGACCTGAACTACTCAGGGACGAGTTTGAAGGTAGGATTATCGGTTGTTCTTGTTATAGTGGATCCAAAGTCAATGTAATGACAGTAAAATAAAGCAATGTTGTCAGATATATTTTCTAGAATTGTTAGACTCATTATACAAATGTTCTCCTTACTTCAGTAAACTATTAGTTCGTGATGTTCTTAGAAAGCTAGATTAGAAATATACAAAAATATATATATAATATAAGAAAATTTTGAATATCTGGCAACGTAGCAACCTTGCGATGAAAAGCTAATACATCCAGTCCAGTATTTGGCATAATATAACGAAGTAACCGGACAGTTTTAACTAGGCCAACTGGGACATAAAAAACATTCGAACATCTGGCCTGACCTGGGTTAGAACATCCAGGGGTGTGCATGAATTGTGTTGTAGAGTAATATTCGAATTTATAAAAAATTTATATGCAGGCACAAAAATATGGGTCATTACATTAAGCCTAGAAGAACTATGTAAACTATTATTTTGTCCCCGATTGCCGATACTTTTTAGGTTTTAGATTTTTGAAATAAGTATTAGTAGATGTAGAACAAGAAGATATTTTTGGTATTGTATTGAAACGATTCCCCTATAAAAAAAAACCGTTAATAATTTTATTTTTAATTTTTAGCATACTTAAAAAACGTTTTACAAACCACCAGAGAAAACCCCTTACTACCCTTCCAATTAATGCAAAATTACTGTAACTTAGTTCCTAACTTCATGAAAAATATCCCGCATCATCAACTAATCGAAAAAAACGACAACGTCAATACAGAAAATCGACACGAATGTAACGTTTGCCATAAAAGTTACAAGAACAAGCGACACCTCTATAGACATCAAAAGGGCGAATGCATCGGAATCGAACCGAAATTCAAATGCGAAATTTGTTTTAATCTTTTTAGAAGGAAATATCATCTATCCAGACACATGATCAACAGACATGGCGTTAAACAGGAAGTTAAAGGTGATAACTTGGCGGCACTTACACCGGAAGTTCAAGTTGATATTTTGTGAAAGTAAAAATGTTATAGTTTCTTGTGTACTTTATAATAAATTGTATAGTAGCAGCAATAAGTAAAGTATCTACAGCTCTCCGTTCAGAGTGGATCGATGTTTTAATAACCTTTAACGGCACCGTTTATGTCACTATATCTTCTTCTTCATTCGTTTGGGTTGTGCCCAACAGCCCAGGCACTTGAACTGTCTGTAACCTAAGAAGGCTCTAGGTAGACCTGTTCCAGGTATTTGGGCACTGGCGAATAATTACTCTACAATTTGCCTCATCTGGATCATTGCAGAATCTACATGTCCAACTTATGGAAATGGTATCTGAGTGACCAGTAACCATTCAGTCAGAATTCCTGTAATAAATATAAGATCAGATTCCTGAAGCTCCAGGAGCTAAGCGTAGAAGGTGGTTATAAAGTTTTTGCCTGTCTTTGTTTCTCCATTATCCAGATGAAACTTTTTAGGATACTTTGTTGTGTTTACAGCTCCAGGCTGTTCTAGACTCCAGAGCTTTTAAAGCAGCTTGAGTTAAGGTACTCTTGATCACAAAAATCTATTGCTATTAGTTCCGCTTGGAAAGTGTTTCCCATTCCTACTCCTTCGTTTGTTTTTGACCCACCAGGAGGTACCTACTTGAGACAGCTGCTACATAGTGAAATGAATCTTTGTACCATTTACCTCCATTCCAGAAGCTTCGTGTCTTCTATAGATGCAACTAGTTTGATTGGAGGGATTTTCAGTAGTTGTGATGGTTGTATTAATTCCTCTCCAAAATGCTTCCGGTGATTCATCATCAAGTTCTCATTTTCTGCACCATCTTTCCCCATTTTGTGCAGATGTTTCTTTAGGGTGCAGTGTCGGTAACTGTCTTCAAATGTCTCTTACCCCTCAATAGCACCTTATTTAGTTGACTCTTTGTATGGAGGTTTCCTCCATTTGAGTTGGTGTTCCTTATCTAGCCAGTTCCGGATTTCCCCTCTTATGCAATCTTTTGTGGTTCCACTATATCTATTGCTGCTACTATATTTCTTTTTAGTAGTTTTAATTTTGATTCTATTTACTTAAGATTTATTTTTATAGAATTACCATTTAAGATTTTTTAAACAATATTTGCTGTTCTTTTTTGATTAATTTTGAAATAAAAGTAATTTTGAGGTCCCACCCAGTAAGTGATCTCCCAAAAATTTCATTTCAGTTGTATATTCAGCAAAAATTGTTCAAAAATATTTTTATTACTGTATGTATTTGTAAACCAAAGAATGAAAATCTCTCGTGCCTTTACCAGTATTGCTTCATATAATATCTAAATATACAGAGTGGTCAGATAAAAATACTTACCACTCTGTTATTTTTGTAAAATTACAATTCAAAAGACTGATTCAAATTTTATTACAAGTATTTTTGTAGCTTATTTATAATATAGATTAATTTTTTTAAATAAAATATAAATATTTTTAAACTGAATATCTTTATTACGTCCTACCACCTTTCAGCAGCTTCGTCCACACAAAAAAGTTTAATCGTATTAAATCTGATATTGATAGCACGATTTCAGGTAAGAGACCCTAAAACCGCAATAAAATAAATCAATTGTATCTCAATTCTCCAATATATGGAAAATAAGTAGGATATTCAAACGTGGGAACCTAAACATAAAAATTACGCGCAATTGCATCTTCATTGGATGACAACTTACTTGATTTAATTTACGAGAATAGTACATCTATAATAAAATACCTAATAGGATTTTATTCTTACCCAACTACACTGCACTGTCACGGCAAATTTATTGCTTCTAAATATATTTGAATGGTAATGGTATTAGGGTTCTATTGTCCTCGCTACCTGCGGTTCACTAAACAGGAAGAATCTAGCGAAAGCTGCTAACTGAACACTTATCTACACGAAGAAGCGTTTACAATTCTGTTTAATTCTTTGAATCACCCTGAAGTGTTTCAGACGCGTTTTTGTTTTTATAATGAGCTCTTCAGCTATCAATGCAGTGACGTACTATCTTGCTTTGGCAAATTAATTTTGTACTAAAAACCCTTTATTTTCAGCTTGGAAACAGTTCGCTAGCCAAAGATTTACGTGTGATCAGTGTGGACGTTCGTACAAACACAAAACCAACCTTTGTAATCATAAAAGAGAAGAATGCGGTAAACCGCCTTCACACTTTTGTCCGATTTGTAAAAAAGGTTTCAAGAAAAAGCAGCATCTTCAGCGGCATCTTATTGTTCACACCGATTTAGATGTAACTGGAAATAATACTAAGCCAGAAATATTACAGCAACTTCTACCTTACGTAGCTAAGGATAATGATCCTAATTTACCTAAAAATCCTCTACCTCCTTTATCGGTTTTGTCGAATAAGATATTTCCTATGCCGTATCCTAATTCAACTCATTTCTCAACAACCGGGTATTCTGGTACTTCTTTTGGAGTACCGCAATCATATTAATAGTAAATTTAAGTTTGTTTTTACCCTTCGTCGGGCGCAATGCATCTCTTAGATTCACGAGCAATTGCAATTTAATAGGAGTAAAAACTGAACTGAAGAATATTGTATTGTTTTAATAGACAACATTTTACAAAAGCATATTAATAAACAAATAAAATAAGGATTTGGCATCATCAGGATTGTCTCTCTATTCTTGCACAAGGTTTCTAGTTAGGAACAAAAAACTCCTTAATGATACTTTCGAATTGCCCCCCCCCCTATCCTGCGTATTGGATGAAATACACTAAAATTTCATCGGTATGAATCTGTGAGATTATGTGCGCCCGACGGAAGGTTAATATATACTCGAGAACTGAAAAACTGTCAAAATGTTTTGGCGTTGAAATTGATTTTAATTTTTTTGTGCATTAAAAATTGTGATGATTATATATTTTTATTTTGTACTGAATATTCTTAGTGTCTCATTTAGTTGTTAAGAATTCGTAATAAAGATTTCGAAGTAGCTATTGATATGGGTCGATATGGTAGAGTAAAATAGTAGAGATCCAGTCTAAAGTATCGAACCTTAATTTATTCAAATAAAATAAGAGATAAATATTTATATGGTGGCTAAATTGTTTTTTGATATTTTGTATGTCCTCCTAACTCAGTTACTGTTGAAATGGTGTACTTATAAGTAAAATTCTAATATATTGATTGTAAATAAAAATATGAAAAATATTCGATTCGATTTTTATTGTTTTCTTAGTGTAATTAAATCCTAGATCACTCTTTCTATGTTTAATGCTTCTTATTAATAATCCTCTGGGACATACTGTATGTAAAATATTTTTATTGTTTTCTTAGTGTATTTTTATCATATAGATAGCACGATTTCAGGTAAGCCACCCTAAAACCGCAATAAACCATAGGCGGACATTGGAATTTAGACAGGATAAAATAAATCAATTGTATCTTAATTCTCCAAACGCGAATAAATATGGACAATAGGTAGGATATTTAATTAGGGTTCTATTGTCCTCGCTACCTGCGGTTCACTATACAGGAAGAATCTAGCGAAACTGAACACTTATTTACATGAAGAAATTCTGTTTAATTCTTTGAATCACCCTGAAGTGTTTCAGACACGTTTTTGAATTTATAATGAGCTCTTCAGCTATCAATATGATTAAAATACACTATAATTAAATCTTCCATCTTCCCAGAGGTCATATCGAATTTTTATCACTTTTTCTATGTTTAATGCTTCTTATTAATAATTCTCTGGGACATACTGTATATATAAAAGTGAAATGCATTTTTTAACATATTTTTACGTTTCAGGCGGAATATATTTAGGAATATTGAGAGAGTTGAAAATAATTAAGAGTCTTTTAGATCTTACAAACATTGAAATAAATTAAATTATATTATTTAATATTTTAATATATTTTGGATCTGCGATTTTGATCCTGTTCATTGTCTTACCCAGTAGGAGTTCCACAACTTATTCGGATCTACGAAAAAAAAACTGCTGGAAAGGAAAGTGGAACTCGACACGCAATTTTTTTTTGTCTCTTTACATGAGTGTTGTAAAATTGATAATAATAAAAATATTAAAAATTATTTTAATTTTTTTATATAAAATGTACTGTTATTGCCAGTGGCGTAGGAATTTGTTATATATAATAGGGATACGCAAAATAGTTTTGAGTTATGGTCAAAATTTTTAACTTGAACATACTGTAACTCACTAAGAGTCCGTATTTTGTGTAATTGTTTTTATTTATATTTGTTTATTGCAAAAACATGAATAAGAAACTATTTCTAGAGATACGACGATCAAAATAATATTCAAAGTTTTCTTATGATTTGGTTACTTGGTATGACACAGTGCATGTTATTTGGTATTTTTGTAGTAAATAATTTGTTGTAATCCAAGATAAAAACATTGGTGCTGGTGTCGCAAAAGGGTTCCGGTCTCTAAACAGTATATTGTGTCACAAGGGCAGAAAATGACCTTTAGTATCCCGAGACTATAAAAGCTCGTACAGACCAAAAAAAACAAAGTTCGACGAGCTGCTCGTGAACAGCTCCCGAACCCGCCCGATTTAACCGATCAGCTCGCGAACACATACGTCCACACCAGAAGAGTTTCTTTTAATCCTTCCCACCTGTGTAGAGTTCGTCGAGTTCGCTAGAGTGTTCCAGGTATTAAAAATGATTTTAAAAACATTCAAGAAATAATTAACGTCCTCATACATACTAAGCACGCCTCCTGTTCACGAACGAACCCTTTGATTTTACCGACTGGAACCCACAACGAACTGCCGAGCTCTTGTAGAACTGTTCGCGAACTCGCGTACATACCAACCTCGGAAAATGTTCGGGAATTGTTCGAGAACAGCTCGCGAACTTGGTATGTACTCCGCTTTAGATGCACGAGCGAGCGTAGCGAAGCGAGGGCAGTTGATATCAAAAAATCGGAAAATATAACCAAAAACTTGGACATTCACTGTCGTTTAATTAAAAAAAAAAGGTGAGCGGTCGACGGACCACCGACAGAAGCTTGCTTCTTATGCACAATAGAATGACCATTTTTCGAAAATTTTGACCATTTTTCAAACATTTTGACAATTTTTGACAATTATTGACCATTTTTTCAAAAATTTTGACAATTTTTTCTAATTTTAACAATTATTGACCATTTTTGACAATTATTGATCATTTTTGACAATTATTGATCATTTTTGACAATTTTTCAAAAATGTTGACCATTTTTGACAATTTTTGAGCATTTTTGACAGGTTCTGACAATTACTGACCATTTTTGACAATTTTAAACAATTATTGACCATTTTTGACAGTTTCTGACAATTATCGACCATTTTTGAAAATTTTTCAAAAATTTTGACAATTTTCAACAATTATTGTCCATTTTCGACAGTTTTTTTATAATAACTGACCATTTTTTCAAAATTTTAACAATTTTTGACCATTTTTCAAAATTTTAACAATTATTGACCATTTTTTACAATTTTTCAAAAATTGTGACCATTTTTCAAAAAATTTGACAATTTTCAACAATTATTGTCCATTTTCGACAGTTTTTTATAATGACTGCCATTTTTTCAAAATTTTAACAATTTTTGACCATTTTTGACAGTTTCTGACAATTATCGACCATTTTTGAAAATTTTTCAAAAATTTTGACAATTTTCAACAATTATTGACCATTTTCAACAATTATTGACCATTTTCGACAGTTTTTTATAATTACTGACCATTTTTTCAAAATTTTAACAATTTTTGACCATTTTTCAAAATTTTAACAATTATTGACCATTTTTGACAATTTTTCAAAAATTTTGACAATTTTTCAAAAAATTTGACAATTTTCAACAATTATTGTCCATTTTCGACAGTTTTTTATAATTACTGACCATTTTTTCAAAATTTTAACAATTTTTGACCATTTTTGACAGTTTCTGACAATTATCGACCATTTTTGAAAATTTTCCAAAAATTTTGACAATTTTCAACAGTTATTGACCATTTTCGACAGTTTTTTATAATTACTGACCATTTATTCAAAATTTTAACAATTATTGACCATTTTTGACAATTTTTCAAAATTTTTGACAATTTTTCAAAAAATTTGACAATTTTCAACAATTATTGTCCATTTTCGACAGTTTTTTATAATTACTGACCATTTTTTCAAAATTTTAACAATTTTTGACCATTTTTGACAGTTTCTGACAATTATCGACCATTTTTGAAAATTTTCCAAAAATTTTGACAATTTTCAACAATTATTGACCATTTTCGACACTTTTTTATAATTACTGACCATTTTTTCAAAATTTTAACAATTTTTGACCATTTTTCAAAATTTTAACAATTATTGATCATTTTTGATCATTTTTGATCATTTTTGATCATTTCTGACCATTTCTGACCATTTTTGACAGATTCTCATCGCGTGACGAACGCTTTTTCGTAACATTACTCGTTTCACGAGTTCACTTCCCCTTCCCAAAAGTCCTATATTAAGTGGACGGAAATAACAACATTTCAAGTTTCCATTTTTTTTGAGAAAAAAAAATAAAAAAGGTGAGCGGTCGTCGGACCGCCGACAGAAGCTTGCTTCTTATGCACAATCATCACCATCAACCATCAATAAAAATACATTAGGTCCAGTACGTTCTACTAAGTTTTATTTTATATTTTATTGACCATTTTTTCAAAATTTTGACAATTATTGACCATTTTTTCAAAATTTCTGACAATTTTTGACCATTTTTTCAAATTTTAACAATTATTGACCATTTTTGACAATTATTGACCAATTTTGACAGTTTTGACAATTATTGATCATTTTTGACAATTTTTCAAAAATTTTGACCATTTTAGACCATTTTTCCAAATTTTAACAATTATTGACCATTTTTGACTATTTTTGAACATTTTTGACAGATTCTGACAATTATTGACAATTTTTAAAAAATTTTGACAATTTTTAACAATTATTGACCATTTTTGACAGTTTTTTGTAATTATTGACCATTTTTTCGAATTTTTTTACAATTTTTGACCATTTTGGACAATTTTTCGAAACTTTTGACAATTTTTGACAATTTATAACCGTTTTTTCAAAATTTTTAACAATTATTGACTAATTTTGACAGTTTTGACAATTATTGATCATTTTTGACAATTTTTCAAAAAATTTGACAGTATTTAACAATTATTGACCATTTTTGACAGATTTTTATAATTATTGATCATTTTTCCAAATTTTTGACAATTTTTGACCACATTTCAAAATTTTAACAATTATTGACCATTTTTGACAGTTTCTGACAATTATTGACAATTTTTCAAAAATTTTGACCAATTATATTCCATTTTCGACAGTTTTTTATAATGACTGACCATTTTTTCAAAATTTTAACAATTTTTGACCATTTTTCAAAATTTTAACAATTATTGACCATTTTTGACAATTTCTGATAATTATTGAACATTTTTGACAACTTTAAAAATTTTTGACAATTTTTGACCATTTTTGATCATTTTTGATCATTTTTGATCATTTTTGATCATTTTTGATCATTTTTGATCATTTCTGACCATTTCTGACCATTTTTGACAGATTCTCATCGCGTGACGAACGCTTTTTCGTAACATTACTCGTTTCACGAGTTCACTTCCCCTTCCCAAAAGTCCTATATTAAGTGGACGGAAATAACAACATTTCAAGTTTCCATTTTTTTTAGAAAAAAAAAATAAAAAAGGTGAGCGGTCGTCGGACCGCCAACAGAAGCTTGCTTCTTATGCACAATAGAATGCGAGGTTGGGAAAACCATCAATAAAAATACGCGCAATAGAATGCGATGTTGGGAATTACATTAGGTCCAGTACGTTCTACTAAGTTTTATTTTATATTTTATTGACCATTTTTTCAAAATTTTGACAATTATTGACCATTTTTTCAAAATTTCTGACAATTTTCGACCATTTTTTCAAATTTTAACAATTATTGACTATTTTTGACAATTTTTGACAATTATTGACCAATTTTGACAGTTTTAACAATTATTGACCATTTTTGACTATTTTTGAACATTTTTGACAGATTCTGACAATTATTGACCATTTTTGACAATTTTTCAAAAATTTTGACAATTTTTAACAATTATTGACCATTTTTGACAGTTTTTTGTAATTATTGAACATTTTTTCGAATTTTTTTACAATTTTTGACCATTTTGGACAATTTTTCGAAACTTTTGACCATTTTTCAAAAATTTTGACAATTTTTGACAATTTATAACCGTTTCTTTAAAATTTTTGACAATTATTGACTAATTTTGACAGTTTTGACAATTATTGATCATTTTTGACAATTTTTCAAAAAATTTGACAGTATTTTACAATTTTGACCAATTATATTCCATTTTCGACAGTTTTTTATAATGACTGACCATTTTTTCAAAATTTTAACAATTTTTGACCATTTTTCAAAATTTCAACAATTATTGACCATTTTCGACAGTTTTTTATAATTACTGACCATTTTTTCAAAATTTTAACAATTTTTGACCATTTTTCAAAATTTCAACAATTATTGACCATTTTTGACAGTTTCTGATAATTATTGACCATTTTTGACAACTTTCAAAAATTTTGACAACATTATAAATATAATTCTATAAATGTACGCCCATGGTTTACTGGTTTTTGATAATTTTAATACTCTCTCCTGACGGTGAAACAACTATAGCATACTTCGAGACACTTTTGTATGTAGATGAGTTAATTTTACAAAATATAATTTACATAGGCCAAACTTATAAAAATATCGAGGTAAGATGTATGGAACATTCAATGAAAAATTCATACAAATACCCAAACAATTTTTGCTCGTGTTTTTTGCATTTTGCTTAGCATAACAATTTATTTTTAGCGTTTTTTTTCCTAAATTTAATTACCGAATGTTTAGTGCATCGTTTTTTTTTTAGTTTTTTTTTCTTATTGTCGAGCTGTGCTTATCTCAAGCAATGTTAGCATCAGTGTGAGTATTCTAGTTCCGAGCATGCTATCGAAACGAAGCATCTTTTAGTAATATTGTTCTGTATGCATTTTCAGGTATAACTTTTTACGCTGCCAGTTTCGAAGAATACACAAAATTAAAGGTCTTCAATCACGAAAACGTTAGATACGGCTGTACTAGATGCCAGAAGACTTATTTACAGAAGAAAACCTTAGGTCGTCACCTTAGGTTCGATTGCGGACAAAGTCCTTCGTTCACTTGCCAGATTTGTTCCAAAAAATTCAAACACGGTTACATTCTACTTAAACACATGCGACACACTCACGATATACAAATACAGAAGTTACGACAAAGACAACCGAAGCAAGAGAGCGAAGTTATCACTATTTTACCCAGTATCGATCTACTGAATAGACAAGAATATTAAAAACAATGTTTTAGTTATTAGTTAACTCGATTTTATAAACATTTATTTGATTCTCTTATTATCGCTTTCTTTTTCGGTAGGGATACGAGTCTATCAAAGCTCCAACTCCCACCTACAGATAACCTTAGTTGAGATTATTTAGTTCTCCTGTTAAACTAAGCATTAGTATACTCATACAGTATTCTCCAGCTAACTTGATGTCCCAGAAATTACCAACTAATAGTGCCCTGCCTACTCGGCTGCTATTGGTGGTAAAATTTTGACAAACGCCAATTGCATCGAACCTTATCAGGTGTTGAGATTTTCAGTAGCGTAGCGTCACACAGTTATTGTTTCTGCTTTGTTGTGTTAATTTGTAACAGAACTTGCACGGCACTGTTTACAGTTATCGGATGGGCGGCGTCAATAGCTCCCTAGAAAGCATTTAGGACATCAAGTTAGCTGGCGAATACTGTACGCAGAAATCTGAATTTGGTGGAACAAAATTTACAATAAGGGGGAAATTGTATAGTAGGTTTTCTAATACCCGAGTGATTTTTTTTGAAATATATCATTGAAAATTGTCCTAAAGAAACCTACGAGATATAGGGTGTTTTATAAAAAAATAGTATGCTATTCATATGCTGATATTATTATTACGACTTGTAGAAAATTGAAATGTGTCAAAACTTTAAATATTTATAATGAATCACCCTGTATTTCGGTATGGAGAAAATTTCTATTTAAATCCTCATATTTTGTGCTTTCTCCAGTTATTGTATGGACAATTTTTATCGAAACACCCTATATATTTTTTGCGTTGATGTCAAAGTTATGTAAACTCAATTTTCAAAAATCTAGTCTTTTTGAAGTTACCGCTTTTGAAAAAAATTTTTTTTATAAGTTACCAATCATCGAGTCATATTACAATAAAATAAATTTAGTTTTTAAGTTTTTTTTTTAAATGTAAATTTGCCATTCAAATTGAAACTTAATATTATATGGAAGAAGGAGAATATTTATTTTTTATTTTTTATATTTTTTTCAAAATAAAAACACTTCGGTGTATCGAGTAATAATTTTAAGAGAAATTTGAATGGAATATCGTGAATACAGAGTGTTTTAAATTCTGTTGAATAAGTCATTTTTAAAAATAAAAATTATTTTATGTTATTTATAATTTTACACAAATTAAATTTTGAAAATTATCCCATTTGATCTAAACTATTTTTTAAAACACTTTGTATGTTCATGGTAAATAAATTTAACGAAAAACTTTCACTCGAATTTTAATTAGTTTTTTTCAAAAAATATGATTTTTTTTTCGTTAAATTTAGAATCGAGTGAATTTATACTCGATTTTTTAATTTTTTTTTAATCTGCAGTATTCAACTGCTTTTATTTTAGATTTTAATTTAGAAAATTATTTTGTGCCATAATTATTATATTTTTTAATACATCACTATTCTAGTCTTTTTCATGCCATACTTGATATTAAAAAACGGTATTCCGTACACTTTTTCGAAGAATATTTGCCTTACACTGTATTTATAAGGCAAAAAATTGTACTAGGTTAATATTTTAAGGAATGTTTTTTTTTCAAATTAGAATTAATATATGACGGTGTACGATATGGGTATTTTTGGAACTGACTCTCTAGATATCCTTTAGGTAGTACCAAATTCATTTTATCCTGCCAATAAATTATTTTCAGAATTTAAATTACCAGGTTTCCATACCAAAAACATGAGAGATAAATAACCTATCCACTTTAGCCTCATTGTGTATTGTGTGTATAGCCCAAACCATTTTTCCAATAGTTGGGCGTTAGTGACCTTTGGGATGATCTTAAGAACCATGTTTCGTCAAGAGATTTTGACAATTTTATCTCCCTTTCGGTATGAACTCCTGGAACTCCCTGTATATTAATTATCAATAGAGTTTTTCAGAATTTATTCTCTTATTAAATATTTTATTATTATTAACCTTTTCATAGAAAAATATTTTCACATATTTGGTACTACCTATACATTTTTTTTAATTATCCCAAAGACTTTAAAGATCTGATATTATATGCGGACAAAATCTGTATATTTCTAGTCAAAAATATTCATTTTTTTTTAAATATCGCTATTATACCAAAAACCTTCGTCGTTTACTACTAGCTTCTATCACAAATAAATTTTAGGTTATGAATTAAGTCATTTGCTTTTGCTTAAGCAACAAAATCACTTGTATATAGTCGCACCTATTTATTGGCTCGCCAGTTGAAAAAAAATATATAAAATACAGGGTCGGTCATAACGAAAAAGTATTTTATATGGAAGACTCTATATCTCACTAGTTTTAGTGTTTACTGTTGTAATCGTATTTATTATTAGATGTATTTATTTTATTTATTTATTGTAATTAAATTAATAGTCATTTGAAATACCAAAAAATATACTTTTCCAAATATTTTCTAAATTACTTTTTAGTCAGACAAAAATCGTGAAAATGTTTGGAGGGTACTTTTTTCCAAAAAAAAAACTGTGGATTAGTTTTTAACTACTTGATAAGGACTAGCTTGTATTTTCGCTTAATACCTCTATTTCGTGTACATGTAGTAAATATGAATTTCTTTGTTTGCACGTAAATATATTTGAAAAATAAAATTTAGTTTCTTTTCTTTTTTTTTTTCCAAAAGTGAAAATCAGTGCGGTTGATAACAGTAGTAAGTACCATTTTTTGTTTTATTATTAACTAATCTGGATTTGGTTGAATTCTTGTAAAATACTTTGCTTCAATTTCAAGGTTATTGGTCTCTTTCTTTAATAATATGTTGCAATCTTAAGTGAACACACTGTATATAAATCAAGTAATAGTAATTAGTGCAATGAGTTGTGAAAAATAATGTTTCACACAATATTATTTTTAATTAAAGTTGAAAATATAAAAAACTCCCACCCTACAATTTTTTCATAGTTAGGAACTTATCAAAATAACTAAATTATAGTTGGTAATATGGTTGTATAATACACCATGTCCCAAGAATTAAAGGTAAAAAATTGAAAATATTAATCCAGAATTAAAATAATGTCATGTAGGGTTTAAAAGTTAAAAAAAGAGAAAAATAACAGTATTGGACTTATCCTACAGTATGTGACATTATTTTAAAGGTACTATTTTTCAATTTTAGTACTTTTATTCCTTATACATCATGTGATATATTCAATTTTCCTTTTAGGTCTTTTTTACAAATGCGAATGTGGTAGAACCTACAAAAGAATATTTACATTGAACCGTCACAAGCGATACGAATGCGGCATTAATCCGATTTTTAGGTGTCCCATTTGCGGATCTCAACACAAACACAGATTCGATATGAAGAAACATATGAAAACCGTACATAGAAACATTGTCGAATATCCTGAAACTTATTAATAAATATGTAATTTATTAAAATGTTGTTTTTTTTACTAATTAGAGCCCCAAAAAATTTCACAAACTTCCCATATTATGCGACAAATTAATAAGTGACATCGCAAGAATCTTCTGCAAGTTCTTTGATTTAAGCCTGTATAGAAATTGGTAAGTGCCTTATAGAATTTGGTAAGTGTCGTATAGGAATTAATAAGTGCGGTATAGAAATTGGTAAGTGCCGTATAGGAATTGGTACTGATAAGTGTCGTATACAATTTGGTAAGTGTCGTTTAGGAATTGGTAAGTGTCGTTTAGGAATTGGTAAGTGTCGTTTAGGAATTGGTAAGTGTCGTATAGGAATTGATAAGTGTCGTATAGGAATTGATAAGTGTCGTATAGAATTTGGTAAGTGCCATATAGAATTTGGTAAGTGTCGTTTAGGAATTGATAAGTGTCGTATAGAATTTGGTAAGTGCCGTATAGGAATTGATAAGTGTGGTATAGAAATTGATAGGTGTCGTATAGGAATTGATAAGTATCGTATATGAATTGATAAGTACCATATAAAATTTGGTAAGTGTCGTATATAATTTGGTAAGTGTCGTATAGGTATTGATAAGTGCGGAATAGAAATTGGTGAGTGCCGTATAGGAATTGGTACTAATAAGTGTCGTATAGAATTTGGTAAGTGCCGAATAGAATTTGGTAAGTGTCGTATAGGTATTGATAAGTGCGGTATAGAAATTGGTGAGTGCCGTATAGGAATTGGTACTAATAAGTGACGTATAGAATTTGGTAAGTGCCGAATAAAATTTGGTAAGTGCCGTATAGGAATTGGTACTGATAAGTGTCTTATAGAATTTGGTAAGTGTCGTATAGGAATTGGTAAGTGTCGTATAGGAATTGATAAGTGTCGTATAGGAATTGATAAGTGTCGTATAGAATTTGGTAAGTGCCATATAGAATTTGGTAAGTGTCGTTTAGGAATTGATAAGTGTCGTATAGAATTTGGTAAGTGCCGTATAGGAATTGATAAGTGTGGTATAGAAATTGATAGGTGTCGTATAGGAATTGATAAGTATCGTATATGAATTGATAAGTACCATATAAAATTTGGTAAGTGTCGTATATAATTTGGTAAGTGTCGTATAGGTATTGATAAGTGCGGAATAGAAATTGGTGAGTGCCGTATAGGAATTGGTACTAATAAGTGTCGTATAGAATTTGGTAAGTGCCGAATAGAATTTGGTAAGTGTCGTATAGGTATTGATAAGTGCGGTATAGAAATTGGTGAGTGCCGTATAGGAATTGGTACTAATAAGTGACGTATAGAATTTGGTAAGTGCCGAATAAAATTTGGTAAGTGCCGTATAGGAATTGGTACTGATAAGTGTCTTATAGAATTTGGTAAGTGTCGTATAGGAATTGGTAAGTGTCGTATAGGAATTGATAAGTGTCGTATAGGAATTGATAAGTGTCGTATAGAATTTGGTAAGTGCCATATAGAATTTGGTAAGTGTCGTTTAGGAATTGATAAGTGTCGTATAGAATTTGGTAAGTGCCGTATAGGAATTGATAAGTGCGGTATAGAAATTGATAGGTGTCGTATAGGAATTGATAAGTATCGTATATGAATTGATAAGTACCATATAAAATTTGGTAAGTGTCGTATATAATTTGGTAAGTGTCGTATAGGTATTGATAAGTGCGGTATAGAAATTGGTGAGTGCCGTATAGGAATTGGTACTAATAAGTGTCGTATAGAATTTGGTAAGTGCCGAATAGAATTTGGTAAGTGTCGTATATGAATTGATAAGTACCATATAAAATTCGGTAAGTGTCGTATATAATTTGGTAAGTGTCGTATAGGTATTGATAAGTGCGGTATAGAAATTGGTGAGTGCCGTATAGGAATTGGTACTAATAAGTGTCGTATAGAATTTGGTAAGTGTCGTTTAGGAATTGGTAAGTGACGTATAGAATTTGTTAAGTGCCGTATAGAATTTTGTAAGAGTCGTATAGAATTTTGTAAGTGTCATATGGGTATTGATAAGTGTCGTATAGGAATTGATAAGTGTCGTATAGAATTTAGTAAATATCGTAAAGAATTTAGTAAGTGTCGTTTAGGAATTGATAAGTGCGGTATAGAAATTGATAAGTGCCGAATAGGAATTGGTAAGTGTCGTATAGGAATTGATAAATGTCGTAGAAAAATTGGTAAGTGCGGTATAGAATTTTGTAAGAGTCGTATAGAATTTTGTAAGGGTCATGGGAATTCATAAGTGTCGTATAGGTATTGGTAATTTATCTATGACATTTTGAAGTTTCTTATACACGGATTGAGTAAGAGGTAACGCCTTGAGGATAATGGCAATAAAACATAATTTTTCCTCTAATTTTAATAGTTTTTTAATTTTAGGTTTAATATACCTGAAAAATTACGATCTAGACTCCGATTCACCTTATTACAGATGTCCGAATTGTCCGAAAATATACAAGGGAAAGTATACTTTAAGTAGACATTTACGATTGGAATGTGGAAAATCTCCAACGAACATATGTCAAATTTGTGGACACTTGTTTACGCATAAACACAGATTGACCAGTCATATGAAGTCGTTACATAGTGATATTTATTACAGTTATAATAATAATAATAATAATAATGATCATATATTAACTCAGTAATTTTCAATAATAGTTTGGTTTTTTTTTTAATTTTAATACAGCAACCAAAAAAATGATCTCAAATCAAGAAATTTAATATTATTATCTTTTATTAATATTTTTATTCCACTCATAGCTAACTCATTACATTCTTGTGTAAATCCTTCTCGTTTTATTCGAGTCAATAGGGGGTCCAATTATTCTCCAATAACTCCAATTTGGAAGATATAAATCAACATAAACCTATAAATTGAAAACAGGATCTATCTTCCAAAAGTCCTTGAATAAAGCTTGGAATGAACGATTAACCAAAAATGTATGGAAGTCAAAAAAATTTAGATCTGTGACGACTTGGAGTGAAATTAGTTATAGATACAGGATTTATTCTTATATACCTTTTGCCAACTACTGGTAAAATGAAACAACATTAAAATTTTAATAATTCCTGATTTAAACCCCATTGATATTATCCACTTTAAAACTAGTCAAAAATTGTAGTTTCATCTTGTTATTGTTATTTTAAAAATTTAATATATGGAAGTATGAAAAAATAAATTTTTCGTTAATATAATTAAATAAAAATAAATTTTTATCCGAAATATTTGTTCTTATTTAAATCCGCCACTCGCGCTAAAAATATTTCAAATAAAATTTTTTTAGGTTTTTTTGTTTGTTCTGTGTTGTGCTTTTAATTTGAACTCAGTAGGTAGTGCCCAATCCGATTTTTCGATCGATACAATTTTAAATAAAAAAAAATATGTTCCAGGTGGTAAAAATTACCATGCGAAACATACCATGAGTGTTGCGAACATGATCTTCACTTGTCCAAAGTGTTCGAAAGTTTACCATCACAAGAAAACCTTGAGTCGTCACATACGTCAAGAATGCGGCATCGAACCTGAATTCCAATGTCCACATTGTCCTTACAGAGCTAGAAGAGCTTACGTTCTACATTCTCACATTAGGGGGCACCAAATGCACTTCAATAGAATGCAAGGCATGCAAATCTAGTCATTTTTAATTACCTCAATAATATACACCTACAAACATTTGTAAATAGTCTGATAATAATTTATTAGTAGTTTTAAGTTTTACTTGCTAAGTGCTACATCAGTACCGACCGACAGATATTAGATATAATTACAATAAGAAGTACTTTTTTAACAGTACAGTAAAAGTTGGATATTTTTTTTCATTAAAAAAGTTTGCAGCTGCTTATTTTAGCGTTTGATAAGTTCTACTAACATTTTTTTTGCTTTGATGCTAGTCCTATAGTCTCTTGCACTTTTTGTATTCTCTGGGTCCACTTCGTAACTCTAGTCTTCCAGTCTGTACAACTACTTCACTGTTGTTTGTTACCACATTGTCTGCAGGAAAGTTTTGACGATTTGATAAGTTCTATTAATATTTTTTTGCTTGGATGCTGGTCCTATAGCCTCTTGAGATTTTTGTTTCCTCTGGGTCCACTTTCTAACTCTATTCTCCTGTACCAGTTTGTACATCTACTTCACTGGTGTTTGGTACAACATTGTCAGTTGGAGAGTTTTCACTATTTGATAAGTTCTACTAACATTTTTGTTGCTTTCATGCTGGTCCTATAGCTTCTTGGACTTTTTGTGTCCTCTGCGTCCACTTTTTAACTCTAACCTCCTGTACCAGTCTGTACAACTACTTCACTAGTATCTGGTACCACATTGTCTTTAGGAAAGTTTTCATTATTTGATAAGTTCTACTAATATTTTTTTTGCTTGGATGCTGGTCCTATAGCCTCTTGGGCTTTTTGTGTCTTCTAGGTCCACTTCGTAACTCTAGTCTCCTGTACCAGTCTGTACAACTACTTCACTGATATCTGGTATTTGGGATTTTTGTTTCCTCAGGGTCCACCTTCTAACCCTAGTCTCCTGTACCAGTCTGTACAACTACTTCATTGGTGTTTGGTACCACATTGTCTGTAGGAAAGTTTTCACTATTTGATAAGTTTTATTAATATTTTTTTTGCTTCGATGCTGGTCCTATAGCCTCTTGAGATTTTTGTTTCCTCTGGGTCCACTTTCTAACTCTATTCTCCTGTACCAGTTTGTACATCTACTTCACTGGTGTTTGGTACAACATTGTCAGTTGGAGAGTTTTCACTATTTGATAAGTTCTACTAACATTTTTGTTGCTTTCATGCTGGTCCTATAGCTTCTTGGACTTTTTGTGTCCTCTGCGTCCACTTTTTAACTCTAACCTCCTGTACCAGTCTGTACAACTACTTCACTAGTATCTGGTACCACATTGTCTTTAGGAAAGTTTTCATTATTTGATAAGTTCTACTAATATTTTTTTTGCTTGGATGCTGGTCCTATAGCCTCTTGGGCTTTTTGTGTCTTCTAGGTCCACTTCGTAACTCTAGTCTCCTGTACCAGTCTGTACAACTACTTCACTGATATCTGGTATTTGGGATTTTTGTTTCCTCAGGGTCCACCTTCTAACCCTAGTCTCCTGTACCAGTCTGTACAACTACTTCATTGGTGTTTGGTACCACATTGTCTGTAGGAAAGTTTTCACTATTTGATAAGTTTTACTAATATTTTTTTTGCTTCGATGCTGGTCCTATAGCCTCTTGGAATTTTTATTTCCTTTGGGTCCAGTTTCTAACTCTATTCTTCTGTATCAGTTTGTACAACTACTTCACTGGTGTTTGGTACCACATTGTCAGCAGGAAAGTTTTCACTATTTGATAAGTTCTACTAACATTTTTGTTGCTTGTATGCTGATCCTATAGCTTCTTGGGCTTTTTGTGTCCTCTGCGTCCACTTTTTAACTCTAACCTCCTATACCAGTCTGTACAACTACTTTACTGGTATCTGGTACCACATTGTCTGTAGGAAAATTTTCATTATTTGATAAGTTCTACTAACATTTTTTTTGCGTGGATGCTGGTCCTATAGCCTCTTGGGCTTTTCGTGTCTTCTAGGTCCACTTCGTAACTCTAGTCTCCTGTGCCAGTCTGTACAACTATTTCACTGATATCTGGTATTTGGGATTTTTGTTTCCTCAGGGTCCACTTTCTAACTCTATTCTCCTGTACCAGTCTGTACAACTACTTCATTGTCTGTAGGAAAGTTTCCACTATTTGATAAGTTCTACTAACATTTTTTTGCAAGGATGCTGGTCCTATAGCCTCTTGGGATTTTTGTTTCGTCTGAGTCCACCTTCTAACTCTAGTCTCCTGTATCAGTTCGTACAAGTACTTCACTGTGTTTGATTCCACATTGTCAGCAGGAAAGTTCTCACTATTTGATAAGTTCTACTAATATTTTTGTCGCTTGCATGCTGGTCCTATAGTTTCTTTTGCTTTTTGTGTCCTCTGCGTCCACTTTTTAACTCTAACCTCCTGTTCTAGTCTGTACAACTACTTCACTGGTATCTGGTACTACATTGTCTGCATGAAAGTTTTTACTATTTAATAAGTTCTACTAACATTTTTGTAGCTTGCATGCTGGTCCTATAGCCTCTATGGGCTTTTTGTGTCCTCTGCGTCCACTTTTTAACTCTAACCTCCTGTACCAGTATGTACAACTACTTCACTGGTATCTGGTACCACATTGTCTGTAGGAAAGTTTTCATTATTTGATAAGTTCTGCTAACATTTTTTTGCTTTTATGCTGGTCCTATAACCTCTTGGGCTTTTTGTGTCCTCTGAGTCCACCTTTTAACTCTAGTCTCCTGTACCAGTTCGTACAAGTACTTCACTGTGTTTGATATCACATTGTCAGCAGGAAAGTTTTCACTATTTGATAAGTTCTACTAACATTTTTTTTGCTTTGACGCTGGTCCTATAGCCTCTTGGGCTTTTTGTGTCTTCTAGGCCCACTTCGTAACTCTAGTCTCCTGTACCAGTCTGTACAACTACTTCACTGGTATCTGGTACCATATTGTCTGTAGGAAAGTTTTCACCATTCGATAAGTTCTAGTAACATTTTTTTTGCTTTGATGCTGGTCCTATAACCTCTTGGGCTTTTTGTGTCCTCTGAGTCCACTTTCTAACTCTAGTCTCCGGTACCAGTTCGTACAACTACTTCACTGGTGTTTTGTAGCACATTGTCAGCAGGAAAGTTTCCACTATTTGATAAGTTCTACTAATATTTTTATGCATGGATGCTGGTCCTATAGCCTCTTGGGATTTTTGTTTCCTCTGAGTCCACCTTCTAACTCTAGTCTCCTGTACCAGTTCGTACAAGTACTTCACTGAGTTTGATACCACATTGTCAGCAGGAAAGTTTTCACTATTTGATAAGTTCTACTAATATTTTTTTTGCTTTGAATCTGCTCCTATAGCTTCTTGGGCTTTTTGTGTCATCTGGGTCCATTTCGTAACTAGTCTCCTGTAACCAGTTTGTACAAGTACTTCACTGGTGTTTGGTACCACATTGTCTGCAGGAAAGTTCTCATTGGACAGTTATATTGAGTATTACTAACCATTTTCCATTGAAGTTAAGGTGATATTTTTATTGAATCATCCTTTATAATCAAGCTTTTAAATAAGAAAAAAAATGTCAATAGTTCACATTTTATATGAAGTACTATCGTTATTTTCAACACCTATATAATCTCCAAAGTTTTTGTTAAAATTACAAATTGATTTATTTTTACTATCTTTTCTTAAAATTTCTAAGAACTTGGGTATTGTAATATTAGCCAGCAGGTAGACAAATCTAAAATTTCCATTTCATGTTGCTCATAGTATATATATGGCACTACCTGGAAAATCTGGGTACCTGCACAAGATCGTCATTTTCACCATTTCAAAAGTATTATCCTCTAATGAGGGTTAGATATTTTTTCAAAGACCGAAAAGTTAGTTTTGTTTGTAAACTGTGTGTAGGTGGTGTCGATTCTTGTGTTTCCGAAAGGAGTTTTGCATTAAAAAGGTAACGTACTATACGAATATCTTGGTACTAAAAGAATATCTAAGGTGAGGGTTGAATGTGAAGTTCAAAAAATATCTAGCTCTTACTGATTCTTATTATTGTAAATATTGTAGCTTGTAGAACAAAATGTACCATAAACTAGTCACTGAGTACTGATATTATTTCGTACTTTCACATGATTTTCGTAGTATTTTATTGGTATTTATTTAGACCTAAGTTCATAATATACTAGTCAGTTTTTATTGTTTTTGTTACCAGAAACCATATTTTGAAAAAATAGTTACTAGTCACGTTTGCCTTTTTCAAACACCACCCTAAACGTACTTTATTATTAATAGTTTTCAGTATTATTTTAGAAAAATCTTAGACCAATAAACTCGAGATACAAGATGATTTAAAATGAGTAAAATTATTTTTCCACGATCACTATTTAATAAAAACCATTATTTAATAAAAAATTTGACTACAAAATGTCAAAATTACCATAACTCCAAAAACTATAGTTACTTCGCGAATAAATAATTAATGAACAAGGACATATATTATGCATAAAGTTGTTTATTGTTTATTTAGTCTAAGAGAAAAATAGAAACCACTCGATTTGTCAATGCTGGTGTTACTCTGGTAGAAATATTCTATAGCATACAAATTTATGTTGCCATTTTTATTTAGAACAATAAGTTTTTTTTATTTTATTTATTAAAGACTGATTTTGAAAATATTGAAAAAAAATGTTTAAAATACGAGGTGTCTCGACAGAATATGTTGATATAAAAGTTTAAATGTGTCGAGGGGGACATCCTGTATACCAGACAACAATTTTTAGTTTACCAAAGTACAAAATGATATATTTTGAAAATACTCCCAATAAAAATGATCTTTTTTAATTTTTTTAATTTTACAATTTAATGTAACGTTGTATATTGCATGACATGAATAAATTTATAAAATTACTTATGTTTTATTTATTTAATATTATTAGAAACAAAAATTGAGAAATACATTTTTCCTCGAGTTGAAATGAACATCTGAATTTAATGCGCAAAATTAACTTTTACTTTGAAGTTTATGAAAATAATCAAAAACCCTTTTTATACCCGAAGGTGTAAAAGGTCTAAATTTTTTGTCCATTCCTTTTTTCCTTCTTCCCATTTTATTTTCTTTCCAGTATTTCTGCAACTTCTTGGTTCCTAGTTTTCTTAGGTCTTCCTCTCTTCCTTTTTGTATCAACTCGGGCTTCCCATACATCCCTGATTGGTCTCTTGTTCATTATTGTTAAGTTCTCGAAAGCTTTTGGTTATCTAATACTTCGAGTATTGGTTCTACTTCCAGTTCCTTTCTCTCATCCTCGATTCTTATCCGACCTCTTCACTTTCCTCAGATATTTCATTTCCATTCTGTAACAGTATTCCAAAAGTAAGGATTGGCCGGTAAACTGTAATTTTGGTTTTGGTACTGATTTCCTTTTTGATCCTTTCGTTTATTTCAATATCTTCATTTCCATTTTTTTTGAAGTTTAAACTGTTTTAATTCAACTTTTTAGAACCACCAGACCTATCTCTGGATCCGAACGCCCTTTACACCGACCCTTTAACAGGTGAAGATGAAACTTGGACAATCCAAGTTATTTATCCAGACAGAGAAACGAATTCTCATCTTTTAACGGGCGAGGATGCTTTAATTTCCGTAGAAAACGAACCAGCTATTAAAGACGAAGAAACCTTAATAAAAGATCCAAAGGAACTTACGTGGCTCCTAGAAAACATCACCAAAGAATCTATCAAGACTATAGGTTATGTTTGTACGAAATGTGATAAGATTTATAACGCCAAACGAAATCTGGTTAGACACGTTAAGCAAGAGTGCGGAAAAGAGCCGAAGTACAGCTGTAACTTTTGCGATTATAAAAATTATAGACGAAACGAGATCAATAAACATATCCGGACAAGGCATTCGAAGGATGTTAGTATCGAAGATAAGGAGAAGTGATTTGTATCCTTTTATGTTTGAATAATTGTAAAAATGCGTTAACATTATATGTCATTGTTGGTTACAGCTTTTTTTTTCACTACAGCCAGTCTAATTTATAGCCCGTTCAGTATTAAAACCGTTGCACGTCATCAAAGCGTCGAAAAAGAGACGTTCGTTTATATTATGTCATTCGTTTGCTGCTGTCAATCACTATGTTAGGCATTTCTAAACTCAATAAATATTAAAATTTGTAGGTCGCATGTTATCAAATAATTTAAATATAAGCTCGAAAAAAGGTTCCGTAATTAATTTCATATCAAATATAACTCGTAGGTTGATTAAATATAAATATTAAACTCAAACTAACGTCAGTCGTACTAAAAAGTTTAAATGTTGGCAAAAATGCGCGCTGTTGCCGCGATTAAAATTGTTTATTTCTGGTTCAGTTGACGTCTTGACATTTTTGGGGTTATGTTGTGAAAATTTTATGTTTATGTATGCTCATTAAATTTTTCGATTCTTTTATCTACGAGTTATTAAAACACTGAAAAGAACTGTGAGTAATTTTTCACAAGCAGTAATGAGTTATCGAAGTTAAAGTCACATCCCAAAAAACGTATAAATTAAACTTAATAATACTGTAATAGTTAATGCATTTACACCTGATACTATTTACAGCATGTATGAAGCAAGTGAGTATAAGTTTAATATTATACACCTTCTTTTCCATACTCCAAATACTCTCTCCACAATATCTTTGTTCTTATATGTGCCCTATTGTACCGTTCTTCATATGCATTTGCTGCAAAATAAATGAGACTATTATCTGTAAATATATAAATGTGAGTGTGCTATTCAATTATGATAAATAAATATATTTAGAAAATTGAAAAAGCTGTACGGTACTCATGGAATACAAAACATTTGGTTTTACCTTGACGTATAACTGGAGTTAATAAATATGGTCTACATGGGGGTATCCATTATCGCCTAATAATAGTCCACCTACATTTCCACGTTCACAGTGTACCCTCAATGAACTTCTGTCAAATATGACACTGTCATGTGTAGATCCTGGATGTCGTACAACTATATCTACCATTTCCATCCGGGGTCCAACAGCAACCTATTACATGAAGAATATTAAATTTTTATTTTTTTTTAATTCATTACCTGTATATTTAATGAAAAAAAAACCTTTCCGGTTTCTAAAAACCTCAGCATGATCACCTCCTGGACTAACAATTTTTATGTTTAGACAAGCTTCCATACCAGGAAATCCAGATATGTTTTGAAACTGAACTACATTCTGTCGCTTCTCTTTTACTGTGTTTGGTAAATGAATGTGGTCTGGAAGTGTGTATGAAATACATTCAGAAACCCGTCTAATTATTACTGAGACTGAATAATTATTCAATGTAGAATGTTCCTGAGTAGTTTACTAAAATATGATACACATCCACACAGAGGACTTATGGACTTTTCAAGAAAAATAAACGCACTGTATAAACTTTTTTTAATTAACGAAACCTGAATTTTCCAAAATGGTGCTGTAGGCTGCGTTCATATCAAAAGGTAAGTATGTTACAATAATGTAGGTATGTAAAATTTTAATATGCAAAATTGTTTTTATTCTAGATATTTTGTATTTCATGCTGAAAATGAAGATTGTTGTATTGATGGAGCAGAAAGTATATTTTTATACGAATCTCAGTTGAGAGATTATCATTTAAACATGTTTTTAAGTGGTTTGAAAACCAATTACTATTGAATCTTTCTGAAAAAATTATGGACAATGTTTTTCGATAATATTAGGTTAATGCGAAACTATATAGAATTCGATCAACAAATGTTGAAGCTGGGCTTATTTATATTGTAGATACTAACTCTATTTGAACAGTGATATAGCAAATTATATGAAGACTACACAACTAGTTTAATACATATAAAATTCTTACTTCAAATTATACCTAATAGACAATAAATGTTGTTTTACTTTTATTTTTACAAAAATAATAATTGAATACTATTCTTTCAATAAATGTTTTTTCAGAAACAAACCTCCAACAAAATATATTGTGGATTTGATAAAACAGTACAGTCACAAAGTAATACCAATCATATTTTAAAAAATCCTATTGAGTTAATACAGGGTACTGCCAAGTAAGCCGATAGATGCATTCTAGAAGTTTCGGGTTAGAATTGGTTTGTCTATGTGATCTTTAGAATTTTGACAATTATTGTTCTACCTTATTTAAAAAAATAGTATTACAATCTTTCCAGTGTAACCAATTTTAATTTATACATTTGCAGTGTTTCTTTTTAATAAAACAATTCCATAAGAATTGGGGTGGCATTATTTATTATTTTATTTTAATTATGATATTCAAAATAAGTAATTCAGGCAGCATTGCCTAAAGGTAAATGTGTATATCAAAAAGCTTTATAAAAAATACAAAGAATTGATTTAATAGTTTTTATTGAATTGAAAGGTCTCATTTGATCGATCGTTACAATACTTTCAGCTGCGGTAGATGTTGGTGAGCTAAAACAAAATGGTAAATATAAATTTGGATTGATTAGGAGTGATAAATAAGTCACCAAGATACTGATAATTATAATATGTATTGATTTCAGTGCTACAATTTAGTCAATCATTCGCATATACCTTCATTCGGAGAATAGAATGGATTTGCTCTCCTTTTCTGAGCTGTGCTTGCTGCACGATTTTCTTTTGCTATGATCAGTGATCATATATCTCTGGATGATTTTCCTTGTTGAGAATGACCTACACACTAAAGCTTCTAATCTTCTATTCTAAAATATTTTTAAGATTTATTTCACCAAAATATAAAACAAAATTGACTACCTCAAAAAAGAGATCCAGGTTATCAGAACTTTTTTATTTATAGTATGTCTGTAAACTTTACATCCATCTTTTATATTGTAGTGACAACATTCTAGAAGCCAACATGTAGATAATTGCTATTGTAACCTAAAAATTATATTTAAATACTAGAATAGCTCCATAATTTCTAGCTAATTAAATGTGTGTTATAAACATACAAATAAACGTGTTAACTATTCCATACATACCTTTTTAGTACTAGAAATAATTCCATAGCTTTTAAAATAAGAATTTCTTAGTTAGTGCTGTACTATTAACATACAAATAAAAGTTTTATAGTAACTGAAATAAGTCGAAGTTTGTTTGCACACAATAACCATCAATAACTAAACCTAACCTAGAATATTTGATAAACTTCATTTGTCATATATTCTCATACTATTTCAAGGGCTTGGCAACATAGTCCAGTTATGACAGATGTGACGTGCAACGGTTTTAATGCAATTTTAACTTAGATAGTTTATTGACATTATTTTATTGTCCCACCTTTTAAAGCGTTTTTTTTTATCTTTTTGTTTCAGTTCTTTCAGGAAACAATTTTGGTTGCAAAATATGTGGAAAACAATTTCGATACAAAGCTTCCTTATTTAACCACGCTAAGTATACGTGCGGTAAAGTAGCTAGCTTCTTTTGTAAAATGTGTGACTTTTCCACAAAATACGTTTATCACATTAAACAACATTATTTTTTCACGCACAATATTCGGAATTGGCACGAAGACGAAAATAAGTGTAGATAACTATCGTTTCTGTAGATTTCAATAAAATGTTTGGTTTCTATGTGTTTTTGTTTATTTGATGATACGTTTCATTTTTAAAATGCTTACTGCTTTGACTTGACACTCTTGGACTTTTCGTGTCTCCAAGTCTAGACATGTTCAAGATTCTAGCCCAGTGAGTAATTGTAGTATTGCGATCTAACGCTTCTAATCCAGCAATAGGTATTGAACTGTCTGGTCCTTTACCAAATTCTCTACAGACATGTCCATGTATGGAAACCCATCAAGTACTTATCGAAGTACCTCTTCAGTTATATACTTTGGTGGTTCCAGGCATTTTTTGTGCCGTTTCTACCTTACAATGGCTTTGAACTCTTCAGGGTTTCTCCTTACCAGGTCACCAAGTCTAGGCATGTTGAAGATTCTAGCCCAGTGAGTAATTGTAGTCTTGCGATCTAACGCTTCTACTCCAGCAATAGGTCTGTTCCTTTACCAAATTCTCTACAAACAATTCTCCATCTATGGAAACCCATTGCAAATCGAAGTAGCTCTTCAGTTATATTTGTATGGTGGTTCCAGGTATATTTTTGTTGATGCTTCTACCTTGAAATGGCTCTGACCTTTTCAGGGTTTTCCCTTACCAGGTCTCCAAGTCTAGACATGTTTAAGATTCTAGCCCAGTGAGTAATTGTAGTATTGCGATCTAACGCTTCTAATCCAGCAATAGGTATTGAACTGTCTGGTCCTTTACCAAATTCTCTACAGACATGTCCATGTATGGAAACCCATCAAGTACTTATCGAAGTACCTCTTCAGTTATATACTTTGGTGGTTCCAGGCATTTTTTGTGCCGTTTCTACCTTACAATGGCTTTGAACTCTTCAGGGTTTCTCCTTACCAGGTCACCAAGTCTAGGCATGTTGAAGATTCTAGCCCATTGAGTAATTGTAGTCTTGCGATCTAACGCTTCTACTCCAGCAATAGGTCTGTTCCTTTACCAAATTCTCTACAAACAATTCTCCATCTATGGAAACCCATTGCAAATCGAAGTAGCTCTTCAGTTATATTTTTATGGTGGTTCCAGGTATATTTTGGTTGATGCTTCTACCTTGAAATGGCTCTGACCTTTTCAGGGTTTTCCCTTACCAGGTCTCCAAGTCTAGACATGTTTAAGATTCTAGCCCAGTGAGTAATTGTAGTCTTGCGATCTAACGCTTCTAATCCAGCAATAGGTATTGAACTGTCTGGTCCTTTACCAAATTCTCTACAGACATGTCCATGTATGGAAACCCATCAAGTACTTATCGAAGTAGCTCTTCAGTTATATACTTTGGTGGTTCCAGGCATTTTTTGTGCCGTTTCTACCTTACAATGGCTTTGAACTCTTCAGGGTTTTCCCTTACCAGGTCTTCAAGTCTAAACATGTTTAAGATTCTAGCCCAGTGAGTAATTGTAGTCTTGCGATCTAACGCTTCTAATCCAGCAATAGGTATTGAACTGTCTGGTCCTTTACCAAATTCTCTACAGACATGTCTCCATGTATGGAAACCCTTCAAGTACTTATCGAAGTACCTCTTCAGTTATATACTTTGGTGGTTCTAGGCATTTTTTGTGCCGTTTCTACCTTACAATGGCTTTGAACTCTTCAGGGTTTCTCCTTACCAGGTCACCAAGTCTAGGCATGTTGAAGATTCTAGCCCAGTGAGTAATTGTAGTCTTGCGATCTAACGCTTCTAATCCAGCAATAGGTATTGAACTGTCTGGTCCTTTACCAAATTCTCTACAGACATGTCCATGTATGGAAACCCATCAAGTACTTATCGAAGTACCTCTTCAGTTATATACTTTGGTGGTTCCAGGCATTTTTTGTTGCTGTTTCTACCTTACAATGGCTTTGAACTCTTCAGGGTTTCTCCTTACCAGGTCACCAAGTCTAGGCATGTTGAAGATTCTAGCCCAGTGAGTAATTGTAGTCTTGCGATCTAACGCTTCTACTCCAGCAATAGGTCTGTTCCTTTACCAAATTCTCTACAAACAATTCTCCATGTATGGAAACCCATTGCAAATCGAAGTAGCTCTTCAGTTATATTTTTATGGTGGTTCCAGGTATATTTTTGTTGATGCTTCTACCTTGAAATGGTTCTGACCTATTCAGGGTTTTCCCTTTCCAAGTCTAGACATGTTTAAGATTCTAGCCCAGTGAGTAATTGTAGTCTTGCGATCTAACGCTTCTACTCCAGCAATAGGTCTGTTCCTTTACCAAATTCTCTACAAACAATTCTCCATCTATGGAAACCCATTGCAAATCGAAGTAGCTCTTCAGTTATATTTGTATGGTGGTTCCAGGTATATTTTTGTTGATGCTTCTACCTTGAAATGGCTCTGACCTTTTCAGGGTTTTCCCTTACCAGGTCTCCAAGTCTAGACATGTTTAAGATTCTAGCCCAGTGAGTAATTGTAGTATTGCGATCTAACGCTTCTAATCCAGCAATAGGTATTGAACTGTCTGGTCCTTTACCAAATTCTCTACAGACATGTCCATGTATGGAAACCCATCAAGTACTTATCGAAGTACCTCTTCAGTTATATACTTTGGTGGTTCCAGGCATTTTTTGTGCCGTTTCTACCTTACAATGGCTTTGAACTCTTCAGGGTTTCTCCTTACCAGGTCACCAAGTCTAGGCATGTTGAAGATTCTAGCCCATTGAGTAATTGTAGTCTTGCGATCTAACGCTTCTACTCCAGCAATAGGTCTGTTCCTTTACCAAATTCTCTACAAACAATTCTCCATCTATGGAAACCCATTGCAAATCGAAGTAGCTCTTCAGTTATATTTTTATGGTGGTTCCAGGTATATTTTGGTTGATGCTTCTACCTTGAAATGGCTCTGACCTTTTCAGGGTTTTCCCTTACCAGGTCTCCAAGTCTAGACATGTTTAAGATTCTAGCCCAGTGAGTAATTGTAGTCTTGCGATCTAACGCTTCTAATCCAGCAATAGGTATTGAACTGTCTGGTCCTTTACCAAATTCTCTACAGACATGTCCATGTATGGAAACCCATCAAGTACTTATCGAAGTAGCTCTTCAGTTATATACTTTGGTGGTTCCAGGCATTTTTTGTGCCGTTTCTACCTTACAATGGCTTTGAACTCTTCAGGGTTTTCCCTTACCAGGTCTTCAAGTCTAAACATGTTTAAGATTCTAGCCCAGTGAGTAATTGTAGTCTTGCGATCTAACGCTTCTAATCCAGCAATAGGTATTGAACTGTCTGGTCCTTTACCAAATTCTCTACAGACATGTCTCCATGTATGGAAACCCTTCAAGTACTTATCGAAGTACCTCTTCAGTTATATACTTTGGTGGTTCTAGGCATTTTTTGTGCCGTTTCTACCTTACAATGGCTTTGAACTCTTCAGGGTTTCTCCTTACCAGGTCACCAAGTCTAGGCATGTTGAAGATTCTAGCCCAGTGAGTAATTGTAGTCTTGCGATCTAACGCTTCTAATCCAGCAATAGGTATTGAACTGTCTGGTCCTTTACCAAATTCTCTACAGACATGTCCATGTATGGAAACCCATCAAGTACTTATCGAAGTACCTCTTCAGTTATATACTTTGGTGGTTCCAGGCATTTTTTGTTGCTGTTTCTACCTTACAATGGCTTTGAACTCTTCAGGGTTTCTCCTTACCAGGTCACCAAGTCTAGGCATGTTGAAGATTCTAGCCCAGTGAGTAATTGTAGTCTTGCGATCTAACGCTTCTACTCCAGCAATAGGTCTGTTCCTTTACCAAATTCTCTACAAACAATTCTCCATGTATGGAAACCCATTGCAAATCGAAGTAGCTCTTCAGTTATATTTTTATGGTGGTTCCAGGTATATTTTTGTTGATGCTTCTACCTTGAAATGGTTCTGACCTATTCAGGGTTTTCCCTTTCCAAGTCTAGACATGTTTAAGATTCTAGCCCAGTGAGTAATTGTAGTCTTGCGATCTAACGCTTCTACTCCAGCAATAGGTCTGTTCCTTTACCAAATTCTCTACAAACAATTCTCCATCTATGGAAACCCATTGCAAATCGAAGTAGCTCTTCAGTTATATTTTTATGGAGGTTCCAGGTATATTTTTGTTGATGCTTCTACCTTGAAATGGCTCTGATCTTTTCAGGGTTTTCCCTTACCAGGTCTCCAAGTCTAGGCATGTTGAAGATTCTAGCCCAGTGAGTAATTGTAGTCTTGCGATCTAACGCTTCTAATCCAGCAATAGGTATTGAACTGTCTGGTCCTTTACCAAATTCTCTACAGACATGTCCATGTATGGAAACCCATCAAGTACTTATCGAAGTACCTCTTCAGTTATATACTTTGGTGGTTTCAGGCATTTTTTGTTGCTGTTTCTACCTTACAATGGCTTTGAACTCTTCAGGGCTTCTCCTTACCAGGTCTCCAAGTCTAGGCATGTTGAAGATTCTAGCCCAGTGAGTAATTGTAGTCTTGCGATCTAACGCTTCTACTCCAGCAATAGGTCTGATCCTTTACCAAATTCTCTACAAACAATTCTCCATCTATGGAAACCCATTGCAAATCGAAGTAGCTCTTCAGTTATATTTTTATGGTGGTTCCAGGTATATTTTTGTTGATGCTTCTACCTTGAAATGGCTCTGATCTTTTCAGGGTTTTCCCTTACCAGGTCTCCAAGTCTAAGATTCTAGTCCAGTGAGTAATTGTAGTTTTGCGATCTAACGCTTCTACTCCAGCAGTAGCTATTGAACTGTCTGGTCCTTTACCAAATTCTCTACAGACATGTCTCCATATATGGAAACCTATTATATATCGAAGTAGCTCTTTAGTTATATAGTTTGGTGGTTCCAAGCATATTTTCCTTGCTGCTTCTACTTCAAAATCGGATGTCGATTATACCATCGGATTCCGTAGAGTATTTAGAGTCTTCTGGATGTTCATGTCAACAATTTTCCATGAATGTGATTAAGGGAATGTTACTAAGATCCTTATTTTTTAGCGAATGTAGTACCAGCAGCGCTCGTGAATATGAAAGATGCCTTGGTGGCGTTTCCTATAAAGATAGAACTGAGAGAAGACCAAAGCAATGAATCGATGCCGTTTCTTACGGCGGAAATAGAGAAACCCAAAAAAAAGACCAACAGGATTCGCGGTAATTTCCGTTGTCCTCAATGCAGCAGGAATTACATAAGAAAAGATTCCCTGCAAAGACATCTAACGTACGAATGCGGTAAGGAGCCGATGTTTCAATGTCCTTTTTGTCCTCAGAAATGTAAGAGAAGAGGACATCAATTGAGACACGTTAGAAGGCAGCATAAAGATAAAATTGGACTTATCGAGGAGAATAATCCGGATTTATTTACGAAGAAAGAAACTTTGGAGTATGTATTAAAATAGGCTGTTTGCGTTTTGTGTTGTTTTTAGTTTTATTTTGTATTTTTATTTGCCAAAAAAGTTGTTTGTACAAGATATACAGGGTTAGTCTGATAAAGAAGGAGTAGTTAGAAAAGGATTAAATGCTTCACAAGGAATTGTTACGAAGGATACTGTTTATATCTGAATTGTTGTTGTCTCTAAATTAAAAAGGCTGAAATTTATTCTTTCGTTAGCAACCCTCTGTACAAACAAATTTTTTATAAAATTTTGGCAAACATTACTTGATAATACTCATTTTTGTACATGCATTTTTTTTCTTACTGTGCTTGTTTATACCATATAAATTTTTGTATTATTATTATTATTATTATTTCAGTATACCGTTTAAACAACATTTTTTTTTGTTTTATTTTTATTTTGCATGCCAAAAACCTACTTTATTTATAATTTTTTTTTCGACGCTTTTATACACTTTGAGCACCATATTTTTAGATTACAGCATGCTTTTTTTTAGCTGAAGACCTAAGAGTGAAAAAATCCGGTTGGGAGAATTGGCCATCCCATTTGGTACTTCCCATGATGCTTATGCGTGAAAATATGAAACAATCGATGCTTCAAACATTAAATCGAAATACTCTGGATCTTTCCGTTAGTTCTAAACCAAGAAACCGCCTTTCTCTGGAATCATCGAGCGGCGGTTTTGTCTGCGGTGACTGTGGACGAACGTATAAATTGAAAAGTTCCTTGCGTAACCATCAGAAGTGGGAATGCGGAAAAGAGCCGCAATTTAAATGCCCCTTTTGCGTTTATAAAGCTAAACAGAAGATGCATATGGCGAGACATATGGAAAGGATGCATAGAGAAATCGATTATGCTTCGGTTAAAACTGAAATTAGGAGCGAAAATGACAATGTAGATAATTCGGATGCTGTCGATGAAAGTAAACAATCTGAAATTAGTAATGACAGTAAGAGTTGTAGTAACTTGTAGAAGTTTATAGAATTGTTTACAGGATTTGTTAAGAAAATTATTTTTGTAAACAGTACAGGGTAAATATGGCTAGAAATATAGATTGTGAAATATGAAAATTACTGATTTTTTTGGATTTTTTGGAAATTTAATAATTCAGTGATTTTCTTTTAATTAAAACGACATCGACTTTAAAATGTAAGGATTCCTTTGAACCGAACCATTCCTTTTTTTTTATCTTTAATACATTCCATTATAGTCCAGCAAATAAAGGGTCCCAGAAGCGGTCCATGAATTTTCCTTTAAGGGTAGGGTTTGACTAGTAATTGAACATCCAGAAATTTCACACACCTAATCGCTCCAAAGTTGCGTAAATTGGGCGAACAAATTATTCAATATCTCGGGTAAAAATGCATATTTTTTACGATTCAAAATTCAGATGAAAGGGAAAATCCACAGCTTTCGTATTCGATGATTCAAGGCCCATTTTTATATTTCCACCATATTTAAAAAAAGATTTTGTAATAATTTTTTTTCGAGACTCCGGAAATTACTCATATTTTTCTTAATCTCTTTCGATTTTTTGTTATTACGGGTCCTTTAAAGGTCTTTATTGATCTCAGAAATTTTTATTGGCCATCTTTCTTGCCCCTTGATTTTTCAGTTGGAGTTTTCATTTCCAAATTTTTGCTGTTTTTCGAGGTTGGGAATATTTTGCACATTATTGGATTCTCTTCCAAGATACGTCATTTTAAAGCTGGGAATTTCTCCTTTTTTCTCATTTTCTTTCTCGAGTTTAGTGGTTTTTCAGAAATCCATGAAACCTCAAAATTATGGATTTAATTATGGATATTAATGTTTCGAAAAAACCTTTTTTGTAGATAATGAACTACTCTTCATTTTTCCCCTAAATAAAAATTCTCTAAATGCCATATTTTAGGAGATATTGGCGGGAAACCAATTTTTGGAACTTTGGGGCCGGGAAAACACCACCAAAATGACGAAATTTCTTCACGGAAAATTCATGGACCGGCAGGATTTTTGTACACTTAGCCTACTTTTCATCCTTCATTTACTGGACTAATTAGTATTTGTATAATTTCAACTTGTAACTGCCATAAATGAGTATTCGCAAGGTATATCGAATTACGTTATCCACAAATGTTATAACCCCTCCAGGGAACGGCGAGAATTCATCGACAGTTTAAATTTTAAAAAAATGTTGTGGACTTTTTTGTAATACCTTGTGATATTTTTTTCTCAACGAAACTGATCCTATTAGATATAAAATTGCATTCACATTTTATTATATATACCGAGTTAGCAAATTAGAATGACCACAAAAGTCTTTGAAATTTCGAAAGTAAATTGACTTATACAGGATGCTTCACAGAAGTGATTATATTCCATTTAAACTTTTACTAGATTTCCTATTGCATAGGAGCACAAGAAAGGGTCGATAGCCATAAAGCCATAAACCATTGGCGTTACATTTTTCGGTAAAGACCTGAATGGTTTCATTTGTCGGGTCATTTAATAGTGCAAACGTTAGGCAAGTATCATATTATAATCCATAATTTATCGAATGTATAAAATGATCCTAAAACAAATTTATTTAACATAACAAATCAAAAAACTGTCAAACCCATACCCACTCGGCAAAACCCTTGAACTGACTGCACGACACTGGACACCGACTTATCATATTAATGAGTCCTTAACCATTGTGCCGAATTTTACGACCCTATTGTATTTTAGGCGATACAGGACGTGTCGATTTAATTTTGGTAAAACCGATCTGTTTTATCATTTTATTTCACCTAGAAAAAAAGGAAGACTCACCCTATATTTTGCTCTTAAGTAAAAAGAAATATAGTATAGGCGTTTTCTAAAATTAATCTTTGCTCTTTCGACACAGGTTTATGACAATCTTCATAAGTATTTTGTTATTTCTAAGAAAGTTTCACTGAGGTGCTGAATTTCTGGTTTTTCCCCAAGCTATTTTTTGTTTTCCTCCAACGAAATCCCAGTGACTTTATTAGTTTCCTTATAATGTCCTTGTAATCATAATCTTAACAAAATTTTTGTTATGTAGTTTGCTTTTTACTTTGGAAAAAAAGCTATTATTGATAACACAGTTACTTCCTCTAACTGTAGTTTCGATCTCTGACTGATGAATTGAGCCGCTGCCCATTGCACATTAAAGGGGTGTGATCATATTCAAAAAGCCTATATCTCTTCCTACATTTGTGAATACTATAAAGGGTAGGTAAAGAATAGTTATTAATAAAGCGCAGATTTATATTCAAGAAAAATTGAAAAAATATGCACATTTATATTCACTACAAATGACGAAAATATGCACTGTTTTAATTGAAATATGCAAAAATATCTCAAAAAAGTGATGAACTTAATATATCAAATCACAAAACACAGAGATAGTATAGTTCTTCTAGGCTTAATGAAATGACGCTTAATCCTTTTAAAGGCAAGTGCCGCCCAATGGGGTTCATATACATTTTTTATAAATTCGAATATTATGAATATTTCTCTACGACACAATTCACGCACACCCCTGGATGTTCTAACCCAGGCCAGGCCAGATGTTCGAATGTTTTTTATGTCCCAGTTGGCCGAGTTAAAACTGTCCGGTTACTTCGTTATATTATGCTAAATACTGGACTGGATGTATTAGCTTTTCATCGCAAGGTTGCTACGTTGCCAGATATTCAAAATTTTCTTATATTATATATATTTATTTGTATATTTCTAAACTAGCTTTCTAAGAACATTACGAACTAACAGTTTACTGAAGTAAGGGGAACATTTGTATAGTGAGCCTAACAATTCTAGAAAATATATCTGACAACATTGCTTTATTTTATTGTCGTTACACTGACATTGGATCCACTATAAGACTTATTGTACAGGTTGGTGTTAAAATGATTTAATAATTTTTTTAACATCAAAAAATGATAAAATATTCTGAAAATTGGTAAAATATTCAAAAATTGCTAAAATATTCAAAAAGTGCATAAAATATGTTTTTGCATAAAAATCCTCGGTTTACTTGTTAGTTAGAAAATGGAAGCTTCTTTCGTGCTGTAATTATAAAACACCCTGTATATGCCAATTTAATTTCGAAATACAACTTTTGCAAGTAATATATTTATTATGATGAATTGAATGATTTTTGCGACAGCCATTTTTTTCTTTTTCTTTTTGACTTAAATAGCTTAATTAAAATACTCATCTTTATTATTATTATTATTATTGACCAGTGTAAGAAGCACCACGAAATATTGTGATATTTTTGTCAAACCTAAATACCTTAAATAAAGACAGTTCTTAGTATTATGTCTACGCATATCCCAAGTGTTAATTTTTTTTTGTGGTATACTCAATTTGAAAAATACTGCCGGTTTTTTGTTCACCACCATCGTAGTTAGATAATATTTACCGTTTTTTTTTCGTATTTTGTTGATATGAAGATTAAAAAAATTTCTTTCTTCCCGTCAATTTTTGGACGGTTCTAATGATAAAAGCACTTAAATAGTTATTTATGTACCGAGGACGAAAAACTGTCTATTATAGTCGAGTCTGCAAATTGATAGCCGAGGCTAGATACTAGACAGTTCTCCGCCGAGGTGCATTTTAAATTTTTTCGTCGACCTTTACAAAAAATTACTAATTTCCCAAATGAAATATTTTTATTTCATCTCGACTAAAAACTCTAGATTTCTTCGCTTTGTATCAAAAATGCAATAAGTTTCGGAAATTTGGATATGTAATTTTTTGTAAAGGTCGACGAAAAATATAATTTTTTCTGTATTGACCAAATATTCCACCTGATTTGAACCCAACTGATAATACTTTGCAAGTTGTAAAAACAGATACCACCAAAGCTAAAAAAATTTAAAAAAATCTTCACATCAACAAAATGTGACTTACTATTATTTTACCCAATAGAAACTCATGTCATTTGTATTAATTTAAGTTCCGATTTTTTATATAATACTCAGTTTATTACCATGGTAATATTGGTGGAGGAAAGCGCATCAAACTACTGAGTTGCATATTTTTCGAGTATACGATTTTTTTAATTATTACAGAAAGATCTTGTATTTATCCTATATTTCCAGAAAAACGGAAAATCTGGCAACATTGTTAATACCACGATAAGATCGGCCTCTATGTATGAATAAATATCGTATTCTTGAATTTAGTAACTATAAGTTATTATTTATTGATATGATATAATTATTTTGGATACCAGCGCTCTCTAACCTCACTAATGTGTATCGTTCATACTTTTTGCACTTTTACGTCTTCAAAACATTGTTCCTAAACAGTTCCTATTGTTCAGATGTATCAGAACAAGTATTACCACGATATTATTGTGATAGGTTTTTTTTTAAAATTGTTGACGATAGCAAATGTTAATATATACAATTTTTTGACAAGTGCCTTTTTCACCGAAAATCACGCCAACTTCCAAAAAAACGTTTGGAAGTTTTTGGCGATTTTGTTACGTTTAACGAAATCCATATAATATTTTATACTAATAGTCCAGGAAAATTAGATCTTTAAATGAGAATTTTAAGATCATGTACGAAATTTACTTAAAGTTGAAACACAATTGCTTCAATTATCTCCGAATTAATTCGATAGTGCTGAAAAAAAAAATGCAGACTCAATATTAGTGATGAGCAAAGCAAGAACCAAGACCAATGCCAAGACAGTCTTGGTCTTGCTCAAATACTTGTATTATTGGTCTTCCGTACTCAGTCTTGGTCTTGCTCAAATACTTGTCTTACTTCTCTTACCTTCATCAGTGATGAGCAAAGCAAGAACCAAGACCAATACCAAGACAGTCTTGGTCCTGCTCAAATACTTGTAGTCTTGGTCTTCCGTTCTCAGTCTTGGTCTTGCTCAAATAGTTTGTTACTTACTGAATAGTGAAGACTATGAAATTTGCAGTTTTTCATAAAAATTCGCTTAAATCTGTTATTTAGAGCTAAAACTCGGAAAAAACTGTCCAAAAGGTGATAGTGTTCTCTTATTTTCACCAGTGATGAGCAAAGCAAGAACCAAGACCAATACCAAGACAGTCTAGGTCTTGCTCAAATACTTGTAGTCTTGGTCTTGGGTACTGAGTTTTGGTCTGGGACTTGGTCTTGCTCAAATAATTGTAGTCTTGATCTTCCGTTCTCAGTCTTTGTCTTGCTCAAATAGTTTGTTACTTACTGAATAGTGAAGTCTATGAAATTTGCTATTTTTCATAAAAATTCGCTTAAATCTGTTATTTGCAGCTATAACTCGGTAAAAACTGTTCAAAAGGTGCTAGTGTTCTCTTACCTTCACCAGTGATGAGCAAAGCAAGAACCAAGACCAATACCAAGACAGTCTTGGGAATGGTCTGGGTCTTGCTTGTCCGGTATTGGTCTTGGTTTTGTTCAAATACTTGTAGTCTTGGTCTTCCGTACTCAGTCTTGGTCTTGCTCAAATAGTTTGTTACTTACTGAATAGTGAAGACTATGAAATTTGCTATTTTTCTTAAAAAATCGCTTAAATCTGTTATTTACAGCTAAAACTCGTGAAAACTGTTCAAAAGGTGCTAGAGTTCTCTTACCTTCACCAGTGATGAGCAAAGCAAGAACCAAGACCAATACCAAGACAGTTTTGGTAACGGTCTCGGTCTTGCTTGTCCGGTATTGATCTTGGTCTTGCTCAAATACTTGTAGTCTTGGTCTTCCGTACTCATTCTTGGTCTTGATGAAATACTAGTAGTCTTGGTCTTCCTTTCCCAATCTTGGTCTTGCTCAAATACTTTGTTACTTACTGAATAGTGAAGACTATGAAATCTGCTATTTTTCATAAAAGTTCGCTTAAATCTGTTATTTACAGCTAAATCTCGGGAAAAACTGTTCAAAAGGTGCTAGTGTTCTTTTATTTTCACCAGTGATGAGCAAAGAAGAACCAAGACCAATACCAAGACAGTCTTGGTATCGGTCTCGGTCTTGCTTGTCCGGTATTGATCTTGGTCTTGCTCAAATACTTGTAGTCTTGGTCTTCCGTACTCAGTCTTGGTCTTGCTCAAATACTAGTAGTCTTGGTCTTCCTTTCTCAATTTTGGTCTTGCACAAATAGTTTGTTACTTACTGAATAGTGAAGACTATGAAATTTGCAATTTTTCATAAACATTCGCTTAAATCTGTTATTTAGAGCTAAAACTCGGGAAAAACTGTTCAAAAGGTGCTAGTATTCTCTTATTTTCACCAGTGATGAGCATAGCAAAAACCAAGACCAATACCAAGACAGTTTTGGTAACGGTCTCGGTCTTGCTTGTCCGGTATTGATCTTGGTCTTGCTCAAATACTTGTAGTCTTGGTCTTCCGTACTCAGTCTTGGTCTTGCTCAAATACTAGTAGTCTAGGTCTTCCTTTCCCAATCTTGGTCTTGCTCAAATACTTTGTTACTTACTGAATAGTGAAGACTATGAAATCTGCTATTTTTCATAAAAATTCGCTTAAATCTGTTATTTAGAGCTAAAACTCGGGAAAAACTGTTCAAAAGGTGCTAGTGTTCTCTTATATTCACCAGTGATGAGCAAAGCAAGAACCAAGACCAATACCAAGACAGTTTTGGTAACGGTCTTGCTTGTCCGGTATTGATCTTGGTTTTGCTCAAATACTTGTAGTCTTGGTCTTCCGTTCTCAGTCTTGGTCTTGCTCAAATAGTTTGTTACTTACCGAATAGTGAAGACTATGAAATTTGCTATTATTCATAAAAATTCGCTTAAATCCGTTGTTTACAGCTAAAACTCGGGAAAAACTGTTCAAAAGGAGCTAGTGTTCTCCTACCTTCATCAGTGATGAGCAAAGCAAGAACCAGGACCAATACCAAGACGGTCTTGGTCTTGCGGTACTCAGTCTTGGTTTTGGCCTTGGTATTGTCCTTCATTACCATGTATTTTGTTTTTTTTCTCGTCGATCACTAGACCATGTTCTCTTGCTTTCTCTTCCAGTAGCTTGAATACGTTTAGAAGTTCTTTCCTGGATCTTGCCATGAGTACTATGTCGTCCGCATATGCTAGACATTGATGTTTATTCCCATAAATTAAACCATTTTTCCTTAGTACGATTTCTTGAACTAGGTTAAAGAGGATTGTGGATAATGGATCTCCTTACCTCAGACCTTTCTCTATCTTGAATTCGTTAGAAGTACTGCTCTCCAAAGTTACTTTGCTCTCAGTTTTTCGGATGGTCATTTCCACTAGCCTTCTCAATTTAACTGGTATATTTAACTTCTTCATTGCCTCATAAATTTTTCTTCTTTTTCTCTTTATCAAAATCAAAAGAATGAGCTTTATTCTCATATATCCTATTTAAAAAGTTGCTTAGTTCAGTGTTGCACCTTGGTCTTGGTCTTGCATTCTCGTTCTTGGTTTTGGTCTTGGTCTTGTTCATTCAGTCTTGGAATTGGTCTTGCTGGTGTATGTAAGATCTTGGTCTTGCAAAATCGCAAGACCAAGACCAAGAGAGATTTTGCTCATCACTACTTTGTGTGTTTGTACAGGTGTCTTCAAAATTTCGAGCTTTTTGGAATTTTAAGCGTTCTAATGAATTAGAACACTATTTTTTTTTCCAAATTTGGCTCCATACTCTTGTGGTAATCAAGGTCTACCATTTTTTTTCCACAGTGCAAAATGCTTTAGGCCTAAACAGTCGCAGACACTGGTGAACAAATTTGACATCATTTTGTACATTTTGGTTTTAGTTTTAAGATATTTTTCGAAACTCATCTCAAAATTAGCATTGAAAGGACTATTTGCTTGGACTATAAGATGCATTGGTCATATAGACTGAATTGCAGTGATATGATTGCGAAAAATCTTATCTCGACATACGATTGACACAAGTACGACAAGGATAATATGAACAACACTACTTGAAAGAGAGAGAAGAATTGTTCGCACACGCCCATCTATCCCACGCGCATCTAGATGGGCATGTGCGAACAATTCTTCTCTCTCTTTCAAGTAGTGTTGTTCATATTATCCTTGTCGTACTTGTGTAAATCGTATGTCGAGATAAGATTTTTCGCAATCTGTATATCTGTTGCTTCAAGGATGTGGAGATAATATAGATTAGATGTTAATACTATAGGGTGGTCAAAAAAAATAGACCACCCTGTATATTTTTTATAAAATATAGATAAAAATTTATTTCAGCAATAATTGTAGGTTATGAATTCCATTTATATGATTCTATTAATGCGTCGTGTTCTAATTTAATAAACTTTTACCCATAGAACATTTATTTTCTCGTAGAACACGACGTATGTTTTTTTTTATATAAGTGCGGTTATGAATTAGTTTTATATTGTTTATATGAACAGTCTTAGCCTAACTGCTTTTTGCGATTTGAATTTTTTTAAGTTCCAAATATTTTTTGGAAAAAATTTGCTTATAATCTTGATAAAATTCATAAAAAAACTTTTGTTCTTTAAACCCGAGTTAAATATTTCTATTAGTTTGTCCAATGAGAATTTTAAAAAAATATTTGGAAGGTTAAAATAATTTTTTTTTTGGAAAAAATATATAATGCTTTTTATTTGATGCGGCAGCTTTCGAAAACGGTTTTGGTGTAGTGTACGAAAAATATTTTGAATTTTTATTTTAAAACAATACCGATATTTTGTTATGGAGGTGATTAAGTTACAATTTAAACGAAAAATTCTAAAAAAAAAGAGCTTGTATTTTTTATTTTTTTTACCAGGTGTAGGGACCGATGAAAGAAAAAGTTAACCAAAAAAAGTGTAAACAACACTTTCGCGTTAAGTACAGAAAAATACTCAAATTAACCGATGTGATTTGTGATTTACTTTACCATTTTTTTTTGCATTATAGTTCCTCAAACTTGATATTAGTATATATAAAAATTGTTTACAATTTCTCCCAATATTATTTGTTATAATTTTTTCTTAAATATATATATATATTTTTATACTAAAAAGCTTTGAGGTAGTGGTAGACATTTTTTTCAATAAATAATTTTACTCAAATAGACTTTTATTTCCTAATAATAATAATAATAATAATCCCAGGACAAAAGAGGAGAGGATCTACCAAATTCATCCCTTCACCCAACTTGTTAGATTTTCTTGTAGACAGTCCGCTTCTAAGGGGCATCCATTAATTACTTGAACTCAGAATAGGGGGGGGGGGCAATGAAATCCCACCAAATCTCATTTAAACCGAGGGGAGGATAATCGAAAAACTTCAAAAAATATAAAATATTAAATTATTTAGAGTGTGTTAATATCATTTATTTAATTTAAATAAATTAAGAATAGTATACCTGAACAATTTATTATTTTCCCGAATAATAAAAATAAATTAAGTTTAAAATATTTTTAGCGTCAATCTCACGTAAGGAGAGGGGGGTCCAGGCGAATCTCACCTAAGGGGGGGGGGGCTAAACTGACCGAAAAAGAGCTCACGTAATTAATGGATGCCCCCTAAAAAAACCTCTTAAATGTCTTGGATGTATTTTAATATTTAAATAAATTTATTTAAGTTGTTGTGGCTTGTTTTAGATCGAATCCACGAATGCCCTAAATGTGGTAAAAGATACAAGCATCGTTGCCATATGTTGTGTCATCTTAGGGAATGCGGAGTACCTCCGAAAATTTCTTGTGTTTTATGTCCATATAAATCTCACAGAAGATCAAATCTTCGGAAACATCTTATGACTGTACACGCCAATAACCAATTAAATTCTACGATTTATTTACGTTGTTTTATTTGGTGAATTTGACAGATTATTTATTACATTGAATGACACTTTTTATTTGCATTTTACTAATTCTTTTCAGTTTCAGGGAAAATTTAAGCCCAAAGGATTATTTGATATAAAATATGACAAGTATAAGACAGGATAGGATGCCTTATAATATATTGAGAATGCAGGTTATTTACCATCGACCATTATATTTATCCCGTAACCACAGACGTGACGTCTATTAGACGGCGATTTTATTTTATCAATAATTGATATAATGCCTTTTTAATAATATTATTTATATTTATTAGATGTCATTAAAATATTGAAAATTTTTCGAATTTTGACGTTTTTTCGGTAAAAAACATTTTTTTTGGGGGGTGGAAAAAGACAAATATTATTGCGATTTCCGGAAAAAGTTGAAGTCCTAGAAAAAAAAGTTGTAAATCTTGGAAAAATCTATAACTTTTTCATTAGTGCCTTTTTCACATAACTTCAAAATTAGCTCGAAAAACGCAAAAAACTGCCTTTTTTATTTTTTATTTTTAGTTTCGTCAAAAATTGTTCGATTTCGATGAAAATTTGGTAAAAAGTAGCATTGATAGTCACAAACTATGGAAAAAATTTTCAAAATAAAATATTGAAAATTTTTCGAGTTATTACGTTTTTTCGGCAAAAAACACTTTTGGTGGGGGGTGGAAAAAGACATTATTGCGATTTCCGGCCAAAGTTGAGGTCCTAGAAAAAAGTTGAATATAATAGTTGTAGATCTTGGAAAAATCTACAACTTTTGCTTCAATGACTTTTTCACATAACCTCAAAATTAGCTCGAAAAACGCAAAAAACTGCATTTTTCGATTTTTATCTTTAGTTTCGTCAAAAATTGTTCGATTTCGATGAAAATTTAGTAAAAAGTAGCTTTGATAGTCACAAACTATGGAAAAAAATTTAAAAATAAAATATTGAAAATTTTTCGAATTTTGACATTTTTTCGGTAAAAAACACTTTTTGTGGGGGGGTGGAAAAAGACATTATTGCGATTTCCGGTCAAAGTTGAGTTCCTAGTAAAAAAAGTTGAATATAAAAATTGTAGATCTTGGATAAATCTACAACTTTTTCATCAGTTACTTTTTCACATAACCTCAAAATTATCTCGAAAAACGTAAAAAACTGCATTTTTTGTTTTTTATTTTTAGTTTCGTCAAAAATTGTTCGAATTAGATGAAAATTTGGTAAAAGGTGGCTTTGATAGTCACAAACCACGAAAAAAAAATTCAAATTGAAATATTGGAAATTTTTCGAGTTATAACGTTTTTTCGGTAAAAAACACTTTTTGGGGGGTGGAAAAAGACATTATTGCGATTTCCGGTCAAAGTTGAGCTCCTAGTAAAAAAAGTTGAATATAAAAGTTGTAGAACTTGGATAAATCTACAACTTTTTCATTAGTGACTTTTTCACATAACCTCAAAATTAGTGCGAAAAACGCAAAAAACTGCATTTTTCGTTTTTTATTTTTAGTTTCGTCAAAAATTGTTCGTTTTCGATAAAAATTTGGCAAAAAGTTGCTTTGATAGTCACAAACTATGGAAAAAAATTTAAAAATAAAATATTGAAATTTTTTTCGAATTTTGACATTTTTTCGGTAAAAAACACTTTTTGTGGGGGGGTGGAAAAAGACATTATTGCGATTTCCGGTCAAAGTTGAGTTCCTAGTAAAAAAAGTTGAATATAAAAGTTGTAAATCTTGGAAAAATCTACAACTTTTTCATTAGTGACTTTTTCACATAACCTCAAAATTAGCTCGAAAAACGTAAAAAACTGCATTTTTTGTTTTTTATTTTTAGTTTCGTCAAAAATTGTTCGATTTAGATGAAAATTTGGTAAAAGGTGGCTTTGATAGTCACAAACCACGAAAAAAAAAAATTCAAATTAAAATATTGGAAATTTTTCGAGTTATACGTTTTTTCGGTAAAAAACAATTTTTGGGGGGTGGAAAAATACATTCTTGCGATTTCCGCCAAAAGTTGAAGTCCTAGAGAAAAAAAGTTGAATATAAAAGTTGTAGATCTTGGAAAAATCTACAACTTTTTCATCAGTTACTTTTTCACAAAACCTCAAAATTATCTCGAAAAACGCAAAAAACTGCATTTTTCGTTTTTTATTTTTAGTTTCGTCAAAAATTGTACGATTTAGATGAAAATTTGGTAAAAAGTTGCTTTGTTAGTCACAAACTATGGAAAAAGTTTCAGAATAAAACCTTGAAAATTTTTCGAATTTTGACGTTTTTTCGGTAAAAAACACTTTTTTTGGGGGGTGGAAAAAGACATTATTGCGATTTCCGGCCAAAGTTGAGGTCCTAAAAAAAAGTTGAATATAAAAGTTGTAGATCTTGGAAAAATCTACAACTTTTTTCATTAGTGACTTTCTCACATAACCTCAAAATTAGCCCGAAAAACGTAAAAAACTGCATTTTTTGTTTTTTTATTTTTAGTTTCGTCAAAAATTGTTCGACATAGATGAAAATTTGGTAAAAGGTGGCTTTGATAGTCATAAACCACGAAAAAAAAATTCAAATTAAAATATTGGAAATTTTTCGAGTTATAACGTTTTTTCGGTAAAAAACACTTTTTGGGGGGTGGGAAAATACATTGCGATTTCCGGCAATAGTTGAAGTCCTAGATGAAAAAAGTTGAATATAAAAGTTGTAGATCTTGGAAAAATCTACAACTTTTTCATCAGTGACTTTTTCACATAACCTCAAAATTAGCTCGAAAAACGTAAAAAACTGCATTTTTCGTTTTTTATTTTTAGTTTCGTCAAAAATTGTTCGATTTCGATGAAAATTTGGTAAAAAGTTGCTTTGATAGTCACAAACTATGGAAAAAAGTTTCAGAATAAAACATTGAAATTTTTTCGAATTTTGACGTTTTTTCGGTAAAAAACTCTATTTTTGGGGGGTGGAAAAAGACATTATTGCGATATCCGGTCAAAGTTGAGTTCCTAGTAAAAAAAGTTGAATATAAAAGTTGTAGATATTGGATAAATCTGCAACTTTTTCATTAGTGACTTTTTCACATAACCTCAAAATTAGTTCGAAAAACGCAAAAAACTGCATTTTTCGTTTTTTATTTTTAGTTTTGTCAAAAATTGTTCGATTTCGATGAAAATTTGGTAAAAAGTAGCTTCGGTAGTCACAAACCGGGAAAAAAATTTCAAATAAAAATATTGGAAATTTTTCGAATTTTGACATTTTTTCGGTAAAAAACAGTTTTTTTGGGGGGTGGAAAAAGTCATTATTGCGATTTCCGGCCAAAGTTAGAGTCCTAGAAAAAAAAGTTGTAGATCTTGGAAAAATCTACAACTTTTTCATTAGCTACTTTTTCACATAACCTCAAAATTAGCAAAAAAACTGCATTTTTCGTTTTTTATTTTTAGTTTCGTCAAAAATTATTTGATTACGATGAAAATTTGGTAGAAGGTAGCTTGATAGTCACAAACTATGGGAAAAATTTCAAAATAAAATATTGAAAATTTTCCGAATTTTGACGTTTTTTCGGTAAAAAACACTTTTTTGGGCGGTGGAAAAAGACATTAATGCGATTTCCGGCCAAAGTTGAGTTCCTAGAAAAAAAAGTTGAATATAAAAGTTGTAGATCTTGGAAAAATCTTCATTAGTGACTTTTTCACATAACCTCAAAACTAGCTCGAAAAACGCAAAAAACTGCATTTTTCGTCAAAAATTGTCGATGAAAATTATATCATTATATCAATTTTTGTTAAAATAAAATTGCCGTCTAAGAGACGTCACGTCTGTGGTTACGGTACACATACAATGCGACGCACTGACCAAAAATAAGGGTTTGAAACAGAGCCCCATTACTGTAAAATAAACATTATCGATACGGTTTATAATATACAGGATGTATCAGATTACACGAGTTTTTTTTGTCGCATCAAAATATATGTTCTACACACTTTTTTAGATAAATATTGGGTATGAAATATGAAATTTTGTGTTTGGGTTAGAAGTAAAGTTAGATAGAAGTACCAAGACGTAGTTTGGAAAGTAATTTTTTTGGGTAGGTAGAATACAAAGACCTTGTTTCATTTTTTAACATTTTTTAACTTTGGATCCTTATATCTCAGAAAAAAATGTTAAATAATTCATGACAGGTCTTCTGTAGTTTGTTGTTGAATCTAATAAACCTCGCCTACCGACATTTTCAGATATTCTGTCATTACTGGAATCGGATAAGGAAAATACAATCAAGAAGAGGAAATGGAAGAAAAACGAAAATATCAATATGGACGATTTGACGGCACTTTTTATGTGTACCAAATGTACGAAGACGTACAGATTACGTCATTCTTTGACTCGACATATAAAATTCGAATGTGGAAAGGACCCCAAGTACGCTTGCGACCATTGCGAGAGAAAATTTAAACATAAATACGATTTGAAAGTACATCAGCGTAGCCAACACTATAAAAATTCCGGTATAAAAAGTAATTCGCCGAGTGGTGTCGGGGTTCTTTGCGATACCACAGATTTACTTCAAAATGCTGCTGTTAATCTTAGCAAGAAATAAGTAGTTGATCTTTGCAGTGAAAATTAAAAACTGCTACGTAGCAGTGGCGGTTAATTTGATAGGGGGGTCGTAGATGTTTGACCAAAATCTTAAAATACGCAACGCCACTGACCAGCCCCCCGGAGGCCTAATTTTTCGAAAAACCACTCCTAATTTCTGCCCAGAAGTCGTTAAAATCGTTAAAAAAGCTAAATTTGTGGAGTTCCTTTCCAAAGCCCCAGAGGCAAAAAATTTGTTTGGGCCACGCTTGTTTTATATTTTATTCATTTCTATACATATTAAAAATGACAAACTTAAATTAAATAATAATTAATCTAAATTTTTTTGAAATTTAAGTGAAGCCTTCGATGTTTTGTATTTGCAACATATTATTACGTCAAAATACAGCTCATTATTCTCATTATTTTGATTCAAATGCTCTCCTTCAAATCAAAATGTAGCGCGCCCTGTCAACCCCTCTACTCATCTCTTTTCTAAACGTGTAATGATCAGCCGACGTAAGTCGATTCATCGTCGATATTAAACCGGGCTTTTGACCCATCACATGTAAACTTCGGGCGTGTTTCTCTCACGCCACGAAGATCGTCAGCGTTCGGTAAATTCCGTTCCCATATAACACCTTGAGGTCAACGGTGGACATCAGCCCGCTTTCCAATTTTGGTTTCCGCCACTGCTACGTAGGATCTCGTAGGACATTCCGAATTATCATTTATTTTATATTTAACATTTTTTCTTTTAATTCATAAATTTCTAACCTATATATCTTTGATTTCCTTATTATCCTTCTTCCTTGTGTTTGAATTTTTCAGTAAATCAATCTTGCGTTATTTTTATCTTTATTTTTATGTTTTTATACAATATTTATTGTAATTCATTGTAAAAGTTACAGGAAATTTGTGATTTCTTAATTTTGAGGGAGCAAATATTATTATACAAATAATAGTCCATGAGACTTAAATCGGGCGAACGAAGGGACCATATAACACTACCTTGAACCAAGTATAAAATTTTTGCTCTCTCTTTACGTATATGACGTGCCTTATCCAAATATTCATTGTGATTTCTACTAAATACATTAATTAAGATTTTTTTTTAAATTTTTAACCATAAGTATTGAACCACCAAAAATAATTAGTATTTAATGTAATAATTGCTTATTATTTATACGCTGTAGTTTTGTTTATTTTTAATACCCTTTTTTGTGACATCTTATCAACATATATAAGTTTATTTAAATTTAATTGTTTTTTATTTTTATTTGATAATAAAACAATGATATAGTGTATATTTCTCATGGCACATACAGTGTCTCCCAGAACTATTAACAAGTTTTAAATTCTAGACAAAAATCATTTTCTCTTAAAAATCCCTTTTTAATTTATTTTATTCTTACAGGTACCATTTTCACATGTCCCCAGTGCTTTAAAATGTATAGAACCATAAATTCTTTATCGGTACATCTATCAAGAGATTGCATATAAGTATATCTATTCCTAAACAATGATTTTCCAGTACTATATTTTGACTAATAACTTTTTAGATTTATCCAGACAAATAAGAAGTTAAAACCGTTAAATTTTGGTAAAGAGAACAATGTACTCCTTAATAACCAGATTTTATTTAATTTTAATTTTTTTTAGATCGAGTTAGATGTCCCACCTGTTCGAAAACCTACAAAGGCCTCCATTCTCTTAGTGTACACCGCAGTAGAGATTGTGGTAGAGAAAAACAATACAGCTGCTCGTTTTGCGGAATACTTTTCAAAAGAAATGAACACCTACGCCGTCATATAGCTATCAAACACATCAAAAAGATTTACAGTGTATTCACTTAGAATCCGCGCAGTCAAGCCAGTTCCACGTTCAGAGTACTGCGTTCTTTGTATTGAGTAGAGTTCCTCATTGGTGGTAGTCAACGAGAACTTTTGCCTTCGTGCGTTCCATTTACAGAAAAACTCCTCCTTCCTCCTACTTTTTCTATTGGTCACCTCTGGGCTCTACAAAAACACTGCTTCTTCGTCGAAAAATGAACTAACCTGGGAACATGTTTCAGGCACATCTAATAAGTTGGAAGGGTAGGGCAACCCCATATCACCTACTCCTCATTAAATCCTTTTTGCATCCTCCTGAAAGTCTCTCCCAGTCAAGAATATTTTTGCTGCTGCTCTGCCAGGATAAAATAGTAATTCCTTGGATAGTTTGCAGTATTTTGTTTCATACTGAACTGATTGTGAGCATTGTGACCCTAGGTCTTATACGAACATCCATTAAACGATGGCTAGGAAGGCAGCTAGGAAAAAAATTCTTGGTCCTGCCTAATCCATAAGCACAGAGTATTTTCACAATGAAATTTCCGGAAATAATTTAACCTCTAGTGATAATATTTATCAATAACACAATTCACGCACACCCCTGGACGTTCTAACCCAGGTCAGGCCAGATGTTTAAAAATTTTTATGTCCCAGTTGGCCGAGTTAAAACTGTCCGGTTACTTCGTTATATTATGCCAGATGAATTGGTAACTGGAACTGATCTTTGGACTAGTTATCACTCTGGACTGGATCATGTTGGATAAAAATGTTTCCTTACTGGAAATTGGTGCGCTTGGAACTTTACAAAAAGAACGCATACCTCTGAACGAGGAACTCTCTCTACTCTTAGGGTTGTTTCAAAATAGTTATTTGTGTATTTAGAGCGTAAAGTAACGGATTGCCGCTTGAGAAAGAATGTTGCCGCGCGATGCGGAGCGGAGCGCGGCGATTTTTCGAAAGAGGCAATTTTACTTTACGCTCGAAAAACACACATAATTTTTTCTACAGTCGCCCTTTTAATAATTAAAACAGTTTGTTTTAGGTTATAATGGGAGTGCTAGAATAATCGTCATTTTCGCTATTCATCATGATTAACGTTAAAAAGATCTACTGACTAGGGATGTTAAAAAATTATTATTTTCTTATAATCGATTTTTTGTTATCGATTTTTATCGTAATAATAATCGATTTTTAGTAAATCGATTTTATAAATTACGTGTTTAAGTCGATTTTCGGAAACGGCTCGTATTATTTAGTGACTATTTTTCAAAATTTTGACAACTTTTGACGATTATTGACCATTTTTCAAAATTTTAACAATTATTGACCATTTTTGACAATTATTGACCATTTTGACTGTTTTTCAAATTAGTGACCATTTTTCCAAATGTTTGATCATTTTTGACCATTTTTGAAAATGATGACAATTTTTAACCATTTTTGACAGTTTTTGACAATAATTGTCCATTTTTAACAGTTTTTAACAATAATTGACAATTTTTAACCATTTTTGATAGTTTTTGACCATTTTTGACAATTTTTCAAAACTTTAGACCATTTTTGATAATTATTGACAATTGTTAACAACTATGGACCATTTTTTCAAATTTTTGACCATTTTTGCCCATATTTCAAAATTTTTGACAATTTTTCAAAAACTTTAACAATTTTTGACCATTATCAACTATTTTTCAAAATTTTGACAATTTTTAACAATAATTGTCCATTTTTGACAGTTTTTGGCAATTTTTGACCATCTTTGATTGTTTTTGACAATTGTTGGCCATTTTTGACAATTTTTCAAAATTTTGACAATTATTGACCATTTTTCAAAATTTTGCCAATTATTGACCATTTTGACTGTTTTTCAAATTAGTGACCATTTTTCCAAATGTTTGACAATTTTTGACCATTTTTCAAAATGATGACAATTTTTGACCATTTTTGACAGTTTTTGACAATAATTGTCCATTTTTAACAGGTTTTAACAATAATTGACCATTTTTGATAGTTTTTGACCAATTTTGACAATTTTTCAAAACTTTAGACCATTTTTCAAAATTATTGACCATTTTTGATAATTATTGACCATTTTTGATAATTATTGACAATTGTTAACAATTATGGACCATTTTCCCAAATTTTTGACCATATTTCAAAATTTTTGGCAATTTTTCAAAACTTTAACAATTTTTGAGAATTATCAACTATTTTTGACAGTTTTTGGCAATTTTTGACCATTTTTGATAGTTTTTGACAATTGTTGGCCATTTTTGACAATTTTTCAAAATTTTTGACCATTTTTCAAAATTATTGTCAATTATTGACCAATTTTGACAATAATTGTCCATTTTTGACAGGTTTTAAAATTAATTGACAATTTTTAACCATTTTTGATAGTCTTTGTTTTTGACAATTATCGACCATTTTTGACAATTATTGACCATTTTTCGAAGTTTTTGATAAAAATTGTCCATTTTTAACAGTTTTTGACAATAATTAACAATTATTGACCATATTTCAAAATTTTTGACAATTTTCATATAATTTTATTTGATTTTTAATCTGATAAATTGTTAAATATTCACCAATTGAGTTAATTTGGAGGGCGTAGTTCGATTAAATAAGCGAGCGAAAAAGATTCCTTTTTGCGCTAGAGCGTAAAGTAACAATCCTCGGCATTTGTCGACTTTACGATTCCATTTGAATATAGTAATTAGTCATTTTATGCGCGACTGTAGAAAAAAATATTTTCAGTTAATGTACCAAATTTTATTTTCTTTTCACTTTTGTATGGGGGACACATTAGAGCTTCGTCTCAAAAAACATTTTTTTGTTATATTTTATATAAAAAAAATTATTGGTTGAGTAAAAGATTGATACTTGTTTTTTCTTAAACCTACTTTTGAGAGGTATTTATGGCCTTACAGATAAACTGTTTTTGGTAGTTTGATGAAATTAAATACTTTTCACATAATTATATATACACTTGTCATTTGCAGGTTCTTTGACATGTCGGCAATGTTCTAAAACGTACAAATCAAAAAATTCTTTGGCGGTTCATATATCAAGAGATTGCGGAATTAAACCGATATACGTTTGTAACAATTGCAATAGACCGTTCAAGCGAAAGGAATATTTAGGGCATCATATACTTACGAACTCAGAGTGTAATAAAGGAAATGTCGATAACAGTTTTATAAAAATATCCGACGAAAAAATTATTAAACAATATATTATGCGATGATATCAGTATTGATTTTTTTAAAATTATTTATATTAAAAGTAGACATTATTTTATATAAATATATGAATTTTTTCAAGGAAAAACACAATGCAACGGTTGTGCGAAATTTTATAAAAACGATCGATCTCTTAGAGTTCACCAAGCCAGAGATTGCGGTCGTGGTAAAGCGTACATTTGTCCTGTCTGCAACGAAAATTTCAGAAGAAAAGAACATTTGAAAGCCCATATTTGCAGACGACACACCGGACAAGCCTTACAAATACTCGACCATTTGGGTTATTAATTATATAATTATATTATTATCAGTATTAAATAAACAATTTAAATTAAAATTCGTTAATTGCTTCATAAAAGAACATTGTATCATCAAGATGTGTAAATTAAAGTATTTTAGCGTTATTCTACTTACTTGATATTATTAATGCTTATTTTTAGGAATTCAATGCTCAAAGTGTTCCAAAATATATAAAAATCAAAACAGCTATCGAGTCCATCTTTACTACGACTGCGGAAAAGAAAAAACTGTAGGTTGTACGATGTGCACTTCAACTTTTAGAAGAAAACAGCATCTCAATATTCATATGGTGCGAGTTCATAAAATAGATCAACCTCACATTTAATATTTTGTATTATTATTATTTTTTTTATTGTTCATGGAAAAACCAGAAAAAAGGTATTCGTAGTCCTACAGCATTACTTTTTCAAATATTAACAATTATTGACCATTTTTGACAATTATTGACCAATTTTGACAGTTTTGACAATTATTGATCATTTTTAATAATTTTTCAAAAATTTTGATGATTTTAGACTATTTTTTCAAATTTTAACAATTATCGACAATTTTTGAGCATTTTTGACAGGTTCTGACAATTATTGACCATTATTGACAGTTTTTTATAATTGACCACTTTTTCAAAATTTTGACAATTATTGACCATTTTTGACAATTATTGACCATTTTTGACAATTATTGACCATTTTTGACAATTATTGACCAGTTTTGAGAGTTTTGACAATTATTGATTATTTTTGATAATTTTTCAAAAATTTTGATCACTTTAGACTATTTTTCCAAATTTTAACAATTATTGACCATTTTTGACAGGTTCTGACAATTATTGACCATTTTTGACAATTTTTCAAAAATTTTGACCATTTTTCAAAAATTATTGACCATTTTTGACAGTTTTTTATAATTATTGACCATTTTTTTCAAAATTTTGACAATTTTTGACCATATTTTGACAATTATTGACCATTTTTTCAAAATTTTTGGCAATTTTTGACTATTTCTTCAAATTTTAACAATTATTGACCAATTTTGACAATTATTGATCATTTTTGACAGGTTCTGACAATTATCGACCATTTTTGACAATTTTTCAAATCTTTTGACCATTTTTCAAAAATTATTAACCATTTTTGACAGTTTTTTATGATTATTAACTATTTTTTTCAAAATTTTGACAATTTTTGACCATGTTTGACAATTATTGACCATTTTTTCAAAATTTTTAACAATTTTTGACTATTTCTTCAAATTTTAACAATTATTGACCAATTTTGACAATTATTGATCATTTTTGACAATTTTTCAAAAATTTAGACCATTTTAGACCATTTTTTCAAATTTTAACAATTATTGACCATTTTTGACAATTTTTGAGCATTTTTGACAGGTCCAGACAATTATTTTTTCACTTAGCGAAGGTATTTTTAATGGGCCAATAAATAGATCACAAAATTTCCACTTTTTTGAAAATTATAAATTTAAAAAAAAATAAATAAAAAAAATTCTTTTTCCTAAATCTTGATTGTTTCGATGTCTAACGGTTGACATTTTGAACATTTTTGACAGGTTCTGTCAATGATTGACCATTTTTGACAATTTTTCAAAAATTATTGACCATTTTTGACACTTTTTTATAATTATTGACCATTTTTCTAAAAATTTGACAATTATTGACCATTTTTTCAAAATTTTTGACTATTTTTTCAAATTTTAACAATTATTGACCATTTTTGATAATTATTGACCAATTTTGACAGTTTTGACAATTATTGATCATTTTTCAAAAATTTTGACCATTTTAGACTATTTTTCCAAATTTTAACAATTATTGACCATTTTTGAGGATTTTTGACAGGTTCTGACAATTATTGACCATTTTTGACAATTTTTCAAAAATTTTGACCATTTTTCAAAAATTATTGACCATTTTCGACAGTTTTTTTATAATTATTGACCATTTTTGACCAATTTTGACAATAATTGTCCATTTTTGACAAGTTTTAAAATTAATTGACAATTTTTAACCATTTTTGATAGTCTTTGACCATTTTTGACAATTTTACAAAATTTTAGACTTTTTTTTTAAATTATTGACCATTTTTGATAATTATTGACAATTGTTGACAATTATGGACCATTTTCCCCAATTTTTGACTATTTTTGACAATTATTGACCATTTTTGACAATTATTGACCATTTTTGACAATTATTGACCATTTTTGACCATATTTCAAAAACTTTAACAATTTTTGACAATTATCAACTATTTTTAAAAATTTTGACAATTTTTAGCAATAATTGTCCATTTTTGACAATTTTTGACCATTTTTGATAGTTTTTGACAATTATTGGCCATTTTTGACAATTATTGACCAATTTTGAGAGTTTTGACAATTATTGATTATTTTTGATAATTTTTCAAAAATTTTGATCACTTTAGATTATTTTTCCAAATTTTAACAATTATTGACCATTTTTGAGCATTTTTGACAGGTTCTGACAATTATTGACCATTTTTGACAATTTAATTTTGACCATTTTTCAAAAATTATTGACCATTTTTGACAGTTTTTTATAATTATTGACCATTTTTTTCAAAATTTTGACAATTTTTGACCATATTTTGACAATTATTGACCATTTTTTCAAAATTTTTGGCAATTTTTGACTATTTCTTCAAATTTTAACAATTATTGACCAATTTTGACAATTATTGATCGTTTTTAACAATTTTTCAAAAATGTTGACCATTTTAGACCATTTTTTCAAATTTTAACAATTTTTGACCGTCTTTGACCATTTTTGAGCATTTTTGACAGGTTCTGACAATTATTTTTCACTTAGTGAAGTTATTTTTAATGGGCCAATGATCACAAAATTTCCACTTTTTTGAAAATTATAAATTACTTGATATTATTAATTCCTATTTTTAGGAATTCAATGCTCAAAGTGTTCCAAAATATATAAAAATCAAAACAGCCACCGAGTCCATCTTTACTACGACTGCGGAAAAGAAAAAACTGTAGGTTGTACGATGTGCACTTCAACTTTTAGAAGAAAACAGCATCTCAATATTCATATGGTGCGAGTTCATAAAATAGATCAACCTCACATTTAATATTTTGTATTATTATTATTTTTTGTTCATGGGAAAACCAGAAAAAAAGGTATTCGTAGTCCTACAGGATCACTTAATTATAGAAAAATGTATTTAATACTTCAACTCAATATTATATTATAATAAACTCTGGTCAGCACAAGCTCGCCTTCTTCGAGTTTCATTAATATTTAATAACTATTTTTTTCCACAATCCATTAAAACTTAGATTTTCTCATTAAAATTTTGATTTTAGCTAAAAGTACCGTAAGATGTCCTAGTTGTGGAGGATATTATAAAAATGTTTTTTCTTTGCAATCTCATTTAAGACAACAATGTGGTAAAGAAGCTCGTCATAAATGTCCGGTTTGTTCGAAAAAATTCAAAAAGGTCCACAACATGAAAAGGCATTTCTTGATACACCAAAGGAACCCCACTCTTCCGATTTGAACTGAGATCCTGAAGACTAGTGGTTTATTTATTATAAATTTTATAATATTGTTAAAAAAATTTGTTGTTTTGTACAAATTTTAAAAAAATTTTGTTTCCAATTGATCCTTGATTTTTTTTTGACATCGACAACCGAGTGAGGTTTGAAGGTAAGCCTATAATGACAAAAGAGGAAGCCTAACAGCCATGAAATAGTCTGTATTTTTTGCAAAATTTTTATATATTTTCCAAAATTACTTTCGATTCTTATTGTCACGCAGAAAGTTTAAGGAAAAGTCCGAAAAAAATTACAAAACTTATAAATAAATAAGTTAAAAAAAGTGGGG
>OX387431.1:1372664-1404865 GCA_947563755.1 Lochmaea crataegi | reverse complement strand
TTTTAGGAAAATTTCCATTTTAACTGTAAATTTTGGTGAAATTCTCATTTTAACTGTAAATTTTGGTGAAATTCCCATTGTAACTGTAAATTTCAGTAAAATTCTCATTTTAACTGTAAATTTCAGTAAAATTCCCATTTTAACTGTCAATTTTGGTAAAATTTCTATTTTTATCTGAAAATTTCCATTTTAACTGTAAATTTTGGTGAAATTCCCATTGTAACTGTAAATTTCATAAAAATTCTCATTTTAACTGCAAATTTTGGTAAAATTTCCATTTTTATCTGCAAATTTTAGGAAAATTTCCATTTTAACTGTAAATTTTGGTGAAATTTCCATTGTACCTGTAAAATTCTCATTTTAACTGTAAATTTCAATAAAATTCCATTTTAACTGTAAATTTTGGTAAAATTTCCATTTTTATCTGAAAATTTTAGGAAAATTTCCATTTTAACTGTAAATTTTGGTGAAATTCCCATTGTAACTGTAAATTTCATAAAAATTCTCATTTTAACTGTAATTTTTTGTAAAATTTCCATTTTTATCTGCAAATTTTAGGAAAATTTCCATTTTAACTGTAAATTTTGGTGAAATTTCCATTGTAACTGTAAAATTCTCATTTTAACTGTAAATTTCAGTAAAATTTCCATTTCAACTGTCAATTTTGGTAAAATTTCCATTTTTAGCTGAAAATTTTAGGAAAATTTCTATTTTAACTGTAAATTTTAGTGAAATCCCCATTGTAACTGTAAATTTCAGTAAAATTCTCATTTTAACTATAAATTTCTGTAAAATTCCCATCTTTATCTGCAAATTTTAGGAAAATTTACATTTTAACTGTAAATTTTGGTGAAATTTCCACTGTAACTGCAAATTTCAGTAAAATTCTCATTTTGCTTTATAAATTAAACACCCTATATATGCAAAAAAAAATTTGTTTGGCCGTAAACGGGATTAGCAGTCACAACCGGTGAATCGACGTCATCGAAGACCCGCGCCTTAGCCTTCTCGGCCAACGAACGTACTGAAATTGTTTGGATATACTAACAGTAATAATATAAGCCACTTGCTAGGAGAGTTACAAACAAGCTCACAAACTCACATACAGGTGAAGCTAATACAAGCGTGTTAATAATTAATTTTTAAATAATTTGTCGACCCTGTATGATTATTTTGGTTCATATAATTTATGCAACGTCAATATTGATATTGATAATTATTCTTTATGGTCAAATAAAAAATTTGAACGTAATATGCATATGTTTAGTTAATAAAACAAAAAAGAAAAAAAATTCCCACGAGACTATAATATATGAGAAAATTACCCACACTTGAATTTATTTAAATACATGAGTTAGAGGCGGCTGAACAAATTTGTAAAGGCTAACTAATGCCCGAATGCAAGTACCTAGTACTTATTTAATATGATGTAATGATGTAAAAGCAAATATTAGATTCTGTTCGAACTCACGAAAAGAGATATGGAATATTTAGGCCAGTAAAGTAACTGAAAATGAAGAAAATCCAACAAGTTTTCTCTAAAAAGATGAATTTAATTGTAAAAAAAATTGTTGATGATTTGTTTGAATTTACGAACAGTGGGAAAATTTGTTATATCAAAAGCATTGTAAGTCACGCCCCATTTGTAAGATGGCGGCTAATAACTTCAAGAATTCATGCGCAGTAACGATACAATAATTTAAATTTAACAGTTTTTATCGTTATTCTGGCCTACTATCGTGAAGGCCTGACGATATAGCGATTGGTAGGTTTATTATTATTGAGTACGATCATTTATAATCTTATCTAACATCTTTGATTAGTAAAATTCGCTCAAACTTATTATCAAGTCTCCTATTCATTGTTTCAAATATATTAATGATATTAATAGTGTCTCTGGGGCATTTTGACTAATGGATATAATTTGAACAACCAACAAAAGTACATGTCATAAGATACGATCTGTAATAATGAATTTGCAAGGTTTTGAAAGCTTGTCTACCTACTTATTTAATTTTTTATTATTTTTTTAATGTGGGAAGGTAACATTAAAATTAATATTCAATGTAGTAGTAGTACAGGGTTGATTGTTATACAGTGTGATTTTGGATTTTTAGTATATTTGGTGTGTATCAACAAGTGAGTGGAATGAATGACCGCTTCCAGAATTGGTTCCAAATAGTGATGAGCAAAGCAAAACCAAGACCAAGACTTGGAAAATCTTGGTCTTGGTCTTGCTGATCCAGTCTTGAACTTGGTCTTGCTCAAATATGTCAAGACTTGGTCTTGCTTATTTAATCTCGGTCTTGGTTTTGCTTTTAAGCAAGACCAAGACGGAGACTGCAAGACCAAGAACAAATTTGCTCATCACTAGTTCCAAATGATGCAAAAATGGATTTCTCTTCGTGGAGAGTATAATACTGTTTTTTTCTAGCTCTATATGCAAAATATAAAAGCCAACTCTCGTATTATCCATCATTTTGATTATTTCTAAATTAAAATTCGTGATTTATTGTAAAAAGTTCACTTTTCCTATGTCGGTAGTATTTATTTTCCATATCAGATTTTAAATTTGAAACGTGCTAGTTTTGTTTGTAAATTAATTTTTATTTTCGTGATATATGTTGTATTATTAATGGCCGTTGTCCAACATTTGCTATTAAAATGGAAATTTTACAGGTATATACACTGTGTTCATTTGAAAAGGACCCACCCTTAATATTCCAAAAATAGGACATATTAGAAAGAAATGCCGAAACACGTCAACTTTAAGCCGTTAATTAATCGTTGTTTAAAATTGGATCTCTTTCAACTTTTATTGCCTGAATGTTAACGGTGATCACTTTGAACACATGATTAAATAGCAGTTTTTTCTTGTTAACAGTTGTCTTTTTACTATTTGTAAATTTTTATTCTTTAAAGAATCTTTCTGTCATAATATAATACGGGGGCATACGAAAAGTTAAAAAAGAGCCAATTTTAAACAGCAATTAATTAACAATGGTATCAAAGGCAAAACAAAATGATTGAATAGAGATTTACCAGACCTTTTAAATGAGGTATGATTTGATAGTTAACACCATTTGAAAAAATTCAAGTAGGGAGGGGGTGAATCTGACGTTTATGCCATAAGCGCTACAAAGAGTCCCCATCAAGTTAAAATTTCTTTCATTTTTTACTAATATGTCCCATTTTTGGGTGGGTCCTTTTCAAATGAACACAGTGTATATCGTCATTTAAAAAAATGTAAACCACAATGACAACTAGGACAGTTTTAGTGTTTCAAGTAAATAATATCATGTACCTCTAAATAAATTTTGAATATTTAAATTTTAAAATGATGAAATTTTCACTATGCAGTTAACGTCCCACGATCGAGAACGTGTTCGGCGTTTTCTACATGTACACATCTGGTCTCCTGTATTGTTCACAGGGGATTAAACAATAAATCTGGGATATATGGTAGTATCTGGACAGACATGGCTGATGTCACTCCCACTTTATGTTACTACACATACAATGTCATTCGACGTAAAGTTAATCTGTAACTATATTATGTGACACGAGAGAGAGAGAGAGATCAAGTAAGCAAATCATGTTCGATATACCATGGAAAAACAATGAATGGGATCGAGTTTTGTTACTCCTACGATTTAGTCTGATTTAGATGAAGTTCGAGGTTAATATATCTGACGCATATTAATTCTCCCTGTATATATATCTAGAGTGGTCTATAAGGTTTTTTTAACTGTCAATTATCGTTTATATTCAATGGTATCACAGGAGGGTTTGGATTCAACTCATTTCTTATTTGTATCAATATTGGTTATACAGGGTGTTGAATTTATTTTATATTTTATACAAAAAATGAAAAGGTAAATTTGCTGTTAAAGTGCCTGAAAATGGTTTTTATCGTTAAAAATAGCTTGTCAGGTTTTCAAAAAAAATTTTTTTTATAAACGTCAAAACTTTTATATTATCCACCCTGTATTGAAGTTTCAATTTTTTAAAGGTTAGGTTGATTAATTAGTTCGGTACCACCAGTCAGAGGCTTAGAGATCTCGGCACCTCAGCCTTTAGGCTTTTTGTGCTCTTGGCTATACCGTTCATGTGAAGAGACCAGTAGCCCTTATCAGGCCCAACATTATTTTCACTAAGTTCTTCTTCGAGAAATCCTTCCTTGGATACTCCAGTCCTAAGAGTAATGTATTACCTCACTGTTTTTCCTCCTCTTCAAAAATTCGGAAAAATGATCCATTATTGTCAATAATTATCAAAAATGGTCAATAATTTTGAAAAATGGTCAAAAACTATCAAAAACTATCAAAAATGGACAATTATTGTCAAAATTGGTCAATAATTGTTAAAATTTTGAAAAATGGTCAATAATTTTGAAAAATGGTCTAAAATTTTGAAACATTGTCAAAAATGGTCAAAACCTGTTCAAAATTGACAACTATTGTCAAAAACTATCAAAAATTGTCAAAAATTGTCAAAAACTGTGAAAAATGAACAATTATTGTTAAAAATTATGAAAAATATTTGATAATTATCAAAAATTGTTAAAGTTTTTGAAAAATTGTGAAAAATTTTGAAATATGGTCAAAAATGGTCAATAATTATCAAAAATTCGGAAAAATGGTCCATAATAATTGTCAACAATTGTCAATAATTATCAAAAATGGTAAATAATTTTGAAAAATGGTCTAAAATTTTGAAAAATAGTCAATTATTGTTAAAAATGGACAATTATTGTTAAAAATTGTCAAAATTTTTAAAAATGGACAATTATTGTTAAAAATTGTCAAATTTTTTAAAAATAGTTGATAATTGTCAAAAATTGTTAGTTTTTGAAAAATTGTCAAAGATTTTGAAATATGGTTAAAAATGGTCAATAATTGTCAAAAATTTTCAAAAATGGTCAATAATTGTCAAAAAATATCAAAAATGGTCAAAAGCTATCAAAAATGGACAATTAATGTCAAAAATTGTTAAAATTTTGAAAAACGGTCGATAATTGTCAAAAACTATCAAAAATGGTCAAAAATTTTGAAAAATTGTTAGGATTTTTGAAAATTTGTCGAAAATTTTGAAAAATTGTTAAAAATCGCCAATAATTGTCAAAAACTATCAAAAATGGTCAAAAATTGTCAAAAAAAGACAATTATTGTCAAAAATTTTGAAATATGGTCAAAAATGGTCCATAATTGTCAATAATTATAAAAAATGGTCCATAATTTAGAAAAATTTTTAAAAATTGTCAAAAATGGTCAAAAACTATAAAAAATGGTTAAAAATGGACAATTATTGTCAAAAACTGTCAAAGATGGTTAAAAATTGTCATCATTTTGAAAAATGTTCAAAAATTATCAAAAATTTGGAAAAATGGTCACTAATTTTGAAAAATTGTTAGGATTTTTGAAAATTTGTCGAAAATTTTGAAAAATTGTTAAAAATCGCCAATAATTGTCAAAAACTATCAAAAATGGTCAAAAATTGTCAAAAAGGACAATTATTGTCAAAAATTTTGAAATATGGTCAATTATTGTCAAAAATGGTCCATAATTGTCAATAATTATAAAAAATGGTCCATAATTTAGAAAAATTTTTAAAAATTGTCAAAAATGGTCAAAAACTATAAAAAATGGTTAAAAATGGACAATTATTGTCAAAAACTGTCAAAGATGGTTAAAAATTGTCATCATTTTGAAAAATGGTCAAAAATTATCAAAAATGGTCACTAATTTTGAAAAACAGTCGTAATGGACAATAATTGTCAAAAATGGTCAATAATTGTCAAAATTTTGAGAAATGGTCAATAATAGTCAAAAGTAGTCAAAATTTTGAAAAATAGTCAATAAATAATACGAGCCGTTTCCGAAAATCGATTTACTAAAAATCAATTAATATTGGTATAAAAATCGATAACTAAAAATCGATTATAAGAAAATAATAATCGATTTATATAAAAATCGATTATTTTTAACATCCCTACAACCGACTCAGTACCTAGTTACAGTTTGTTACGTGGACGTATCCGGAGTGGTGAATAAAGTTATTGCCAAAACTGGTACATAACAAGTTGGTAACAATTCCTCCTGTCTATGTGTTCCCAAGAGCAAAATTTAAGTATGTTTTTATGAAAGGCGCGCCCACAGGATGTCTTGGATTAGACAACAAGTCTGGGTCAGGTTGGATGATATCTATATTATTCTTGGTTCTAATTAAACACATACAGAAGCATACAAAATGGAAGAAAAATAAACCAATATTGATTGTTTTGGACAACCATGAGTCCCACACCAGTCCAGAAACTATTTTATATTGTAGGGAGAACGGAATTATTGTAGCTTGCTTCTTATTGCACGATATAGGACTTTTGGGAAGGCTAGTCAAAAATTGTCATAAATTTGGAAAAATGGTCAATAATTGTCAAAAACTGTCAAAATATTGAAAAAATGGTCAAAAATTTTCAAAAATTGTCAAAAACTATCAAAAATGGTCAATATTTGTAAAAATTTTGAAAAAATAGTCAATAATTGTCAAAAATCTTGAAAAATTGTTAAAATTTTTGAAAAATTATCAAAAATGGTCAATAATTGTCAAAAACTGTGAAAAATTGTTGAAATTTTGAAAAATGGTCTAAAATTGTTAATATTTCGAAAAAATAATTAATGATTGTCAACATTTTTGAAAAATTGTCTAAAATGGTCATTAATTGTTAAAATTTTGAAAAATGGTCAAAAATTGTTAAAATTTTGAAAAAATGGTCAATAATTATAAAATACTGTCAAAAATGGTCAATAATTATTTAAAATTGTCGAAATTTTTGAAAAATAGTCAAAATTTTTGAAAAATTGTCAATAATTGTCAGAAACTGTCAAAAATGGTCAATGATTGTTAAAATTTTGAAAAATGGACAAAAATTGTCAAAATTTGGAAAAAATGGCAAATAATTATAAAAAACTGTCAAGAGGAGATGACAGTTCCTCAGATGACGAAGAATATTATGATTTTTTATAATTTAATTTCTGTATAATGTATTTTTTGTATAATGTTCAATAAAAAATAAGTGTACCTAATACTATGTACATAATGCCTAATTTTTATTTTGTTAAAATAAAATTCTTTTCTTTTTTTCGAGTATCCCACCGGCACGCCTTTGGCACACTATTTTCAGTGTTTGTGAATGGATAACAATAGGCTTAACCCACATATTGACCACAACCCGGGTCAATTTTACAATGAAATCAATGCCAAACTATGAAAGTGGCTTAAATATTCGTTGGGTCACTCCGTGCTCCCTTTGCATACCTAATGAGGTTTTATTACTCTATACCTTTCTGAAATAAACTATAACGTCTCATTCCACTCAACATAGAAACAATTGTAGTTTCACTTAACATACTGATACTTTCAAAAGATTAGCTGTAAGTATCATAAAAGCTATTCGAAGAACATTGTTCCAATTTGTATGATGGACGTTACCAATTTATTTTATCAACTTGGAAAAAAAAAGTCTAATGGTACCAGGTCAGGCGAATACGGTGAGTAAAATCTGTTCAAACTTATAAAGGGACGTGTTTTACTTTTAGAGGAATGATCCTGATTTAAAAAAACCTCAACTTTTTCTGCGATATTATTCATCCAAAAAAAAAAAAACTTAACTTTATGTCGGTGACAAATTCCACCTCTGGGGACACCCTTTTGAAGTCGTAATCGAAAAACAAATGCGTGCTAAACCGCCTCTCGCGATATGCGGGAATAAGTCCATGGTTTGCTAAGTGACTGATCACCCCCCAGTCGGCTACAGGCGATTGTTTACAGAGAAACGCCATTAGGGATATTTCAATTACAGTTGGGTATCTGCGATTTATATGCGCGCCTGTGATGATGATGATACTTCATATTAACTTGCTTTGATTTTTTTTAAGGTGATTTATCGCCTTTTGGGAAACGACATCCCCCGAATTGATTTCGGGGTGTACGTAAATAGAAGGGTCGAAATTTAAGTGACTAATTGGAAAAATTCCGAGATAACGGCTCATCCTTCCACCGATCCAGGAGTAAGTTTTTACTGGAATTATAGTCTGAATACTCGGAGCTGGACAGTAACGTGAGATGCCTTTTGGCCCAATATAATAATAAAATAAGAATTACATTCCCTTGATCTTATTTCAACAAAACGTTCGAACATTTCATCATTATATAAATATAAATTAAGAAGGTTATTGAATAGAAAGTCAAGTTCAAAGCGTGAAGTAAGACAAAACAATTATATGTTTATCTGTTTAACTCGAACTTGACTGGATATATAAATATACATTCAGTATTTATCAGCAGAAGAAATCGATGCAGAATACTTGAAGAAGACCATTCTATGTAGTTAAATAGTCAGCTAGGTACTTATGCATAGCATTAGTTTAGTAAGTAGTGAAATGTATTATAGTATATAAAATATAAACGTATCACAGTTCTAGAAGTAGTTGTTTCATTCCCTTACGATGAGTCTCCAAGTGACCCACAACACCACCTATTCAGAGGCCCTTCCTTTAGTCTACCAACGTATCCACCGGTTTTCATACATCACAATCGTTTAAAAAAGAACACGATAGAGACGGAATCGTAGAAAGAAGAATCCAAATGGATGGTGTCATAGAGAAAGGGATCCAAATGGACGATATGGTATAAAAAGAAATATAGAATGGACGGTGTCATATAAAAATAGAAACAGGCTGGGCGGAATTAAAATGGACGGTATGGTATACAAAGGAATACAAAGTGGAATCCAAATGGACGGTGCCGTATAAAAGGGAATAGAGACAGGGAATTAGGATGGACTGAATCGTAAAAAAGTGATCGAAATGAAAGGTGTGGTATGGAAAGGAATATAAAGGAGACAAAATCGTAGAATTAAAGGATACAAATGGACTCTTATCGTAAAAAAAGGAATACAGATTAGACGGTGTCGTATAAAAATGAATATAGGATATTCGATGGAATCGTAAAGAAAGGAATAAAAATGAAAGGTATGGTATAAAAAAGAATACAAAATAGACGGGATCATAGAAAAAGGAATACAAATGGGCAGTGTCGTATGAAAAGAAATACGGAATGGACGGTGTCATATAAAAATGGAAACAGGATGCACGGATTTGTAAAATAATAATTAAAATGGACGGTTATGGTATATAAAGGAATACAAAATGGAATCCAAATAGACGGTACCTTATAAAAAGGTGTCGTCGAGAAAGGGAATTAGGGTGGACGAAATCGTAAAAAAGTGATCACAATGGACGGTGTGGTATGGAAAGGAATATAAAAGAGACGATAACATAGAAAAAAAGGATACAAATGGACTCTATCGTGAAAAAAAAAGGAAGACAGAATGGACGGTGACGTATAAAAATGAATAAAGGATGGACGGAATCGTATAAAAATAAATAAAAATGGACGGTATGATAAAAAAAATAATACAAAATGGACAGGATCATAGAAAAAGGAGTCTAAATTAGGGATGCGCGATACTATCCGATATTTCAGTGTATCGATACTTTTACTTCCGATACTCGATATTTTGTATCGATACTATGCTTTTCGATGCATTCCAAGTATCGATAAATTTTTAGTGTATCGATACCTTGCGATACGGGATTTTTAGTGGTAGCGACAAGTGGCGTTATCTATAGTGATGAGCGATATCGTGATTTTTAATCACGTTGTGAAATGATATCGTGTTTTTTTAACGAAACTAAGAATAAAACACGAAAAATGCAGTTTTTTGCGTTTTTCGAGCTAATTTTGAGGTTATGTGAAAAACTCACTAATGAAAAAGGTGTAGATTTTCACAAGATCTACAACTTTTTATTCTAGGAACTCAACTTTGGCCGGAAATCGCAATAATGTCTTTTTCCACCACCCCCAAAAAAGTGTGTTTTACCGAAAAAACGTTATAACTCGAAAAATTTCCGATATTTCAATTTGAAAATTTTTTTCATGGTTTGTGACTATCAAAGCTACCTTCTACTAAATTTTTATCAAAATAGAACTTTTCTTAACGAAACCAAAAACGAAAAATGCAGTTTTTTGCGTTTTTCGAGCCAATTTTGAGGTTATGTGAAAAAGTTACTAATTAAAAAGTTGTAGATTTTTTCAAGATCTACAACTCTTAGTTTCAACTTTTTTTTCTATGACCTCAACTTTGGCCGGAAATCGCAATAATGTCTTTTTCCACCCCAAAAAAAAAGTGTTTTTTACCGAAAAAACGTCATAACTCGAAAAATTTCCAATATTTTAATTTGAAAATTATTTTCATGGTTTGTGACTATGAAAGCTACCTTCTACGAAATTTTCATCAAAATCGAACATTTTTTAACGAAACTAATGATAAAAAACGAAAAATGCAGTTTTTTGCGTTTTTCGAGCTAATTTTGAGGTTATGTGAAAAAGTCATGAAAAAGTTGTAGATTTTCCCAAGATCTACAACTTTTATGATCAACTTTTTTTCTAGGACTTCAACTTTAGCCGGAAATCCCAATAATATTAGTCTTTTTCCAACCCACCCAAAAAAAGTGTTTTTTACCGAAAAAACGTCATAACTCGAAAAATTTCCTATATTTTAATCTGAAATTTTTTTCCATGGTTTCAAAGCTACCTTCTACTAAATTTTCATCAAAGTCGAACATTTTTTAACGAAACCAAATATAAAAAACGAAAAATGCAATTTTTTGCGTTTTTCGAGCTAATTTTGAAGTTATGTGAAAAAGTCACCAAGTAAAAAGTTGTAGATTTTCTCAAGATCATCAACTTTTTTCTCTAGAACCTCAACTTTGGCTGGAAATCGCAATAATGTCTTTTTCCACCCCCCAAAAAGGTGATTTTTACCGAAAAAACGTCAAAATTAGGAAAATCTCGGATCGTTAACGAATCGATACTTTGAGTATCGATAAATTAATATTCAATATTCTACTGTATCGATACCTTAAGTTCCGATCTGTATCGATACCTAATATCGATACTTTCTAGTGTATCGCGCAACCCTAGTATAAATAGATAGTATATTATGAAAAGAAATACAGAATGGACGGTGTCGTATAGGAAGGAAGTTAAATGGACGGTGACTTATAGGAAGGAAATAGATTGTTTTTACAAAAAATTCGTTCGATTTTTTGACGATTCAAAAAACTGCATGATTTAATAGAAGACAAATTTTTTTTTCAACAAAATTACAGTGTTGTTGAATGCGAAACGCGAATCATGTTATAAATGAACTAAAATGTAAAAAGCAATCAAGTTGAAATACGATTATTATCTGTCGTAATTCAGACCTGTCAATAAATAGCCGATTTCAATTTTGAAAACTTCACCCTCTGAAATTGAATGTAAACAGATAATCGGAAATAAATTCACTAAAACCAAATTACTATGATGCGATAGATCGGTTGTATATATCTATTTATATAATATAATATGTACATCATGTACGTATATGGAAATTATTAATTGCATTGTTAGGATAACAACTAAAATTACAATTTATAGATAAAATGTATTGTTTGTTTGTTTGTTTGTTCGTTAGAGCATGTCGGACAAAGGTTGTTGTCGAATGAATCCATCAGTTCATAGAAAAAAAAAATTAATTGATTTTCACATTAAAAAACTATTTTTTATTGGTTCAAAATGTAGCAGGCAAGTCCTTCGTAACTTTTATAGGTAAAGTTGGAATTTGACGAAAAATAGAGATTTTCAAGTAAAAAAATAGTAAAATCGGAAATAAGGGATGGATTGAAAGAAAACTGAAAATGTTTGAAAAAATAAAAATTTATAACATTCTACATAGTCGTACTGTTTCTCTTTTTAAGTCTTGGGACCAAAATGTTTTCTCAATTTATTTTTTCTATAAATACGGTTCTGCCTAAAACATGTTGATCACACAATTTGCATTTTTATTACCCTCCCAAAAATAAAATCACGACTTAAAACAAAAGATCGTACCAACAATAAAAACAAAAGAAAAACACACGATATTAGCCGACTTGAATTTTAATTTAAGAAAAATAAATAAAGCCCGTAAATACGACTGTTAAATTAAATTTTTTTTAAACACTAAAATTATGTTCCGTTTTTCTAGCTGCTGTAGTTGTTGGACCGGAAGTTTCCGTGACGGGATTAATGGATTAAAATTAAAACAATGAACGTTGAGGCTTTTGTTCAAGAAAGAGAGATAATTTCTCGAATAAACTTCCGAAAAAAAAAAATCTATACAAGGATATTTCAATATATTTATTTATTAAGTTGGGAATTCTGGAACCGTTGGCGATACTTGACACTGAACACTGTTTACACTACCACTACACCAACACTATCACTTTACACTATCTTACGCGCGTTTCGATAACCAAGTTATCTTCTTCAGAGACTGAAGGTAAACTACGTTTAAGATAGTGTAAAGTAATAGTGTTGGTGTAGTGGTAGTGTAAACAGTGTTCAGTGATATTTATTTATATTAATATTTTCGTTACGGTTCTGTCTCAAGGAGAAATTGGCAATTTAAGCGATAACTCGTGTAATTATAAATAATGTTCAGTTATATACACAACGTATGTCAGTTATTTGGTTTTGTGTTAAATTGGAAACTAATTTTAGATCAAATAGATGTGCAAGAAAATCCACTTAACTTAGTTAATCACGATTACGCATCAAAAAGGCATCATTTCCTATATAATAAAAAAGAGTATTTATTTTCGGGACGCTCCGTATACATATAATAATGAAACTTTTTCTGTTAATCTATAAGCATGTTAGTGAAAATCCTCCAACTATACGACATAATCAAGATGTTAGATTCATCTAAGTCCACATATCATTAGGAAAAGGGTTCTTAATACATGATTCCCTTAATTACCTTAATTTATATTAAGAGATCGCTTACCAGATATACCGAGGAAGCTTTTAAGAACGTTTGTGAATATATTAGTAGTCGTACAGTGTTGCCGATACAAAATTATTCAGAGTGACTTATTTTTAGATAAAGTTAACGTCGAGATATTTTTGTTTGGAAATTTGTTGTCTAATCGCTTTTTGTGCTCATAAAGATCATTTTTAACTGTATAAGAAGTTGCTTCTTGTTCCAACAACGAATTTTCTGTCCATTTTAATATAACTTTTGAAACAATTGTACGTATAAAATCTTGTTATACTCTAAAATAAAAGGGACAGCCCAGACAGGAGTAATTTTAGTGAATCCATCCCGACTGACTTGTTGAAGCAGCTGGTAGGATAAACGGTCGACTGCGCCATTTTCTATTCCGTTTCCAGCTTTATTTCATACATCAACAATTACGAAATATGCGGGGAAATGTTTTCGGTGTTTACTGTTTGTAGGTATATCTATAAATAAACTGACAAATGATGTGTTGGAAAATAGAAAATTACCCTATAACACGTATAAAATATATTTTTCGTAAAAAAACAAACATTTTTATCAAATTTTTTTGCTCTGTCGCTTTTCCCCGCGTATCTGAATTTTCCGCTAGAACGGTTCGGTGACAGAATTGTCACTTATTCTTGTAAGAGGAGCATTACATTACAAAATTGAAGAAAGGGGAAAAACCGACGTCTTCCTGTCCCCGATCGAGGGAGAAAGTGCAAACTTGTGTTTACTTTTCCCTTCAGAAGTGGGATATTCAGATGTGGAGTGTCAGTAGTGAGATGCAAATCATTTCCACTTTTTAAATTGACAGTTGGAAGTTGGTGTGTGTCGGTGTCATTAAACCAAACTGTATATTTTTGAATAACGAAATAATTTTTGTAAATAAATAAACCATCTAAATACACGATAGTCCTTTTAACCACTGTCTGTTATAAATTAAATTTTATTACGGATTTATTTATTCATACACCTCCCAGACGAAAAATGGGTTAATGGACATCTTAATCGCCGCACTTATATAAATATTTACATATAGTTATAATCGAAAGATTGTTTTTATTTCCGCATTTAACACTTGAAAGTTTTCGAGTCGTAAAAATATGCTAAACGAACGCTTGTTATGGTTCCACAGTCACTGCAAACCGAAATAATTACAAAAACATTTTATTGAATTTAATCGCCATGATGTGAAGATAACCTGGTCTAAATAAAATTGGCCGTAACTGAAATGGAAAATTTTCACCATTACTTTCCGAGAAAAGTCCATGTCAACAGAATATATTGGTCGACAAACTTGTCCTGGCACTTGAACAACAGATGCGCAAAGGCAGAAAAGCAAGCAGCGGACCGTTTAATTTTGTAGCCCGCGTGCACACATGCGCATTTCATGATCAGTTTGCCTTCTAATTTATCGAGAAGGGCATTGAAGAAGCTATACAGAAGGGACAGGGTAAATGGAATGTTTTTTTCCTTCCCCTTCTTCAAAAATTAACCAAAAAAAAAAATAGAAACAAAAACAAGCATCAGTTCCTAATTATTCTAACCTAAAATTTCAAAAGGACAAGACGAGGCAAACTGATCATGAAATGCGCATGTGTGCATGCGGGCTACAAAATTAAACGGTCAGGCTAGACGCAAGTCTAAGTCGGTGTTGTGTTGCATCTAGTTAACATCGGGGATTTCCAGAGACTTTTAGTTTCAAATAAGCTTATACAGAGTCTCCCAGGAGTTCGTAGTTAGCGTTATAAACATATCCGCACCCTGTATTACTTATATTTATCTACCACCGTAAAATTAACAATGAATTTATTTACGTGGACTATAAAATTTTATTCAATAGGTAGTAAGTTTCTATTTAATTCTAAATGGTTTGTTTCACGGTGGTCGTACATTATTCCAAACTCATAAATAATGTTCTCTCATAATATTTTAACAATAAGATTGTGTGGCACAAATTAGATTAGCCACTCTCGCGTTAGATTAAATTGGTACGAAGCTTTTTGTCTCGTTAATTTTGATATATTGTTCGATATAAAAAAAAAGTATTTGGAACCTTTTAATCGGTAAGAAAAATTTTATTTAACTTTAAAACCTTATAACTCTGTAATGTTTGTAAAGGATAGGGTTGTCGTTAATATTGTTATGTTTTGCGATGAGGCTACTTTTTTTATGAATGGTAACGTAAATCGGCATAATTGTAGGTACTGGTCACGTAACAATCCTCGTTGGATGCGTGAATCCCAAACCCAATATCCACAAAATCTGAATGTATGGGCTAGAATAATTGGTCCCTTTTTCATTGAGGGAAACTTAAATGGTCCAGCATATTTGGATTTATTGGAAAATAGCCTGAGTTGGCTCGATTATTTCCAAATCCAAGTAAGTATTTTCAGTAACATAGAAATTTCATTATTCGAATCTTTCAGACAATGACGATGTCCCAAACGACTATATTTGACCGCAGCAAGATGGTGCTCCACCTCACTTAGCGCGTGTGGTGAGGTGGAGTCTAGATCTGATCTAGGAGGAAATAGAGGAGCTGTGGAGGGAGTGTAAGAAAGAACGAAAACGGATGCTGAGGGCAAGAGGTAGGATAGAGGGAAAAGGGAGATACAAAGAGAAGAAGAAGGAACTGGAGCGAAGGGTGGAGAGGGAAAAAGGAGGGAAGTGGGAAGAGTTACTGGGGGAATTGGAAAACAATCCATGGGGAAAGGGCGTATGAAAAGGATGGGTGGAAATAGGAGCGAGGTGCTAAAGGAAGATTGGGAGAAGGAGGTTATAGGCAAATTGTTCACAGGGGGAGAAGGAGTTGGAGGCAGGATTCGAGAAGTCCAGGATACTAGGGGGGTAGGAAAAATGAGGGGGATAAGGCCGGTGGAGAAGTGGGAAGTACAAGAGGGGGAAAAGAACATTAAAGTAAGGAAAGCCCCGGGGATAGATGGCATGAGGGGTGATATGTTGAAGAGGATGTTGGATGACAATGGGGAGTACTTCTGCAAGCTTTTCAACAGGGTGCTAAGGGAGGAAGAGTTTCCAGACGCTATGGAAGTGTGTATTTGATGAGGTTTGTGGGATAGTATGTAAAGAGGGATGTGAGATTACGGTGTATGCGGACGATGTGTGACTGGTATGTACGGCAAAGGGAGATGCGGAGATAGAAAGAAAGGCGGAAAATTGTGGAGAAGATAGAGCGGTGCGGACTAGAAGTGGCGGAAGATAAGATGGTGGGGTTGCTAGTGAAGGGACGGAACAAGACGAGGGAAGTGGGGGTGATGGTAAAAGGAAGGAGAATTCGTATGGAGGAGTCTGTGAAATACCTAGGGGTGTGGTTGGATAGTCAGTTATCCTTCCGAACACACATGTTGAAGGCGGCAAAGAAGGCGAAAGTGAGGGCAGCATGGCTGGGGAGATTGATGAGTAATGTGAAGGGGCCGGGAGAGTGGAAGAGGAGGATCATTGGTAGGACGGTAGAGCAGAGTTTGCGTTGTACGGTGCGGAGGTGTGGGGTGAAAGAGCGGGAGTGAATGCGAGGGTTAGGCCACTCCTTCGGGTGCAAAGAGGTATATTGCTAAGGGTAGTGCAGGGGTACAGGACAGTGGGTGGACTGGCAGCAGCGGTGCTGGCAAGGACCTACCCATTGGACGTGATGGCTAGAGCCATGAATAAACGCTGGAGGGGTGCGACCAGAGAGGAAGTACAAGAATGGATGGAGGAGGAAATGGAGAGAAGGTGGGAGGAGTATGAGGGCGCGCTAAAAGGAGCGATTGGGAATAGGAGAGATTGTATGGATCGGAAATTCGGGGAGGTGAACTACCTCTTGACACAGGTGTTCACTGGACATGGGTCGAGAGTAGGGTACCTCCACAAGATTGGAAAAAGAGAGACTGGAGTGTGCGAGAGGTGTGGAGTGGAGGATAATGTGGGGCATGTGTTCAGATGCTGGCGGAACGAGGAAGTGCTGAAGAAGTTGGAGAGGAAACTAGGGGAGGCGGTGTATTGGGAGAATATGGTGGAGATAATGTTGAGGGGGGAGGAGGAATGGATGGAGGTAAGTGGCGTAGTAGAGAGCATGGTCAGGGGGAGAGAACGACTCGATATGGCATGAGAGGTAGGAGTGGAAGTTAGGGAGAAGACGACGATGTGAGCGGAGAGTGTGCGAGGGACCGCCGCCCGTCTCGAAGTATGCTAGGGTAGTGATTCCGAGGCGGGGGTAAAGGCGAGTTTGAGGTGGGTTTGGTTGGTAGGCATCTCCTTGGGGATGAGTCCAACACTGTTTGGGTCCTGGACCCATTCGAACATGAGTTTCCCATCTCGGCCCGAAAAAAAAAAAAAAAGATCTGATCTAGGGACACGCTAAAGATAGCAGTGCTGCTGACTATTTGAGAGTATTTCGTATTTCTGTCTGGAATACAGATGCAAACTTTCCCAACGTTCCTTGGTCAGTTTTAGATCAATCAGTATGTGTACCACACCAACGTTCCTTCCTGACTACATCCTTCCAACCCATCCCAATTTAGCTGAATATGGTTTGGTTGGTTTTTGTTACTTGTAACCAACAGTTATCTCTAACATGAAAGCTTTGTCAACAATGTAAATATCAACATAATCATAAAATCGTGCGATCCGTTTCCGAGATAATAGAGGCGTTCCATACTTAAAACTCACTCTGTATTTATGCTTACTAATAATGTTTCCATTTTTAGCACCTTGTATTTCAGTAATTATCCTCAACATCGATTACCCCATCAAAAAATACGGTAAAATGTTTATACTGATTGCAAATTAGCCCATAACCATTCCCGGTACCCATCACTTCCAACGACATAACCTTAAATCAATCTCGAGCATACCGATAGGACCGTGACTCATTCGAAAGCGCACTCGATTTCCTTCGGGCCATTCTAACAGCCTCTAATAAAGAACTAGTACCCAAACAAGTCTTAAACGGTCAGTAAATACTTCAATGCAATCAGATAGAGAAAAAAAATTCGCAGATAAAACAGCGCATAACCAGCTTCGAGCTTACGTTGTGTAGTAGTAAGCTCAAGTCGGTAACAGTGGTTAACTGATTTATCGGCCGAGATCGTCTGTTACGTACCACGCGAATGCCAGAGGGTCTGGACATCGGACAAGTTTATATATGTAGCGAATGTTAGACGATGTTGTCGAGTTTGTTATATTTTTCATGGATTATTAGAAAATAAAAATTCCTTTCAAGGAGGCCTTTTTTATTCGAGTTTTCTCTTATTTGAATCACCCAACAAACCACAAAGTAGATGGAGTAACTCATAATCCCATATCCATTTAGTTTGTTTGGAACGATTATTACATTCTAAAACAAGGATAGTAGGTTAGGTTAGGTTTGTGGGGAGTGGGTCTATAAGGCACTCCACTCCACTATTGTGACTCATTCCTATTCAGATTTCACCATACAAATTCAGCTTCTTAACAAAGCCGATTAGTTTGTTTGGTGAATGATATTTCAGGTCCGAGGACGAGGGAAAGACCCTGCTAAACATCAGATACCTGATTATATGCTCTGCTGTTTCATCATCTTCCAGACAAAGACCACAAGTCGAATCTTCCGACAGTCCAAGTCTAGCATATGAGGATTCAGATGACAATGGTCTATTAGACAACGTAGGTCTTGCCTGCTATCGCCTAACATTTGTTTGGAGACATTCTTCGAAGGATGTAAAAGCCTTTGAATGAACCAATCCTGGTATATTATGCCGGAAGTCTAAAGCTTTTCTTGATGTCCAGGTATTTAGTGTTTGTTTGGCAAAGCTTAATGCGATACCAATTGAAGGTTCTGGTCCGATAAAAACGCGTGCGGCATCCTCCCTTGCAAGAGAGTCCGCCATTCCAGAATGGCCAGGGATCCAGACCAGCGATACTCTATTGAGTTCTCATATTGAGGAGTCTTTTTTGGCAGTCTAAAACCAGTTCCGACGTTACACGGTAAGAGTTAAGTGCTTGGCTTGGCTGTCCGTGAAAATTTTTATTGATTTATGTATGAGATTGGTTTGCTCCAGGATCCTAGAGAGGTTGAAATTTCTGTACTATGTCTGCGCCCGTATACACCTGCACCAGAGTCTTAGGGTGTTTTTGATCCTTCTGTGTACCAACAGCTGTCTGCACTTGATAATTCATCCTTACGGAGGACCCATTCGTCTCTATTTGGAATTAGGACGGTATAAGGCAGGTCGTAGCATTCTGCTTTGCTCTGTTTAAGCCTGTTTTGAGCATTCAGAAATATGCGCAATTCTATATGTTGACCATCTTGCCTCTCTCTCCAGAAATATATGGAGAGGAGGTAGGTCTAGAAGGATTTCCATGGTTGCTGTCTGTGTGGTTTTGATGGTACTAGTAATTGCCAGACAAACCTGTCTCCGTGTGCCAGAGAACATTGCTTGGGCTTGTTCGCTGTAAAGCTTTTGACCACGAAGCAATAGCTCCATATGTGATTATTGGTCTAACGATCATCACATATATCCTATGGATTTGTTTTGGTCCCAAGCCCCAAGATTTTCCACAAATCTTGCAATATGTCCACAAGGATAGTCTAGCCTTATGGATAACTTTTTCCATGTAAATTTTGTATCTAAGATAATCCCCAAATAATTTATTTCCGCTGCAAATGGATAACCTCACCATTATAGGAAAGTGGTGGAAGATCCTCCAATTTCCTTTTCCTAGTGAAGGGGACTATTACAGTTTTAACAGAATACTGTTCCCTCTGGCACCAACTGTGGACATCGTCATGCTACCCTTCCTGACTTGGTCCTTGCCAGGATGATAAGGTCGTCTGCATAAGCTTGCAGTTCTCTCTCTTCTTCTTTCGAGAGCGCTAAGCAAGTCATCCATCAATAGTAACCACAGTAGGGTCCGCTTTGTGGGGAGCCCCCGGAAACCTTAAAGCTAATGGTTTCATCCTGAAGAGAAGTAGCGGCTGTTCTAGGCTAACAAGGATAGTAACAATGGTATACTACCAGCAACAGTGTCGTGCATCAATGCATCAATCTTGCGTTAATTAGGATAATTTTTAAAGCATTCTAAGCTCTTAAGGACAATCGGGGATCTACCCAGTAATCAAAACGATGTAGAGTTCTGGATTTTTGGAAATCAGCACTGCTTTGGAGGTTCCTGGAACTCCACTAGAATAGTATGAGAGCAACTAATTAGCAGTTCATTTTTGAAGACCAACGGTGTATTGAGCGGCAATAATATTACAGAGCTCTCTATTTTCCAAGGTCAACATGGTTTTGGAGCTTTCCCAAGCTTGTTGTACCAGCAGCAGGAACTGTCAGTTCTCCACCCATCCGAAAAATACGATAAAGGGACCCCCATTAAAGCAATTAATTAACTATTAACATTGTTTTACCAAGACTAGAATTATTTTAACGGTATAAAGTCAATTAATAGATCAATTTAATTGATTCCAAAACGAAATATTATGTTGATTATTTATGAAACCCTTTTAATTGTTTTTTTCCCTTCCTCCACATATCGCTGTGGGACATATAATGGGATATAGGGTTATTATAATAAGTGCTCGCACTGTTTATACATGATTGGATTATTATTTTCATGCGTATTTCTATGCAAATTTCATCCTAATAACCAACGCACTCTATTTTCATGCGTATCGCTATTCGAATTGCGTGCGAATTACCGAAATTTGATTTACGTTTATTTTATTTATTTTTTATTAAATAAACATGTTTGAACTTCCAGACGGATCATAAAATATCTTACTCGACAAGATACAGAATATATTGCAATATTCCGAGTTTATATAGATAGAGACGTGTTGTTTTGTATGTTGACGTTTAACATATGCAACCCATAACAATCGTATAAAATGTTGGGACGTTTATGCGATGACATAAAAACATTCGTTTTCACACCTTTCGCAAAACTCAAATAGCCTCGTCGAGAGGAATTATCTAATTTTTCTAAATTTTATTATTTAATCAAGTAGGTGTCGAGATTAATAGTTTCCTCCTCATCAATTTGTATTTTTCAAATAATCAAAAATGTTAAAAATGTGAAATGGTAGTTAAATATTTTGAGGTTAGAATTTATGCTTATTGTTAAATTATAGGTTATTAATTTTAGTTATTACTTTTTTATGAAACTAAGTGTTTCTAATTAATTCCACTATTTAATGTAAAAAATAATGAAAATTTAAAATAATGTGAAATAGTGGAATTAATTAGAAACGCTTAGTTTCATTTAAAAAAGTAATATGAGTAGATTCCACAAAGTAAGGGTCCTAACAGTAAATTCAATCATAAAATATATCTACTAAGCAGTTTGATTATAATTTAATAATCGATATAAGTAACAATTGGAAAAATAAGAAGACACGCGCTAATTATTTTGAGGTTAGAATTTATGCTTATTGTTAAATTATAGGTTATTAACTTTAGTATGTACTTATGTGTTTAGTTATAATAATTATTGTAATCATAAAATATTACTTTTTTAAATGAAACTAAACGTTTCTAATTAATTCCACTATTTAATGTAAAAATTATGAAAATTTAAAATAATTTGAAATAGTGGAATTAATTAGAAACGCTTAGTTTCATTTAAAAAAGTAATATGAGTAGATTCCACAAAGTAAGGGTCCAAACAGTAAATTCAATCATAAAATATATCTACTAAGCAGTTCGATTATAATTTAATAATCGATATAAGTAACAATTGGAAAAATAAGAAGACACGCGCTAATTATTTTGAGGTTAGAATTTATGCTTATTGTTAAATTATAAGTTATTAACTTTAGTATGTACTTATGTGTTTAGTTATAATAATTATTGTAATCATAAAATATTACTTTTTTAAATGAAACTAAGTGTTTCTAATTATTTCCACTATTTAATGTAAAAATTATGAAAATTTAAAATAATGTGAAATAGTGGAATTAATTAGAAACGCTTAGTTTCATTTAAAAAAGTAATATGAGTAGATTCCACAAAGTAAGGGTCCAAACAATAAATTCAATCATAAAATATATCTACTAAGCAGTTTGATTATAATTTAATAATCGATATAAGTAACAATTGGAAAAATAAGAAGACACGTGCTAATTATTTTGAGGTTAGAATTTATGCTTATTGTTAAATTATAGGTTATTAACTTTAGTATGTACTTATGTGTTTAGTTATAATAATTATTGTAATCATAAAATATTACTTTTTTAAATGAAACTAAACGTTTCTAATTAATTCCACTATTTAATGTAAAAATTATAAAAATTTAAAATAATTTGAAATAGTGGAATTAATTAGAAACGCTTAGTTTCATTTAAAAAAGTAATATGAGTAGATTCCACAAAGTAAGGGTCCAAACAATAAATTCAATCATAAAATATATCTACTAAGCAGTTTGATTATAATTTAATAATCGATATAAGTAACAATTGGAAAAATAAGAAGACACGCGCTAATTATTTTGAGGTTAGAATTTATGCTTATTGTTAAATTATAAGTTATTAACTTTAGTATGTACCTATGTGTTTAGTTATAATAATTATTGTAATCATAAAATATTACTTTTTTAAATGAAACTAAACGTTTCTAATTATTTCCACTATTTAATGTAAAAATTATGAAAATTTAAAATAATGTGAAATAGTGGAATTAATTAGAAACGCTTAGTTTCATTTAAAAAAGTAATATGAGTAGATTCCACAAAGTAAGGGTCCAAACAATAAATTCAATCATAAAATATATCTACTAAGCAGTTTGATTATAATTTAATAATCGATATAAGTAACAATTGGAAAAATAAGAAGACACGCGCTAATTATTTTGAGGTTAGAATTTATGCTTATTGTTAAATTATAAGTTATTAACTTTAGTATGTACTTATGTGTTTAGTTATAATAATTATTGTAATCATAAAATATTACTTTTTTAAATGAAACTAAACGTTTCTAATTATTTCCACTATTTAATGTAAAAATTATGAAAATTTAAAATAATGTGAAATAGTGGAATTAATTAGAAACGCTTAGTTTCATTTAAAAAAGTAATATGAGTAGATTCCACAAAGTAAGGGTCCAAACAATAAATTCAATCATAAAATATATCTACTAAGCAGTTTGATTATAATTTAATAATCGATATAAGTAACAATTGGAAAAATAAGAAGACACGCGCTAATTATTTTGAGGTTAGAATTTATGCTTATTGTTAAATTATAAGTTATTAACTTTAGTATGTACCTATGTGTTTAGTTATAATAATTATTGTAATCATAAAATATTACTTTTTTAAATGAAACTAAACGTTTCTAATTATTTCCACTATTTAATGTAAAAATTATGAAAATTTAAAATAATGTGAAATAGTGGAATTAATTAGAAACGCTTAGTTTCATTTAAAAAAGTAATATGAGTAGATTCCACAAAGTAAGGGTCCAAACAATAAATTCAATCATAAAATATATCTACTAAGCAGTTTGATTATAATTTAATAATCGATATAAGTAACAATTGGAAAAATAAGAAGACACGCGCTAATTATTTAGAGGTTAGAATTTATGCTTATTGTTAAATTATAGGTTATTAACTTTAGTATGTACTTATGTGTTTAGTTATAATAATTATTGTAATCATAAAATATTACTTTTTTAAATGAAACTAAGCGTTTCTAATTAATTCCACTATTTAATGTAAAAATTATGAAAATTTAAAATAATGTGAAATAGTGGAATTAATTAGAAACGCTTAGTTTCATTTAAAAAAGTAATATGAGTAGATTCCACAAAGTAAGGGTCCAAACAATAAATTCAATCATAAAATATATCTACTAAGCAGTTTGATTATAATTTAATAATCGATATAAGTAACAATTGGAAAAATAAGAAGACACGCGCTAATTATTTAGAGGTTAGAATTTATGCTTATTGTTAAATTATAGGTTATTAACTTTAGTATGTACTTATGTGTTTAGTTATAATAATTATTGTAATCATAAAATATTACTTTTTTAAATGAAACTAAACGTTTCTAATTAATTCCACTATTTAATGTAAAAATTATAAAAATTTAAAATAATTTGAAATAGTGGAATTAATTAGAAACGCTTAGTTTCATTTAAAAAAGTAATATGAGTAGATTCCACAAAGTAAGGGTCCAAACAGTAAATTCAATCATAAAATATATCTACTAAGCAGTTTGATTATAATTTAATAATCGATATAAGTAACAATTGGAAAAATAAGAAGACACGCGCTAGATTGAAAGAATGTGTAGGCTGGCAATTGTTGCTTATGGGTTTTTGGTCAGGGAGTTCAAATTAAACATTTGTCGAAAAGAGATGTGTTTTATTTAAAGAACGTCAACCCTAATTGAAAGGAACCTAAACCGAATAATTTAACATTATCTAACTTACCTTGATTGCATATGACGCCGATTTCCATAAAAACCGCTAAAATCACGAATGCTGCGGTAAAGAATGACAGATGGCGCTGGTGCTCCATGACGAGCGATCGTGGGAATCGGGAGACTCCCCGTAGGTTGACAGTTAGGCTCTAGGGGGTACAGCGTCACGTTTGAACATCATCCCTTTTTTTGTTATCCCCGTCTAAATTTTGACTTGGAATTTGACCAACCAATGATAGCCGATGATGTCACATGTTTTAGTTGAGAACGACGCCGTGTGGGGTGGTCTGTAACAAAAATAATTATTGCAATTTATAATAAAATATATCACCCGCAATGATTGGTAAATATACGTCACAGAGTGCGAATAGACATCGAAAAAATGGATAACATGTGGTCATATACAGGGTGTCAATTTTAAAACTTACAATGGGCTGTACCTCGGAAACGGAGAGATTTCAAGAAAATTTCAAAACCGTTTCTAGGGTAGAGAAGGGGAACTAAAATGACATGAGAGAGAACGCACAATCACCATCAACCCCCTATGTCCCACCTACCCCACCTACAAAAATTTAAATGGCAACCCCCTACTTGTGATATGTCGTTAGAAAGCCCGTATAAAATGCTTTCCAACGGTCTAGGTCATAATTATACAGGGTGTAACAATAAAGCAGAAAAATGTATTTGTTTTAAAATTGACACCCTGTATAAGTGATCTTTTCAACAGGATTCCGTTAGCGAGATGAACCGTTAGAAGCTATAGACTTCTTACGCCTATTTATATATCTATTCTTTTTCAACCAAATCTAGTCTGTATAATGTTTATAGTTTCAGAAGTGGGAAGTTTTTTCCTCATACCTTTTTTATTTTATCTTAAAAAATGTGACTCGTGTAATAATTTTAGTCATGATACATTATTTTACAAGGAAAATACCGAACCAAACGTATGTACTGAAATGTAAAACAATATTATTGACACCAGATAAGGAAAACGACATCTCCAATAACTTATTGTGAATCGTGTATATTTCTTTGTTTTACTAGAACATGTGGAAATATAAAAAAAAAACAGGAGAACCAACGCAGTACATTCTTATTATACTGTTTGAATCTTTATTCGGTCAATAAATTTTTATGAATTTCATTTGAATTTTTAGAAAATAAAATTTACATGCTGTATACAGGGATAATAATTCTTTCCAACTTTCTTTGTATTTCCCATGAATTTAATCGAAAAAAAATGCGTTATCCCATAAGTGCCAAAGGAAAGATCTTAAATGGCAGTCAACGTGTTAAAATCAACATCAAACAGTTATTTTTCTTTATTTATATAATTTATCTATCCTTATTTTTTTTATGACTTTTTCTTTGTGCATTTTTTATTATTGAGTACCATTCAATGATGGTACAATTGTGCTTAGCGTGTTTGTTCTTTACTTAGAAGTTAAACCTTCCTTTGAAGAAAAACAAAAGACGTCGACCATAAACCTATTGTATTTACCAACCACACCTCAGGTCTTTCATATAAGCGGCTTTTGGTGATTAAATAAAAAAAAGTACGAGTTATACAGAGACAATCGAAAAAAAAGTAAGTCTGTATCTTTTCAAAACAATAATTTCGAATTATTTTTGAGTTTCTTGCAAAAAAAAACGATCTATTTAATTACTTCTGCTTCTAAGTATATTTCAAAGCAATGATCAATTTTTGGACGTGCTGCGGGTTTTTGAAGCTTGCTTCTTATTGCACGAAATAGGACTTTTGGTAAGGCTAATGAACTCAAAAATGGTCAATTATTGTCAAAACCTGTCAAAAATGGTCAATAATTGTTAAAATTTGGAAAAATGGTCAAAAATTGTCAAAAATGATCAATAATTGTCGAAACTGTCAAAATTATCAATAATTGTCAAAAATGGTCAATAATTGTCAAAATTTGAAAAAATGGTCAAAAATAGTCAATAATTATTAATATTTTGAAAAAATGGTGAATAATTATAAAATACTCTCAAGAATAGTTAATAATTGTTGAAAATTGTCAAAATTTTTGAAAAATTGTCGAAAACGGTCAATTATTGCCAGAACCTGTCAAAAATGGTCAAATAATTGTTAAAATTTGGAAAAATGATCTAAAATGGTCAACATTTTTGAAAAATTGTCAAAAATGATCAATAGTTGTCCAAAATGGTCAATAATTGTCAAAATTTGAAAAAACGGTCAAAAATTTTGAAAAAATGGTCAAAATTTTTGAAAAATTGGTCAATAATTATAAAATACTGTCAATAATAGTTAATAATTGTTGAAAATTGTCAAAATTTTTGAAAAATTGTCGAAAACGGTCAATTATTGCCAGAACCTGTCAAAAATGGTCAAACAATTGTTAAAATTTGGAAAAATGATCTAAGATGGTCAACATTTTTGAAAAATTGTCAAAAATGATCAATAATTGTCAAAAATGGTCAATAATTATTAAAATTTGAAAAAAGGTCATAAGATATCGCAATTACAATATGGCCAATAATTTCAATGACTCGACGAAAAATGGTTTAGTTGCACATTCCTTTTAGAAGAAGTGAAGATAATGATGTTCTTGCATTCTATTGCGCGTATTTTTATTGATGGTTTTCCCAACCTCACATTCTATTGTGCATAAGAAGCAAGCTTCTGACGACGGTCCGACGACCGCTCACCTTTCCTTGGAGAAAACGAGAGGTCCGAAACCAAAAAGTTGCAAAAATTACAACGACGAGTGCAATGAGATCGTGCTCCAGCACTGCCTTAGAAGTAGATGTTCCTCCAGTACTTCTACACGTACGGAGGATCGCTCTGAAAAATGCCTACAGGCTATCTCTGGGGATCTCAAGATACTAAGTGACATTGCAATGGAAGGATTGGTAATGGAAGCCATTCTCAATCTTTCGCCTCTTGTTCTGCATGTTAAGGCGGAAGCGAGAATGGCTGCATACAGGATGGAATGCAATGGGAACTGGCACGAAGGAACCAACACCCATAGTCATTCCAGAATCACTTAACCAACCATACCATATCCAGCTAAACAGGGATGGGTTGGAAGCATCCAGTCAGGAAGGAACGTTGGTGTGGTACTCTGATGGATCCAAAACTGACATAGGAACAGGAGCTGTAGTCCATGGTACCAGACCCAGGTGCAATTTCCACTCATGGTTGGGGAAGTTTGCATCTGTATTCCAGACAGAAATCTAGCTTATACTCCTTTTTTTGGACCAGTTTGCTGTATTCCAAAAAGCTGCATCGTGGAAAAAGACCGAAAATGGTAAAAGAGACTTAGTGCAACCAACTGGAAAAATGTTACAGGTAAAAAACAGGCAAAATGATGTTACGAACTTCTGCTCACTGCACTTAATAGCTCTTGGAGCTTCAGGAATCTGATTTCAAAGTAATAACTGGAGTATATCTGCAGCTGCAGGGTAATTATCCGCCAACACCTGAAACAGGTCTACTTACCATAATATGGTAAGGCCAGTCAGCCCTTTTGTAGTTTACAATTACTGGCTACTTATCAGTTGCATAAAGATTGTTATCTAAAAGGATCAAGGACTGTTTTTGAAAACATCACCATCTCCTTTTCTAGTTTATTTTTACACTGATAGGGTTCCTCAAGGATCTAATTAAGTGCCCCTTCCGCTTTTTTTGTCTTTACATGATGTAAAATTTTAAAATTATATTGAGTGATTAATTGAATTCATTTTTAATGAATTCTTGTGGAAAATAGAAGGAGTTAATTTTTTTTTCAACATTCCATCCTGTTTATTTCAATGGGAGAAATAATATACACGTGTAGTTCCTAAATCCTTAAGCAAACAACAAAAATTATCCTTTCTTGAAAAAACTAAATTTTTTTTTAAATATATATATTATAAGATAAACTATTCCGGGGGATTACTACGTCGATTTATTTACATTAATCACTATTATTGTGATTTTATCATCGTTGATTGATGATTTTGCTTCGGGGTGAGTGACTTTATCGAAAAAACTCGGTAATCCCGAGGCGAGTGATAACCTCAAAAGTCGAACCACCTATGGAGAAGTATCGTTTACAAATATAACATCTGTTTGCCAGCTACAAGAATCAATTTTCACTCTTATGACATAACTTGCTTAGAAATCCCTCTTACATCGACATTTATTAATTGCAACTCAAAATTTTTACTAAAAATGTTGATGTTTATATTTACGACGACTGCGCCATGTAAATTTAGTGTAAAGTAATTTAATGTCATTGAAATTACTTCCGGCAGAATTTAAACGCCACAAAAATAGACCTTAATGTTTATTTCATGTCGAAAGTCCTTCTGTGTTGACCATTATACCTCAATCAGACTCGCTATTAACCACTAACTCATTTGACTCGCAAATAACTGCCTCGTTGATTTGCTCAAGTATAAATACTGCTTGCAAATTACAAAGCTTTTGATTTCAACTTTTTTTTTCTTTTTCAAAATCGTCGGAAGAGGGCATTATATCGAAATAATAGAAGCTACAACAAGGAATAAGTGGAGGATACTTGAGTTGCTGCTTCATGTGTAAACGAGATATACATCGTGGATTAATTATCGACTATACATACAGGGTCCAGCAGATAGACCGGGAACTAAAGGTTTTTGAAGCTTGCTTCTTATTGCACGACATAGGAATTTTGAGAAGGCTAGTAAACTCGTAAAACGTGTAACCGTTACGAAAAAGGTCCGTCACGCAATAGTGTTGCCAGATTTCTGAATAATCCACTAATCCGATGAAATTTAAATTGAAGCTTGCTTCTTATTGCACGACATAGGACTTTTGGGAAGGCTGGTAAACTCGTGAAACGTGTGATGTTACGAAAAAGCTTTCGTCACGCGATAACTCAGTCAAACGACTGTGCGCAATCTCTCTTGCCGCACTGAGCTCGCACACCTATAGGTGTGAAAAATTGTCAAAAATGGTCAAAAATTTTGAAAAATGTTTAAAATTTTGAAAAATTGTCAAAAATGGTCAATAATTGTCAAAGACGGTCAATAATTGTCAAAACCAATCAAAATTCGTCAATAATTGTCAAAGACGGTCAATAATTGTCAAAATTCGTCAAAAACTGTAGAAAAGGTCAATAATTTTTGAAAAATTATCAAAAATTTTTAAATATGGTCAAAAATTGTCAAGAATTTGGAAAAATCGTCAAAAATTGTCCAAAACTGTCAAATTTTTGAAAAAATGGTTAATAATTGCCAAATATTTTCAAAAATTGTCAAAAATTTGGAAAAATGGTCAATAATTGTCAAAAATGGTCAAATTTTTCGGAAAATAGTCAAAATTTTGAAAAAATGGTCAATAAATATTAAAAATGGTCAACATTTTTGAAAAATTGCCAAAAATGGTCAATAATTGTCAGAACTTGTCAAAAATGCTCCAAAATTGTCAAAAATGGTCAATAATTGTTGAAATTTGGAAAAATGGTCTAAAATGGTAAAAATTTTTGAAAAATTGTAAAAAAGGGTCAATAATTGCCAAAACCAAACAAAATTCGTCAATAATTGTCAAAAACGGTCAATAATTGTCAAAATTCGTCAAAAACTGTCAAAAATGGTCAGTAATTTCTGAAAAATTGTCAAAAAATTTTAAATATTGTCAAAAATTGTCAAGAATTGGAAAAATCGTCAAAAGTTGTCAAAAATTGTCAAAATTTTGAAAAAATGGCCAAATTTTTCGAAAAATTGTCAAAATTTTAAAAAAATGGTCAATAATTATAGAAAACTATCAAAAATGGTCAATAATTATTAAAAATTGTCAAAATTTTCTAAATATGGTCAAAAATTGTCAAGAATTTGGAAAAATCGTCAAAAATTGTCGAAAACTGTCAAAATTTTGAAAAAATGGTTAATAATTGACAAATATTTTCAAAAATTGTCAAAAATTTGGAAAAATGGTCAATAATTGTCAGAAATGGTCAAATTTTTCGAAAAATTGTTAAAACTTTGAAAAAATGGTCAATAATTGTCAAAAATTTGGAAAAATGATCAAAAATTGTCAGAAACTGTCAAAATTTTTAAAAAATGGTTAATAATTGCCAAATATTTTGAAAAATCGTCAAAAATAGTCAATAATTGTCAAAAATTTTGAAAATTTTTGAAAAATTGTCCATAATTGTCAAAACCAATCAAAATTCGTCAAAAATTTTCAAAAATGGTCCAAAAGGATCAATAATTGTTAAAATTTTGAAAAAATGGTCAATAATTGCCAAATATTTTGAAAAATTGTCAAAATGGTCAAAAATTGTAAAAAATTTGGAAAAATGATCAAAAATATTCAGAAACGGTCAAAATTTAAAAAAAATGGTTAATAATTGCCAAATATTTTGAAAAGTCGTCAAAAATGGTCAATAATTGTCAAAAATTTTTGAAGAATAGTCAATAGTTGTCAAAACCAATCAAAATTCGTCAAAATTGTCAAAAATGGTCCAAAGGATCAATAATTGTTAAAATTTTGAAAAAATGGTCAATAATTACCAAATATTTTGAAAAATTGTCAAAAATGGTCAATAATTGTCAAAAATTCTGAAAAATGTTTAAAATTTTTGAAAAATAGTCAATAATTGTCAAAGACGGTCAATAATTGTAAAAACCAATCAAAATTCGTCAAAAATGGTCCAAAAGGATCAATAATTGTTAAAATTTTGAAAAAATGGTCAATAATTGCCAAATATGTTAAAATTTTTAAAAAATTGTAAAAAATGGTCAATAATTGTCAAAGACGGTCAATAATTGTCAAAATTCGTCAAAAACTGTCAAAAATAGTCAATAATTTCTGAAAAATTGTCAAAAATTTTTAAATATGGTCAAAAATTGTCAAGAATTGGGAAAAATCGTCAAAAACTGTCAAAATTTTGAAAAATGGTTAATAATTGCCAAATATTTTCAAAAATTGTCTAAAATTTGGAAAAATGGTCAGTAATTGCCAAATATGTTAACATTTTTGAAAATTTTGAAAAAATGGTTAATAATTGCCAAATATTTTCAATAATTGTTAAAATTTTGAAAAAATGGTCAATAATTGCCAAATATGTTAAAATTTTTGAAAAATTGTAAAAAATAGTCAATAATTGTCAAAGACGGTCAATAATTGACAAAATTCGTCAAAAACTGTCAAAAATGGTCAGTAATTTCTGAAAAATCGTCAAAAATTGTCAAGAATTTGGAAAAATCGTCAAAAATTGTCAAAAACTGTCAAAATTCTGAAAAAATGGTTAATAATTGCCAAATATTTTCAAAAATTGTCAAAAATTTGGAAAAATGGTCAATAATTGTCAAAAATGGTCAAATTTTTCGAAAAATTGTCAAAATTTTGAAAAAATGGTCAATAATTATTAAAAACTCAAAATTTTTGAAAAATTGTCAAAAATAGTCAATAATTGTTAAAATTTGGAAAAATGGTAAAAATTTTTGAAAAATTGTCAAAAATAGTCAATAATTGTCAAAGACGGTCAATAATTGTCAAAATTCGTCAAAAATGGTCAGTAATTTATGAAAAATCGTCAAAAACTGTCAAAATTTTGAAAAAATGGTTAATAATTGACAAATACTTTTAAAAATCGTCAAAAATTTGGAAAAATGGTCAATAATTATAAAAAACTATCAAAAATGGTCAATAATTATTAAAAATTGTCAAAATTTTTTAAATATGGTCAAAAATTGTCAAGAATTTGGAAAAATCGTCAAAAATTGTAAAAAACTGTCAAAATTTTGAAAAAATGGTTAATAATTGCCAAATATTTTCAAAAATTGTCAAAATTTGGAAAGTGGTCAATAATTGTCAAAAATGGTCAAATTTTTCGAAAAATTGTCAAAATTTTGAAAAAATGGTCA
>OX387430.1:46987928-46993784 GCA_947563755.1 Lochmaea crataegi | reverse complement strand
ACCTAACCTAACCTAACCTAACCTAACCTAACCTAACCTAACCTAACTCTAACCTAACCTAACCTAACCTAACCTAACCTAACCTAACCTAACCTAACCTAACCTAACCTAACCTAACCTAACCTAACCTAACCTAACCTAACCTAACCTAACCTAACCTAACCTAACCTAACCTAACCTAACCTAACCTAACCTAACCTAACCTAACCTAACCTAACCTAACCTAACCTAACCTAACCTAACCTAACCTAACCTAACCTAACCTAACCTAACCTAACCTAACCTAACCTAACCTAACCTAACCTAACCTAACCTAACCTAACCTAACCTAACCTAACCTAACCTAACCTAACCTAACCTAACCTAACCTAACCTAACCTAACCTAACCTAACCTAACCTAACCTAACCTAACCTAACCTAACCTAACCTAACCTAACCTAACCTAACCTAACCTAACCTAACCTAACCTAACCTAACCTAACCTAACCTAACCTAACCTAACCTAACCTAACCTAACCTAACCTAACCTAACCTAACCTAACCTAACCTAACCTAACCTAACCTAACCTAACCTAACCTAACCTAACCTAACCTAACCTAACCTAACCTAACCTAACCTAACCTAACCTAACCTAACCTAACCTAACCTAACCTAACCTAACCTAACCTAACCTAACCTAACCTAACCTAACCTAACCTAACCTAACCTAACCTAACCTAACCTAACCTAACCTAACCTAACCTAACCTAACCTAACCTAACCTAACCTAACCTAACCTAACCTAACCTAACCTAACCTAACCTAACCTAACCTAACCTAACCTAACCTAACCTAACCTAACCTAACCTAACCTAACCTAACCTAACCTAACCTAACCTAACCTAACCTAACCTAACCTAACCTAACCTAACCTAACCTAACCTAACCTAACCTAACCTAACCTAACCTAACCTAACCTAACCTAACCTAACCTAACCTAACCTAACCTAACCTAACCTAACCTAACCTAACCTAACCTAACCTAACCTAACCTAACCTAACCTAACCTAACCTAACCTAACCTAACCTAACCTAACCTAACCTAACCTAACCTAACCTAACCTAACCTAACCTAACCTAACCTAACCTAACCTAACCTAACCTAACCTAACCTAACCTAACCTAACCTAACCTAACCTAACCTAACCTAACCTAACCTAACCTAACCTAACCTAACCTAACCTAACCTAACCTAACCTAACCTAACCTAACCTAACCTAACCTAACCTAACCTAACCTAACCTAACCTAACCTAACCTAACCTAACCTAACCTAACCTAACCTAACCTAACCTAACCTAACCTAACCTAACCTAACCTAACCTAACCTAACCTAACCTAACCTAACCTAACCTAACCTAACCTAACCTAACCTAACCTAACCTAACCTAACCTAACCTAACCTAACCTAACCTAACCTAACCTAACCTAACCTAACCTAACCTAACCTAACCTAACCTAACCTAACCTAACCTAACCTAACCTAACCTAACCTAACCTAACCTAACCTAACCTAACCTAACCTAACCTAACCTAACCTAACCTAACCTAACCTAACCTAACCTAACCTAACCTAACCTAACCTAACCTAACCTAACCTAACCTAACCTAACCTAACCTAACCTAACCTAACCTAACCTAACCTAACCTAACCTAACCTAACCTAACCTAACCTAACCTAACCTAACCTAACCTAACCTAACCTAACCTAACCTAACCTAACCTAACCTAACCTAACCTAACCTAACCTAACCTAACCTAACCTAACCTAACCTAACCTAACCTAACCTAACCTAACCTAACCTAACCTAACCTAACCTAACCTAACCTAACCTAACCTAACCTAACCTAACCTAACCTAACCTAACCTAACCTAACCTAACCTAACCTAACCTAACCTAACCTAACCTAACCTAACCTAACCTAACCTAACCTAACCTAACCTAACCTAACCTAACCTAACCTAACCTAACCTAACCTAACCTAACCTAACCTAACCTAACCTAACCTAACCTAACCTAACCTAACCTAACCTAACCTAACCTAACCTAACCTAACCTAACCTAACCTAACCTAACCTAACCTAACCTAACCTAACCTAACCTAACCTAACCTAACCTAACCTAACCTAACCTAACCTAACCTAACCTAACCTAACCTAACCTAACCTAACCTAACCTAACCTAACCTAACCTAACCTAACCTAACCTAACCTAACCTAACCTAACCTAACCTAACCTAACCTAACCTAACCTAACCTAACCTAACCTAACCTAACCTAACCTAACCTAACCTAACCTAACCTAACCTAACCTAACCTAACCTAACCTAACCTAACCTAACCTAACCTAACCTAACCTAACCTAACCTAACCTAACCTAACCTAACCTAACCTAACCTAACCTAACCTAACCTAACCTAACCTAACCTAACCTAACCTAACCTAACCTAACCTAACCTAACCTAACCTAACCTAACCTAACCTAACCTAACCTAACCTAACCTAACCTAACCTAACCTAACCTAACCTAACCTAACCTAACCTAACCTAACCTAACCTAACCTAACCTAACCTAACCTAACCTAACCTAACCTAACCTAACCTAACCTAACCTAACCTAACCTAACCTAACCTAACCTAACCTAACCTAACCTAACCTAACCTAACCTAACCTAACCTAACCTAACCTAACCTAACCTAACCTAACCTAACCTAACCTAACCTAACCTAACCTAACCTAACCTAACCTAACCTAACCTAACCTAACCTAACCTAACCTAACCTAACCTAACCTAACCTAACCTAACCTAACCTAACCTAACCTAACCTAACCTAACCTAACCTAACCTAACCTAACCTAACCTAACCTAACCTAACCTAACCTAACCTAACCTAACCTAACCTAACCTAACCTAACCTAACCTAACCTAACCTAACCTAACCTAACCTAACCTAACCTAACCTAACCTAACCTAACCTAACCTAACCTAACCTAACCTAACCTAACCTAACCTAACCTAACCTAACCTAACCTAACCTAACCTAACCTAACCTAACCTAACCTAACCTAACCTAACCTAACCTAACCTAACCTAACCTAACCTAACCTAACCTAACCTAACCTAACCTAACCTAACCTAACCTAACCTAACCTAACCTAACCTAACCTAACCTAACCTAACCTAACCTAACCTAACCTAACCTAACCTAACCTAACCTAACCTAACCTAACCTAACCTAACCTAACCTAACCTAACCTAACCTAACCTAACCTAACCTAACCTAACCTAACCTAACCTAACCTAACCTAACCTAACCTAACCTAACCTAACCTAACCTAACCTAACCTAACCTAACCTAACCTAACCTAACCTAACCTAACCTAACCTAACCTAACCTAACCTAACCTAACCTAACCTAACCTAACCTAACCTAACCTAACCTAACCTAACCTAACCTAACCTAACCTAACCTAACCTAACCTAACCTAACCTAACCTAACCTAACCTAACCTAACCTAACCTAACCTAACCTAACCTAACCTAACCTAACCTAACCTAACCTAACCTAACCTAACCTAACCTAACCTAACCTAACCTAACCTAACCTAACCTAACCTAACCTAACCTAACCTAACCTAACCTAACCTAACCTAACCTAACCTAACCTAACCTAACCTAACCTAACCTAACCTAACCTAACCTAACCTAACCTAACCTAACCTAACCTAACCTAACCTAACCTAACCTAACCTAACCTAACCTAACCTAACCTAACCTAACCTAACCTAACCTAACCTAACCTAACCTAACCTAACCTAACCTAACCTAACCTAACCTAACCTAACCTAACCTAACCTAACCTAACCTAACCTAACCTAACCTAACCTAACCTAACCTAACCTAACCTAACCTAACCTAACCTAACCTAACCTAACCTAACCTAACCTAACCTAACCTAACCTAACCTAACCTAACCTAACCTAACCTAACCTAACCTAACCTAACCTAACCTAACCTAACCTAACCTAACCTAACCTAACCTAACCTAACCTAACCTAACCTAACCTAACCTAACCTAACCTAACCTAACCTAACCTAACCTAACCTAACCTAACCTAACCTAACCTAACCTAACCTAACCTAACCTAACCTAACCTAACCTAACCTAACCTAACCTAACCTAACCTAACCTAACCTAACCTAACCTAACCTAACCTAACCTAACCTAACCTAACCTAACCTAACCTAACCTAACCTAACCTAACCTAACCTAACCTAACCTAACCTAACCTAACCTAACCTAACCTAACCTAACCTAACCTAACCTAACCTAACCTAACCTAACCTAACCTAACCTAACCTAACCTAACCTAACCTAACCTAACCTAACCTAACCTAACCTAACCTAACCTAACCTAACCTAACCTAACCTAACCTAACCTAACCTAACCTAACCTAACCTAACCTAACCTAACCTAACCTAACCTAACCTAACCTAACCTAACCTAACCTAACCTAACCTAACCTAACCTAACCTAACCTAACCTAACCTAACCTAACCTAACCTAACCTAACCTAACCTAACCTAACCTAACCTAACCTAACCTAACCTAACCTAACCTAACCTAACCTAACCTAACCTAACCTAACCTAACCTAACCTAACCTAACCTAACCTAACCTAACCTAACCTAACCTAACCTAACCTAACCTAACCTAACCTAACCTAACCTAACCTAACCTAACCTAACCTAACCTAACCTAACCTAACCTAACCTAACCTAACCTAACCTAACCTAACCTAACCTAACCTAACCTAACCTAACCTAACCTAACCTAACCTAACCTAACCTAACCTAACCTAACCTAACCTAACCTAACCTAACCTAACCTAACCTAACCTAACCTAACCTAACCTAACCTAACCTAACCTAACCTAACCTAACCTAACCTAACCTAACCTAACCTAACCTAACCTAACCTAACCTAACCTAACCTAACCTAACCTAACCTAACCTAACCTAACCTAACCTAACCTAACCTAACCTAACCTAACCTAACCTAACCTAACCTAACCTAACCTAACCTAACCTAACCTAACCTAACCTAACCTAACCTAACCTAACCTAACCTAACCTAACCTAACCTAACCTAACCTAACCTAACCTAACCTAACCTAACCTAACCTAACCTAACCTAACCTAACCTAACCTAACCTAACCTAACCTAACCTAACCTAACCTAACCTAACCTAACCTAACCTAACCTAACCTAACCTAACCTAACCTAACCTAACCTAACCTAACCTAACCTAACCTAACCTAACCTAACCTAACCTAACCTAACCTAACCTAACCTAACCTAACCTAACCTAACCTAACCTAACCTAACCTAACCTAACCTAACCTAACCTAACCTAACCTAACCTAACCTAACCTAACCTAACCTAACCTAACCTAACCTAACCTAACCTAACCTAACCTAACCTAACCTAACCTAACCTAACCTAACCTAACCTAACCTAACCTAACCTAACCTAACCTAACCTAACCTAACCTAACCTAACCTAACCTAACCTAACCTAACCTAACCTAACCTAACCTAACCTAACCTAACCTAACCTAACCTAACCTAACCTAACCTAACCTAACCTAACCTAACCTAACCTAACCTAACCTAACCTAACCTAACCTAACCTAACCTAACCTAACCTAACCTAACCTAACCTAACCTAACCTAACCTAACCTAACCTAACCTAACCTAACCTAACCTAACCTAACCTAACCTAACCTAACCTAACCTAACCTAACCTA
>OX387430.1:46777928-46982928 GCA_947563755.1 Lochmaea crataegi | reverse complement strand
CGTGGGAAAACCTGACGCCTTAACAGGTCGTTCATAGCGTTTTTGATTACGTCCGTTTTGAGTACAGCCAGGATCTTCACGGTCTCCGGCGGCAGGCCGTCTGGTCCAGGGGCTTTCCCCTGTTTTAAGTTATCAGCTGCTTCGAGAATCTCATCTTCAGTAAACTCTATGATTTCTGCCCCTACGCTTTTTTTAAAGGCCGTGGCTTGCTTCTTGGGGAAGAGCAGTTCCGCCGCTTCCCTTCTAATGCCCTCTTCCAATTTAAATGGGGCCATGACCTTGAGAGCCTTCATGGCAATTGTATAAGCTTCCCCCCAGACGTCATTCTCCAAGTCTTCACAAATTGCCTGCCACCGTTCCTTCTTGGCTTTCCTTATGGCCTTATTCAGCGCTCTCTTACAGTCCTTGTATTCCTGTTTACACCCATGTCCTCTTGTTGTTCGTCTTCTGGCCAGTAAGCATTTTTGTCTTAGGCCTTCTATGTCTACACTCCACCAATATGGTATATACTGTTGTTTACCTTTTCTACCTTTTGCAGAGTCGTACGCTTTCTTCATAGCTTCTCTTACCTCCCCATATCCACACATGGTTTCCGTATTATACTTTTCTAATTCCATTTTATACGTTAATTTGTTAAAACTCGTGACCTGTCCTCCCTTGCTCCTCTTAACGTTCCTTGCCCCTATTTCGTATGTTATAAACCTATGGTACGTGAAAATCTCCTCGTCGAGGACGTCCCAGTTTTTTATTTTCCTTGCCAGCGCCTGACTGGCCAAGGTGACGTCTATGTGCGACTTACACGTACCTCTTACAAACGTAGGCTTACCGTTGTTCATGACCTGCAGATTCGTTTGTGCGATCCATTCGCTCCACAGGTCCCCTCTTTCGTCATTTTTTGGAGATCCCCATTGAATTGCCTTAGCGTTTATGTCGCCAGCAATTACAACATGCTTTTGAACTGTAGCGGTGCTTATTATGTCTTCCACCATTTCTTCATATGCTCTCATTTTAATATTCGGGGAGATGTAGCATGCAATGATACTGAATGTTTTAAATTCCATGATTAAGTATCCATTTTTCGGTGTAATACTTTTTATCCCCATGTCTTTATTTTTGCATAACACCGCTACATTCTTCAGCCTGTCTTGTACCCATCCATTACCCGACGTGATCTTCTTGTTAGGTTCGGGTATGATCAAGAGATCTGCATCTACGCTGAGGGCTTTTGCGAGCACCATATCGTGCGCCGCTCTTGCCCTCCCTACATTCACTTGTAGAACCTTTATACCATACTTGATGTTTGTACTTGTCATTGCGAGCTCCGATTCCTATGGGGAGGTAAGATCCTTTTTCCGTACAGACATACATCCAGAACCATATGTACCCGCCTACTACGGGAAAACATATTTCCGAAACCCTTCTTTGGGCACGTAACACCCCCAATGAATATATATATAAGTATATAAATAAACAAATGAATAAATAAATAAATAGGTAAATAAATAAATAAACATATACATATACAAATATACAAATCGAAAGGTAAATTAATAAATATAAAATATAAAGTATGTACAGATACGATTAAATATAAATAAACAAAGCTATGTATAAATAAAACTTTACGAGAGTATACCTGGCTGTGTATAAATAAAAAGAAATGTATATATAAAAACCTGTACATAAATATAAAGAAATGTACATATAAAAATCCGTGTATAAGTAACAGGAAATGTATAAATAAAAACCCGTGTATAAATAAAATATTAAAAGAATAGACGTGACCTTGTATATATAAATCTGCGTTAAAAAGATATATCATCCCGTGCCTAGCTAAAAATACGAACGGGTAAAGATACCCTTGTATATGCAAATCCATTTGTGCATAAAAACACTTACTATCTAGAGATAGATATCTACTTAAAAATAAAATTAAAATTTTTAGTTTGAATGCGTTAATGTATCCTGCCATATAGCATGTCCCTAAATTTAGGGCACTCCACTCTATCCATTCTATGACCCGAAACCCCGCAAACCCGGCATTCCGAGTCCTCCCTACATTCCTGTGCTCTATGTCCCTCTTTGCCGCAGTTCAGACACTGCTTCGACCGGTCAGTCCCCTTGCAGTGTTGTGTATCATGTCCATAGTCGAGGCATCTATAACACCTCAGGGGTCTTACCCTTTCTCTGATCCTGCTAAATGACCACCCTGTTCCCACGGATCTTACCCTCCTTACAACGTCTGCAACTTCCATAGGTACCGCGAATGTACCTATTTGGCCCCCATACCTCGTAGATCTCATACCCTTGATTTCTATGTCTCCCCTTAGACCCGTGCGGTTTTCCAGCACCATTTTCAACTCCTCGGATGTGATAGCTGGATCCAAATCCAGCACGTTGAAATTAACCTCCCTTTTTTTAACGCTTACGGATACGTCTTTGACACGTCCCCTCAGCTCATTCCTTAGTTTCTCGGCCGTACCCTTCCCATTAAGACGGACTATAATGTCCCCGCTATTAGTTTTGGAGACATTGTCGACTTTTATCCCCAACGCCTGTACGTTCACCTGTGTTCTCATGTCTCTGAGAACATCCGCATAAGGCCTACCCCCAGTCCTTACCAGTACCGATTCCCTATCTAGTCTTTTCTTAAATGCCCCTTGAACTTTATTGGAAACTATTTTGTAAGCTACCTTCCCGCTTCTACCGACAAATTCTAGGGCCATTCTAAAGAAAGTTGGTTCAGGTTCGATTCCCAATGGAAGAATTTTTTTTAATGCATAGTCGTGGAGAAAGTATAGTCTTTTACTTGTGTAGAATAGCTATTATTCACTTGGATGATTCCAAAAGTCACTCGCTGCGCTCGCTCGTATTGGAAACTTCATCCGCGTGAATAATAGCCATCATTCTACACTCGTTGAAGTATACTATTCTATCTTTCTACACTCATGGACAAAATTATCGAATATTTTTTGTAATAACTATTATCTCAAAATAATTTTTAAAAATCACCGTAAATTCATATGTGCTGATGTTATTCATCTAGTAATTGACATTAATGGCGCATGTTATTGTCTCTCTCGCATTTTATCAAAAACAATTCGTTTCACGTATTTTCAGAAATGGGAATTAAGCTCGGAATTGAGTTATTGTAGTGTAATTAACTAAAGGCCGCTGCACAATTACCCTGTTACTCGGAATCTTTTTACCCAACTGTACACTACAGCTGCTGACGGTTAAATTTCTTTTTGTAAGATCAGTTTTTCTCATAAAATTACCGATGGAAAAATTTTGATTCACAAAAAGAAGTTTATCCTTTGAAAGAAAAGCTCGAGTGTGTTTTTGCAAGTTAAATTAATATATGAATGAACAACAAAAATAATTATCTTTATTGATACAATTAAATTATTTGAATGAACAGTAATTAAATACACAATTGTTATAAATTAATTGGTTTGGTGTACCGATTTAAAAATCTCCTCTGGTATTCACACATGTGGAATATTCATGTTGATCTCTCTTATTCGAGGCTCGTAAGGAACTTATAAGATTTTCGTGATGTCAATTTGGAGATAGGGTTTAATAGAAGATTATGATGAGAGTCGCATAATATTTATAAGTTGTTGGTCACTTACTCCAGCTATGGCTAACTGGAAAACTACTAGCACCGTTTGAATGTTTGGTAATTTTATTATTTGTTATGTCGAGTCCAATTTTAGTTGCAGATAGTTTTATTTATCTATATAATTTTCTGTTGTCCATTTGTCGTCTGCCAATTTTCTCGACCCACCTTGCGCAGTCTTTAAAAATATTGAATTGTATTGAAGGGGATGCACCTTTTTCCATCGCTATCAAAATGACAAAACTGTCATCATTGAATGACACATTTTATAAGGGAGTTAATTTATCAGCATAAAAATGAAGCAAAACTTGTAACTTATCCATATATTTCGATTTATTTTGTTTTGAGTTCTTGTCCTAAAAAGAATCTTCAGATATTGGAAATGATACGTGCGAAACAATCATCATAGCATTAAGCATTAACTTGACATTTAAAAGTTAATAGGTGATTGCCCACACGTCACTACTTGAGTTCATTTCTATATCCTTCTCTTTTCTTAGTTATTAGTCGTGTGACCACTGGTTTCAAGCAATTTGCTACGTGAATCTTTATTCCTTTCGGTACGACCCGTTTTGAAAACTTGAAACGTCGCATTGTTGGCGCATGTAGCTGGATTCTTTTTTCTTTTTATGGGTACAAACCTAAAATCATCTGGACCCATTTTTAGAAATGCCTGGTTTTCGTTGAACTAACACTGGAAAGTGTCTGGTGAAGCCTAGCATTACTTCGTTATATTATGCCAAATACTGGACTGGGTTTATTCGATTCTCAGCTATTCAAAATTTTCCTAAATATTGTAACATACTGTAATGTTTTTCTTATTTATTTAAATAGTTTTTACTTGTGGGATAAAATTATACACACTACTATGGCTATAATTACTATTTATTTATTCAAAGAAACACTCATTGTATTAAACTTAATTTATATACACACTTTACTTAATGGGGACATTTGACTTTTACACTTTCTCTTTTATTCTGTTTATCTGTTTCGTGTCACAATATTACAGCGTTGTCACCTATACATTCGACAAATAATGCCGCATGCGTTTTAAATCTCGATTCGTATTGAAGAATAGGTTTTGACAGTGATCGACATTGCCGATGACAAATGTCGAGTTCGAGATGTCGCATTCGAGATTCAAGAATCGAGCCCCTGGTCTTCTTCATTCCCAGCTTGTCACAAATTTCCTGAAATACATGGAGCAGCAGTTAATGCATCGACCAATGTTTTGGGATGCGCCAAACGAAGCGTTCTCTTCACGTTCAATCAACAATTAATTTTCTTTAAAAATAGTAGAGTGCATTTTTCCAAAGATTTATCGAATGTAGACGTTTCTATAACTTGTTCATCGTTATATTTATGGAGGGTAGAAGGAAGGAGAACCATCTTGTATGGGGGACAAGTTGAAAAAGTGTCCACCTGTAAACAGTAAATTATAACTCGAGGATTCACCGAAATGGCGCTCGAGTCTCTAATGGAAATGATGTGAATTTAGCATGTGAATGTGAATTTAGAATTATATTTCATATGTACAGGGTGTTTCTAGATTCATGCGACAAAATTCAGAAGGTTATTGCTCGAATGAAATTAAGATGGGTCTTTCCTATAACAAAATTTCCTCAGCTCAGACCCTTCCCGAGATATCACCCTTAAAAGGTGGTGACTAAAATTGATTTTTTATTTTTTTTTATACAATTTCAGTAAAGCTAGAAACTTGAAATTCTGACATTTCCATCATTTATTATGAATCGTATTACAGTTTACATCTTTAGTGTTTTCCACTCAATTTATTGAAAAAATTATAAATTATGGAGTTTATTTTTTTTCTCTGCAGCTATTGGTTTTGGGAAAAAAATGTCAGACTAAAAAAGTTTTTAAATAAAACAAGGATTTTAAGTTGAATTTTATTTCATAAAACTTCATCTCGAAAAAAAGTTTTGATATGAAATAAAGTAAGGGTTTCTAATTTCACCACCGTATAATGTAACAGGAATATTGAAAAAACACCCGTGGTTAATCCTTTGCGAGTGCACGAAAATTACAGAATTTCAAGTTTCTAGCTCTACTGAAATTTTAGAAAAAAAATAAAAACTCAATTTTAGTCACCACCTTTTAAGGGTGATATCTCGGAAAGGGGTGGGCTGAGGAAATTTTGTTATAGGAAAGATCCATCTTAATTTCATACGAGCAATCACCTCCTGAATTTTGTCGCATGAATTTAGAAATACCCTGTATGTTTGTCTATGAAATAATAATTTAAAAATACGCGCTGTAATAAACCTGAAGTATTTCTTTCCTTTTTTAATTTTGTATCTTACTCTAATAATTCATGGCGCTTAAAATCTTTACACTTGCTACTATGGCGCCACCTTCATTTGCTCCTTTTCGATGGACACTTTTTAATACATTCAGATAGTGCTCCTTCCTTCTAACCTCCATAGTTATATTCAATCCATTTAATATTATTATTGTCGTCGTTAACGTCGGTATTTCTAACAATATACATTCATAATGTCAGCTATCACATGTTCTTCCTTCATGATATTTTGCTCCGACAACTTTAGTTATGGCCAAATATTCTTACATTTTCGTCGTTAAAATTTAAACAGGAGAAAATTTGAACAGAGTGCCGTCTTAAATAATTCACAAACCATAAAATCGTATAACTCCCTACATCAGAAAATGTCAAGTTTTCTTCAAAATTATTATTTAAACATTCTAAACATCGTAGTGGGTGATTAAATAATTCAGTATTTCTAATAAGTTGTTCGAATCTTTATGTTCCATTAGTAGCATCAGCAATATTTGCCACACGAACCATTATTGTATTGGATACCGTTCGGTCGACAATTATTTCTACGTTACAGCCTAAACATCTCAAATTTGTCAAATATACAGTTTTAAATAAATTTTGTAATTGTCCACATAATTTTTCAATTAAATCACATACAAATTCTTGACAATCTTGTTGTCTATTCTCTTGATGTTTTCGATCTACTAATTTCCGAATGCTCAATGTATCCGATGTTTGTTCCAAATAAACATTCCAAATATTTTTCTCTAAATCCGTAGTAGTGGTGGTGGTAATACTTTTTACCAAAAGAATTTCGATAAATAAATCTAATCCCAATAGACATTGAACAACCGAATTCGCATAGCACGAAACACGATCATCATTTTTTAATCCAATAAATTTAGTAGTTGATGATTGTTTTGTTATTGGCGGCGGCAAAGGTGGCGGAAACGGTCGTCGCCGTATTTTTGTCAATCTTAATATCGGTAGTGGAAATGATGAGGATGATGGTATTATTATAGGTGCTGGTAGTGGTAATAGTGTTTTCGTCTATGACATCGTCGACATCAATGATGATTTGTTTAACGTTTCAATTTTATCTTTCAAATTTTTACAGTCTATATTATTATTATAAATATTCAAAATAATTGGTTTGTGATGACTATATACTGTATAACCAATTTGGGCTATTCGGTTAGGTTAGGTTAGGTTAGGTTAGGTTAGGTTAGGTTAGGTTAGGTTAGGTTAGGTTAGGTTAGGTTAGGTTAGGTTAGGTTAGGTTAGGTTAGGTTAGGTTAGGTTAGGTTAGGTTAGGTTAGGTTAGGTTAGGTTAGGTTAGGTTAGGTTAGGTTAGGTTAGGTTAGGTTAGGTTAGGTTAGGTTAGGTTAGGATAGGTTAGGTTAGGTTAGGTTAGGTTAGGTTAGGTTAGGTTAGGTTAGGTTAGGTTAGGTTAGGTTAGGTTAGGTTAGGTTAGGTTAGGTTAGGTTAGGTTAGGTTAGGTTAGGTTAGGTTAGGTTAGGTTAGGTTAGGTTAGGTTAGGTTAGGTTAGGTTAGGTTAGGTTAGGTTAGGTTAGGTTAGGTTAGGTTAGGTTAGGTTAGGTTAGGTTAGGTTAGGTTAGGTTAGGTTAGGTTAGGTTAGGTTAGGTTAGGTTAGGTTAGGTTAGGTTAGGTTAGGTTAGGTTAGGTTAGGTTAGGTTAGGTTAGGTTAGGTTAGGTTAGGTTAGGTTAGGTTAGGTTAGGTTAGGTTAGGTTAGGTTAGGTTAGGTTAGGTTAGGTTAGGTTAGGTTAGGTTAGGTTAGGTTAGGTTAGGTTAGGTTAGGTTAGGTTAGGTTAGGTTAGGTTAGGTTAGGTTAGGTTAGGTAAGGTTCCACTCCTAGGAGCTGTAAGACCTTGTCGTAGGTGGAGTGGCTCAGTAACTTCCTCCCCTCTCGCGCCGTGAGGACGGGAAGGGAGGAGTGAAGCCAAAAAACAGCTCAAGAACGTGCTCCGGGGGGTTGGATGAGAGAGGCTGGAAGTGATTCACCCCTAATCTCCCATACAAGTTTTCGGAGGAGGGGGTTTCCCACCCGACACGGCGTGTCCCGATGGCTCATAGGGTGTCTCCAGGGGGCGTGGTCAGTCATGGGACTCGTGCTTTTCAGCGCTAGGGTCCCGTGCGTTTCTAAACGTTGTAAGGGCCTGGCGCTTTTGAGCGCTGTAAGGGACTCATGACCGACCAACCCTCGGGATAGGTGATGGATAAGGATCTAGTATAGGAACCTGAAGAATTGCCCGCGGATCAAAGGAATAGAGGAGTAAACCTCGATAAAAAACCAACAACATAGGGGTAAGCAGCTATGTTCGTGGTGTAGTGTAGGCTGTGGAAGCTACTGCGTCCGGAGGCAACCGTGAGAAAAAGCCTAGAGGAGTAAACTTCGATAAACAATCCCCACTACTAAGGTGTAAGGCATCGTGCTGAGGGTATGAAAGATGCGAGGGTTAGAGCATCGTGGACGATCCCCTTGGAGTACCTGGCGAAACTCCATTGTAATTAGCCTTAGCGGGGTAAGGGCGCACTGCCTCGCTGGACATACTTTCGGCCCTACTCGTGGGAATTTCATGGACAATCTACAAAAAAAGGAACAGGAGGAGGAAGAGAGAAGGATAGAGGACGAAGAGAGGAGAAGGTTCGAAGAGGAACTGCTGGCTGGGCACAAGCGTGCCAACAGGTCTGAAGACGAGATGAGGAAGCAGTCGACCCTCATTGGAGAGTCGGATGAGGAAGACATACCGGCAGTAGAGAAGAACTTCGAAGAAGTATGCGTTGAGGAAGAAGTTTTTAACAGCGCACTGAGATCGATTTTGTTTAAAGATGAGGAGGAAAAGGTAGGAATGAAAAGAAAAAGGACGAGCCCGCATGAAAAGAAGAAGATGAAGAAAGAAAGGCAAAACGAGAGTAAGGAATATAAGGGAGAGAGTGTACTGGAAACAGTAAAGAGGAAAATGGAGGAACTAAGGGAGAAGGTTAGTGAACTTGGCATCGAGGATATTTAAGAGGGTTATCGGGGAAATAACATCGGTCGTAAAAAAAGGGTTGGGAAGGGAGAGCGTAAATAATAGCAAGATAGAGAAGCCTAAATGCGCAGAATGTAAAGCGATGAGGGAAAGAGAATTAAAGTTGGCAAACAGGGAAAGAATAAAAAAGCAAATAAAAGAAGGGGGAAACTACCAGAATTTCAAACTAATTTCTGGGGAGGACTGGGAAGAGGAGATATTCAAGTGTACAAAGTACAAGCGGATGGAGTACTGGGAGGCCCTAGATAGGGAAAATTGCGCGGTAATCATGGACCCAGAGAGAGTCCCGTCGGAAATGGTGCAAAACCTCAAGCAGAGAAGGGGGGAGTTGGTGGAGATGGCAGAGGGATGTAGAGGGGGGAAATCGACTTTGTAATGAACGTAATTGAAACGTCCAAATTTAGAAAGGAGTGGCGTCACTTTGTGGCTAGGCTGATTGAGGACATGGATAATGAAGACGTGTTTAACATGATCCAAAACTTACATAAAATGATCGAGGAAGTCGAGGAGTCTCCAAAGGAGGTCAATGTCCTCTTAACGGAGAGAGTGGATCCCACTTATATACGAATGGTCTTAGAATTTGTAGGCAGGGAGGGGAAGGTAAAGTATACAATCGTATCTGGAAATGAGCAAGGGGCGGTCAAGGAGAGGATAGAAAGGGAATCCGTGCTGGTGAGGACGGGAGGTAGGCCATATGCCGACGTCCTCAGGGACATAAGGACCCAGGTGGATGTGAGGGCCTTGGGGATCAAGGTCGACAAGGTATCCAAAACCAATAGCGGGGATATAATGGTCAGACTAAAAGGGAAGGGAACAGCAGAAAAGCTGAGGGAGGAAATGAAGGGGCGCATAAGAGAGGTTTCGATAACGGTTAGGAAGAGGGAGGCGAACTTCAATCTCCTGGACCTAGACCCAGCGATCTCTCCGGGAGAAGTTAAAACGGCCATAGAAAACTGCACAGGGTTGAAAGGGAACATAGAAATTAAAGGGATGAGGGAGACAAGGTACGGAGGGCAGATATGCACTTTTGCGGTGCCAATAGAGGTAGCGGAAGTAGTGAGGAGGGTAAGATCCGTCTTCACGGGATTATCCTCATGCAGGGTTAGGGAGAGGGTAACACCGTTTAGATGCTTCAAATGTCTGGATTATGGGCACAACAAGGAACAGTGTCAAGGGACAGACAGATCTAAGCAATGTTTGAACTGTGGCAGGGAGGGGCATAGAGCCCAGGAGTGTGAGGAGGAGCCGGAGTGCCGATCGTGCGGGATTTTGGGTCACCGCATGGACTCCATGAGGTGCCCGAAATTCAGGGACATGGTGTATGGGAAACAAAGCTAATACGTTCAAACCTAATCATATAAGTATATACGGGGGGATATTTAGTAATATTAAGGTTTTATATATACAAGGTGAATGTCACTCTTTTAAAGTTTTAGTAATATATACACAGTCGTTTTTATTTATACATAGGTTTTTACATTTTTTATATAACGTTTTATTTATACTAGGAAAGTCCCATTATTTTAAAGATTTATATCTACACAGGTTTTTATATATACAATTAATTTTATTTTTACACTCTATAGTTATACACCTTCTATATATAGTTAGGTTTGTACATATGTGTTTGCTTGTACTTGTACATATTTTGCGTTTTGTATTTAGGTATTTGTTTATGTATTATTTATTTATTTATTTATTTATTTATTTATTTATTTATTTATTCACGTATTTTTTCATTTATATAAACACTGGATATCCTAGGATTTCGCTCATACCTAGTCTTCTCTGGCCTTGGATGCATACCATAAGTAGAAGGGGGACTTACTCTCCCAAGGGGTACCTGGTCAAAAATGGCTAAGGCAGCCACTAAACCTGGGATCACAGTGCTGCAGGTGAACGTAGGGAGGGCAAGGGCGGCACACGACATGTTGTACGCCAAAGCTTTCAGCCTGGACGCGGACCTGCTCATCATCCCGGAGCCGAATAAAAAAATCACGTCGGGGAATGGCTGGGTGCAGGACAAACTAAAGAACGTAGCGGTGCTCTGCAGAAACAAGGATTTTGGGGTTAAAAGTATTCTGCCACAAAAGGGCTACGTAATTATAGAACTGGAGAATTTCAGCATAATTGCATGTTATATATCTCCCAATATTAAAATGAAGGAGTATGGAAAAATTGTGGAGGACATAATGAGCACTGCTACGGTCCAGAAAGAAGTAGTGATTGCCGGAGACATCAATGCCAAATCGGTACATTGGGGATCCCCGCAAAACGACGCAAGAGGAGATTTATGGTGCGAATGGCTAGCCCAAACTAATATGCAGGTCATAAATAATAATAAGCCTACATTTGTTAGGGGTAACAGTAAGACACATATAGACGTTACCCTTGCCAGCCAGAAAGTGGCGAAAAAAATCTTAAATTGGGATGTCTCAGATGATGAAATTTTCTCGTACCATAAACTCATCTCGTACGTAATAAGCACCAAAAACGTTAAGAAGATTAGGGGGGGACCGGATATGACCTTTAATAAGTTCACCTTTAAGAAGGCACTTGATAGGCACGATATGGAAGCAATACAAGATTATGGGGAAGTTAGGAATATGATTAAGACCGCGTACGAAGAGTCTAAAACCAAAAAACAACAAAAAAAGCAATGCCTCCCGTACTGGTGGAACGAGGAAATAGAGGAATTAAGGCATAAATGCATCCAGGCCAGGAGAAGCAAGACAAGGGGACATGGGAGTGAATTCAGTAATAAGATATATAAAGACACGAAGAAGATGCTGAATAAAGCAATAAAGAAATCCAAAAGGGATAGGTGGCAGGCCGTTTGTGCGGACCTCGAAAATGATATCTGGGGAGAGGCCTATACAATAGCGCTGAAGGCGCTGAAGGTAATGGCCCCCTTCAAACTAGAAGAAGGGTTAAGATGTGAGGCGGCGGAACTTCTCTTCCCTACAAAACCAATCACGACGTTCAGAAAAATCGAAAATGTAGAGATCGAGGAGTTTACGGAAGATGAGATTCTGGATGCTGCGAACGGATTAAAAATGGGTAAAGCCCCGGGACCAGATGGTCTGCCATCAGAGGCGCTGAAGATGATGGCCCTGTATAACCCGGAGGTACTGAGAGTAGCAATGAACAACTTGCTTAGGCGCCAGGTTTTCCCCGGAGACCTTAAGGAGGCAAATTTGGTACTGCTCCTGAAACCAGGTAAGCCGGCGGAACTGCCAGCCTCGTACAGGCCAATTTGCCTCTTGGACTGCCTGGGGAAATACCTGGAGATATTACTAAAGAGCAGACTAGAACGTTTTCTGGAGGAACAGGCGGTGCTATCAGACTCCAGAACGTTTTCTGGAGGAACAGGCGGTGCTATCAGACTCCCAGTATGGATTTAGGAAGGGGAGATCCACAGTAGATGCGGCGAAATTTATAAGAGACAGCGTAAAAAACAGTAAGAAAAGGTGGGTGGTGCTTGTGTTACTGGACGTAAAAAACGCCTTTAACACAGCAAACTGGGAACTGATAGTGGAAAACCTACAGAAAATCAAAACTCCGGAATACCTGCTCAATATGATTAAGCAGTACCTCTCGGAAAGATTCATCAACGTCTCGAAGGGAAGAAAGAGGAGCATGACTGGCGGAGTTCCACAAGGGTCAGTCCTAGGACCTATCCTATGGAACATCCTATACAACGGTGTGCTGGAAAGAAAGGAGAGGAAGGGGGTCAAATCGATCGCTTATGCGGACGATCTGGCTTTATTAGTAGAAGAGGATATGAACTGGGGCCTCATCAGAAATGTCAACAGGGAATTGGAAGCGGTCGCAACATGGGTGGAGAGAAACGATCTGGAACTAGCCCTCCAAAAAACGGAGGCAATAATTTTGAAAGGCCCGAGGGACAGGGCGAGGATAAACTTTGAGATTAGAAACACCCAAATAGTTCCCCAAAAAACCGTCAAATATCTTGGAATAACCTTCGACGACAGGTGCAGTTTCTCCAAACATGTAGAAGCAGCCGCTAAAAAAGCTGAGGAGAGAACCTCGGCATTACAAAAAATCATGCCAAATGTGGGAGGCCCCGGTTTGATGAAGAGGAGGATGCTGTTGGAATCGATCCACTCTGTGTTGTTATATGGAGCACCAGTATGGAACGATATACTGAAAAAGAAAAAATATCAACAAATAATATTGAGTGCACAAAGAAAGCCGCTTCTTAAAGTGTGCAGTGCTTACAGGACCGTATCGACGATAGCGCTTCAGGCGATCGCCGGTACGGTACCCGTAGATATACAAGCGGATGAGAGGGAAAGGTTATATAAAAGAGGGAATGGGGTGGAAAACTCAGTCAAGATCGACGAAAGAAGCAAGAGTCTGGACATATGGCAACATCGATGGATGCTGGAACAAAGTAAGGCCGTGTGGACCCGTACGCTTATTCCTGACGTGAGGAAATGGTATAAGTGCGCTCACAGGCGCACCAACTATTTCTTCACGCAGTTCCTGACGGGGCATGGATCGTTTAGGGCATATACTTATGGGATAAGGAAAACCATAGACGATCTATGTCCCGACTGCGGGGTGATTGACGACGCGGAACACGCGGTCTTTCGGTGTATCCAGTACTCAGGGGAAAGGAGTCAAATGGAATTGGCCCTAGGGTCAAAAATAGGATGTCCGGGCGATATTTTTGAGGGGATTCTGTTGAATAGAGAAAGGTTCGAAATTTTTCTGGGTGGGGTCACGGAACTTATTAAAAGAAAGGAGGGGAGGGAGAGGGCGAGAACGGAATAAAAATTAAAAAAAAAAAAAAGGAGCAGGTAACAAGTTACTAGCAAAGCTGGCGCCACCGACGTGATGTTCGCTAAGAACGGTTCCGGGGCGTCAGCCGGAGAAGAGAGGTGGGTTTTAGCTGGTAGGCGGTCAAAAGCGGCTCCTTTGTGGAGTAGATGGCCCTATGTCTATTAGAGGCGTGGGGCTTTAAACGTGATTGGCTGAATCCGCACACCTGGGACCTCTTCCCAGGCGTCTTTCTGAAGATTTCCCACCTCACAAAAAAAAAAAAAAAAAAAAAAAAAGGTTAGGTTAGGTTAGGTTAGGTTAGGTTAGGTTAGGTTAGGTTAGGTTAGGTTAGGTTAGGTTAGGTTAGGTTAGGTTAGGTTAGGTTAGGTTAGGTTAGGTTAGGACGAGACCCTCTTCACTTTCCATAAGATGATCTCGTTTGAAATTAAGAGCAAATCATGCAAGAAAAAAGGAATCTCAGACATTGAGTCGTTGGACAAAACAAAGTTCCGGCTACTAATGAGAGAAACGGCGGAAATAAAGAACACCCAACAACTAACGAACCAGATTAGGACACAGAAAAAGAAGGCTGTAGAGAAGAACAGAGGAGCAAAAAGAACACCATACTGGTGGAACAATAAAATAGAGGAGCTGAGGACTGAAGCCATAACCGCTAGAAGAAAGGTCACAAGAGCCCATAGCAAAGGACAAAATGCGCATATACTTGAAGAGGTTCTTGAAACCATAAAAAAGAAGCTAAAATTGGAAATAAACACCTCAAAAAGGGAACTGTGGGAAAAACTCTGCAGGGAAATAGACGATGACGTATGGGGAAACGGGTATAAAATAGTGGCGAAAAGTATGAACCTGGAGGCACCATATAATCTCACTGACGAGAGAAAAATCCAAATAGCGCGGCAGCTATTCCCGCAAAAATCGTTACAAGAATACCCAATTGTTATAGTGGATGATTACGACCCATTCACAAGTGAAGAACTCGAGGAAGCAAGGAAAAAGGTAAAGATTGGAAAGGCACCCGGACCCGACAGAATTACTCCCGAGGAACTAAAAATGGTTATCGAAGAAATCCCTGACACAATACTGCAAGTCACGAATGAGGTGCTGAAGACACAAGAGTTCCCTACTGACCTCAAAAGGGCAAGACTGTCCCTCATTTGGAAAAAAGGGAAGCCTATGGAAGAAAACACGTCGTTTAGACCGATATGTCTACTAGATGTCATTGGAAAACTGCTAGAAAATATGATAAAAAGTAGGCTGGAAAAGGAACTAGAGGAAAAAAATGGATTGGCAGATAGACAATTTGGATTTAGGAAGGGGAAATCTACAGTTCAGGCAGCAGAATGGGTCAGAGACAAGGTCAAAAACAGCAAGAAAAGGTGGGTCGCCATGATTTGCCTTGATATAAAAAATGCATTCAACACGGCTTCCTGGAAGCATATAATAGAAGCTTTAAATGACATAGGTATCTCTGGGTATCTGATGAACCTGATTAAGGACTACTTAAGGAATAGAGAGGTGGTGGTTACGAAGGATGAGACAATCGAAATAAGCGCAGGGGTTCCACAGGGCTCAGTGCTAGGGCCAACGCTCTGGAATATACTGTACGATGGTGTGTTGCGTCTTAAACACCCCCCAGGAGTGACCAGCATTGCCTTCGCAGATGACTTGGCGATTATAGTAGAGGGAGAAATGCCATGGGGAATCAGCAGAACTGCAACTGGAGCGATAAAAAGAACCATGAATTGGCTGAAAAGCAGAGAGTTACAGCTAGCGGAACAAAAAACTGAACTAATAGTACTTAAAGGTCCACGAGACAGAAGCAATATATCTGTTGAAATGAGAGGAAATGTAATACCACTATCAAGGCAAGTCAGATACCTAGGGATATATTTCGACGAGGGCAGAAGATTCATACCGCACGTAAAGACAGTATGCAAAAGAGCGGAGGAGAGGGTCGCCACCCTTAGCAGACTATTGCCCAATGTGGGAGGACCAAAAAGTGGAAAAAGGGAGATCATGGCTGGGGTCGTTCACTCCATTCTGCTTTATGGGGCTCCGGTATGGCACACCGTACTAAAATATAATAGAGAAAAACAGAGGATGACAAGTGTGCAAAGGAAAATACTGTTGAGAGTAATTAGCGGTTACAGGACTGTGTCGGCCGTGGCGGTGCAAGTGGTGGCCGGAATTCCTCCCATTGACCTCCTTGTCGAGGAAAGGACAAGATTACATCTGAGACCTGAGGAACATACACCGTCGATGCGAGAGGAAGAAAGACAGAAGACACTAGAGGCATGGCAAGAGAGGTGGGCTGGAGAAACTAACAAAGGTTTATGGACAAAGAGACTGATACCGGACGTGAGAGACTGGGCCGGGAGCAGATTTCGGGAGACGAACTACTTCATGACCCAGTTTCTCACGGGACATGGCTCCTTCAGGGCATTTACACTAAAAATCAAGAAATCAGAGGACGACAAGTGTAGGTACTGCAGCCTGAGGGACGACGCGGAACACACGATCTTCGAATGCATCAGATTTCAGGATACAAGGAGAGAGATGGACCTAATAGCGGGAGAAAGGTTAACACCAGACAACATCACGAAATATATGCTTGCGGACAAGAGAACATACAACCTAATAAAAGACAAGATAACCAGGATAATGAAGACTAAAGAGGAAGAAGAGAGAAAAGATCAAAACTCAAGAAGAAACACACAAGAAGGAGAACAAGAGGAATAGTAGGAACGGTGGATAGTGGAAGGATTAGAAGAGCACAAATGGAAGCAGGCAATTGGAAAAAAAGTAAAAAAAAAAAAAGACAATTCTGACCAGTGAAGCTCATGCTGATAAGGCAATTCCACGGGTCAGTCTGGAGCCGACAAGGGAGGTGGACGTTTTAGTGGGGTATACTTGCCGAGCGGCTTGGGAGTCCCCACACTGGGTAGCGGTTCTGGTTTTCTGTTGCGGGAGGCAGTCCCGCTACCCGTCTATAAAGATTTAGACCACCTCCTCGCACCAATGGGTATGGCGTGGCGAGCCCTTGAGTTGACTCGAGGGCTCGCTGGGTCATAGTTGTTGGAAAAAAAAAAAAAAAGGTTAGGTTAGGTTAGGTTAGGTTAGGTTAGGTTAGGTTAGGTTAGGTTAGGTTAGGTTAGGTTAGGTTAGGTTAGGTTAGGTTAGGTTAGGTTAGGTTAGGTTAGGTTAGGTTAGGTTAGGTTAGGTTAGGTTAGGTTAGGTTAGGTTAGGTTAGGTTAGGTTAGGTTAGGTTAGGTTAGGTTAGGTTAGGTTAGGTTAGGTTAGGTTAGGTTAGGTTAGGTTAGGTTAGGTTAGGTTAGGTTAGGTTAGGTTAGGTTAGGTTAGGTTAGGTTAGGTTAGGTTAGGTTAGGTTAGGTTAGGTTAGGTTAGGTTAGGTTAGGTTAGGTTAGGTTAGGTTAGGTTAGGTTAGGTTAGGTTAGGTTAGGTTAGGTTAGGTTAGGTTAGGTTAGGTTCCACTCCTAGGAGCTGTAAGACCTTGTCGTAGGTGGAGTGGCTCAGTAACTTCCTCCCCTCTCGCGCCGCAAGGACGGGAAGGGAGGAGTGAAGCCAAAAAACAGCTCAAGAACGTGCTCCGGGGGGTTGGATGGGAGAGGCTGGAAGTGATTCACCCCTAATCTCCCATACAAGTTTTCGGAGGAGGGGGTTTCCCACCCGACACGGCGTGTCCCGATGGCTCATAGGGTGTCTCCAGGGGGCGTGGTCAGTCATGGGGCTCGTGCTTTTCAGCGCCGGGGTCCCGTGCGTTTCTCAACGTTGTAAGGGCCCGGCGCTTTTGAGTGCTGTAAGGGACTCATGACCGACCAACCCTCGGGATAGGTGATGGATAAGGATCCAGCATAGGAACCTGAAGAATCGCCCGCGGATCAAAGGAATAGAGGAGTAAACCTCGATAAAAAACCAACAACATAGGGGTAAGCAGCTATGTTCGTGGTGTAGTGTAGGCTGTGGAAGCTACTGCGTCCGGAGGCAACCGTGAGAAAAAGCCTAGAGGAGTAAACTTCGATAAACAATCCCCACTACTAAGGTGTAAGGCATCGTGCCGAGGGTATGGAAGATGCGAGGGTTAGAGCATCGTGGACGATCCCCTTGGGGTACCTGGCGAAACCCCATTGTATATAGCCTTACCGACGTAAGCGGGGCTCTGCGTCGATGGACATACATTCCCTAGCGGATCATGGGACGTATATGGAGAAACAAAAGATAAAACCCAAAACGGATAGAAAGGATGACGACATGGCTAACGAAGTGGTACAGGAAAAGGATGAGGAAACAAGGTATACAAAGGCAGGCCTAGAAGAGCAAGAGGTCTTTAGACGAAGGGACTCACTACCTAGAACTCCAACGAGAGTCGCAAGGAAGAGCGGCTATGAAGAAGCTTACCACACCCCAAGCGGAGAGGTGGCAGAGCTGGAATTCGAGAGAATGGTGAGCTGGGAAAACGAAGACCAGAAATCGTCGTTGACTCAGCTAGGAGAGTACGAAATAAAGGGGATAGAGATTTTGGAAATCACTAGCGACGAAGAAGACAGGCCGAGTAAAAAGAAGAGAGAGGAAAAGAGGAAAGAGGACCAAAAAGAGATGACAACCAAGAGAAATAAGGAAGAAGGCAAAAGGAAAAGGGACACACAAACGGTAGAAAACGAGGAGCTGGTAGAAAACGAGGAGCTGGTAGAAGTAAGAGTAATGATGGAAAAGGTACTCGAAGGGGCGAAGCAGTTATTTGCACTGACAAAGGAAATAGTGAATACAAAGGTGGAGATAAAGGAAGGGGCAAAGAATCTATATAGGGTAATAACTAGAACCCAAAAGAAGTTGGACGCTTTTAGCGAAAGCGCATTACGTCACGAGACACAACCAACGGAACCGCTAAAGGGTACGACGACACGCGAAATTTCCACGCAGGTCGACGAAGACGCGATTCAAAGGGAAACAAAGGAGCGTGAGAGGGAGATGACAGAACGTGTGAAGGAAAGCCTAGAGTCGGGCATGACTATACAGGACTTCAGGAGCATGGTGGGTTGGGAGTGGCCAGAGGATGTATTCCACAACACAAAGACCATGACCAAGGAGGAAGTGGGAATACCGGACAACAGAGACCTGTTGGTTATTCAGGCAGGGGGGAGGGAAAAACAAAAAGAAGGGAGTTATTATGAGGAATGGGTGCGTAAACATACGGGACTCAAAGAAATGATGGAGGAAACTGAGGAGGCAGTGGACTTCATAGTTAATTTTGTAAATAGCGAAACCCGTAGAGGAAGGACGGCTAGAGGGTCTTCGGTGGCTTACATCATGAAAGCCCAGGAAGACAACGACCTCTTGTACAAAGGCGTAAGGGATTTGGTAGAGGCCATGACGGAAGTTGAGCAAAGTGGGAGCCAACCGCAGTTGAAACTCACTTGTGTTTTCGAAGAGGCGGTGGAATGGGAAAGATATAGGAAGGCCTTTGAGAGCGCCTTAGCAGGAACCTCGAGGGAAATTACACTGATTACACATAAAAGGGGGAAGAGGGAAGATAGGGGCACAATAACGGTGAGGAGGGGGGAGAAAACATATGCGGAACTTTTAAGGAACATGGAGGACAGCATCTCCATAGATGGAAGCGGTGTAAATGTTAGGAGGGTGAGAAAAACGGCGAAGGGAGACATGCTCTTGGAACTAGAGGGAGGTAGGGAAAATATAAGAAGACTTACAGGACAAATTAAGGATAGGACAGGGGCGGAGGCCGAAATGGGGGAAAAAGGGGGTCAGCTCCTCTTCCTCTATGACGTGGACTCCACCACGGAGGATGGGAAAATTTTAGGGGCAATAAGGGAGGAGATCGGTGCGGACAAGGGAAGCTCAGTATGCATCAAGACGCGCAGAAGTACCAGAAATGGAAGCGACCTGATTATGTTGGGGGCTAACAAGGAAGCTGCTGAGGCTCTAGACAGGGTGGGGAGGATAAGGATAGGACTGTGTTTCTTCAAGATAAAAATAAAGGTACAGACCAGCAGGTGTCACAACTGCTTGGGTGTGGGGCACAAGAAAGCAGATTGTAAAGAACCCAGTGCAGTGGGAAAATGTATAAACTGTTGGCAGGAGGGACACAAGGTAGCTGAATGTAGGAATGCGGCAGTCTGCAGACCTTGTGGACAATCGCACAGGGAAGATTCGACTAAATGCCCAAATTTCAAGAGATACGTGCAAATGGAAAGAGACAGGATTGGGGCAGCAAGGAGGTAATGCATCCCTATTCATTAAGTTTTTGCAAATAAACACTGGGAGGTCCACGGGGGCCCATGATGCAGCATTCAAAACGGCCGAAGAAGTGCAATGTTATTATAGTGAGCGAACCCAATATAAAATATATTGCAGCAGCGGGATGGCTTAAAGACACAAAGAAAGATGTGGCAATATATGTTAGGGACAAAAACATCAAAATATCACAGATAACCAGCGGAGAGGGATACATCAAACTGTGTTTGGAGGAAGTGGACGTGATTGCGTGCTACATATCCCCAAACATAGGTCTAGAAAGTTTCGAAGCATATATTGACGAAATCATGGGTTTAATTAGAACATCGGGGAGAGAGACCATAATAGGAGGAGACCTGAATGCAAAGGCTAATGAATGGGGATCGACAACATACGACAAGAGAGGGCTATATCTCTTGGACTGGGTCGCGCAGTTGGATTTGGTCATACTGAATGATGGACAGAAACCAACTTTCATCAGGGGAGGGTCAAAATCTTTTATGGACCTGACCATTACCACGAGAAAAATTGCGAAGAGAATGGAGGGTTGGAGGGTGCTGGACAGCGAGTCACTCTCGCTGCACCAGCATATTACGTACACAGTCAAGGGACATGAAAGGGTTTTTGGTTTTGAGGGCATTGCAAGGGTAGATATGAGTAGGTTTAGCAGGGTTTTTAAAGATAAATGGGAAATTTTGAAAAGAAGAAAAGACATCGCTTTCGAGGAAATGGACGCGCTACTAAAGGCGGCATATGATAGGGGAAAAATAAGGAAAAGGGGGAGAGCAAGAACTCACCAATATTGGTGGAATGAGGTGTTGGAGGGTTTGAGAACGGAATGCAACAGTTTGAGAAGATGTCACACTAGGGAACGGGTTGGAGAGGCGAAAGAACGTAGATGGGAAGAGTATCAGATGGCCAGAAGAGCCTATAGAAACGAAATTAAGGCGGCAAAGAGAAGGAAATGGGTGGATTTATGTAATGAACTGGAGGAGGATATATGGGGACAAGGGTACGCAATTGCGATGCGAGGAATTAAGTGTGGGGGTTTGCCATATAAGCTCACCAGAGATAAAACTGAAGAGGTGGTTGCTTCTCTCTTCCCACGTAGATTTTTGGACATGGGCAGGATTAATCAAGATAACAACGTAAATGAAGTTACCACGGCAGAAGTCAATGACGCTTGTGAAAAACTGAAGAGGGGTAAAGCACCTGGGCCGGATGGTATTTCCATCGAGTGTGTACAGTTGGTGGCAAAGGAGACGCCAGACTTCGTTACACAAATGATGAATGACCTGGTGAAGAGAAATGACTTTCCATTTCCTTGGAAGGAAGCGAAGTTGGTTTTGATCCCAAAAGCCGGAAAACCATGGGGGGAGGAAGGTTCTTACAGACCACTATGCCTCATCAATTCTTTAGCCAAACTTTACGAGCATATAATTAAGGAAAGACTTGTCAAGGAAATTGAAACGAAGGGGGATTTTGCAAAAAATCAATTCGGTTTCCGAGAAGGAAAATCCACAATCATGGCGGTCGAAGAAGTGGCGAAAATAGCGAAAAAGGCATACCTCTCAGGGACAAAGGAAAGATGGTGCGTAGTGGCCACTCTAGATGTAAAAAATGCTTTCAACACAGTTCCGATTGAAGGCATAATACAGGGTCTAGAAAAAAAGAAAATAAGCCCGTACTTGATCAATATCATCAAGAGATATTTCTGCGGACGCAAAATCCATTTAGGAGACGGACACTTCTACAACGTTACGGCAGGGATACCGCAAGGATCAGTATTGGGGCCGACGTTGTGGAACGTCTTTTATGATGACCTTCTGAAGATTAGTCCCCCAGAGGGCATTACGATGATAGGATATGCTGACGACGTTGCTCTGGTGGCTACAGCGAAAACATCAGCGGAGTTGGAAATAAACCTAAGTGAGGCTATGTGGCAGGTGAGACGCTGGCTGAGAGGTTGGGATATGCAACTCGCCGCACAGAAAACAGAGGTGACTGTCCTTGTAGGATATAGAGGTGGGAGGCTTAGGCTCGAGATAGGGGACACAATAATAACTCCAAAGGCAGATTTAAAGTACCTGGGAATCTGGTTGCAAGAGGGAGGGGGTTTCAGGAAGCATATAAATGAGGTAGTTCTGAAGGCCACAGGGAAGGTGACGGCTTTGGGGAGAATTCTACCAAATATAGGAGGACCGACAGCCGAAAAGAGGAGACTGCTGTGGGGAGTGGTGAAATCCACCATTTTGTATGGTGCTCCCATATGGGGGGGGATTGTCAGAATTGCAAAATATAAGAACATTCTGAACAGCCTACAAAGGAGAATGCTGCTGAGGGTAATTTCGGGTTACCGAACGGTATCGACCGAAGCAGTACAGGTTATCGCAGGAATACCACCAATGGACCTGTTGATATGGGAAAGACAAGAAGTCCACAAAAGGGGTAGGGAATGTAAGAGGGAAATTGAAAAAGAGGTTAGAAAAAAATGGCAAGATAGATGGGACAATACTGAAAACGGAAAATGGACCAAGACTCTGATAAAAAATCTGGAAAGTTGGATCCTCTGTCGCCACAGGAAGATAGATTACTCTGTCACCCAGGCTTTGTCCGGTCACGGCTCTTTTAGGGCATACACAAGAAAAATCAGGAAGACGGAAGATGACATCTGTATCTACTGTGGAGACAGAGATGACGTGGAACACACCATTTTCTTTTGTCGAAGATGGGACCAGAATAGAAATTGCCTTGAAAGGGAAATAGAAAAGAAGATTACAAAATCAAATATGGTAGAGCTGATGCTGCACAATAAGGACAAATGGAATGCTATAAGGAAATATCTCAAGGACATCATGAGTCAGAAAGAGAGGGAAGAACGTGCCCATCAGTGACGGCAGAGGCAGTTTTCGGCTCTGAAGTTATGCCCCCAGGGGTGGTTCCAGGGCCAAAAACAGGATGCGGTGGCGACCGAGGGGGTTTTAGTGCGGTGGGCTTTGGTTGGGGCTCCTCAATGCTGCCTGGATGTCTTGCTTGCAAGATAGCCAAGTTGGATTGAACCCTTGCTGGAGACATCCCCACACTTCCGGGGAACGGTAGAACTAGTACCCGGAGCCTGTGAGCAGGTTTCCACCTGACAAAAAAAAAAAAAAGGTTAGGTTCAGGTTAGGTTAGGTTAGGTTAGGTTAGGTTAGGTTAGGTTAGGTTAGGTTAGGTTAGGTTAGGTTAGGTTAGGTTAGGTTAGGTTAGGTTAGGTTAGGTTAGGTTAGGTTAGGTTAGGTTAGGTTAGGTTAGGTTAGGTTAGGTTAGGTTAGGTTAGGTTAGGTTAGGTTAGGTTAGGTTAGGTTCCACTCCTAGGAGCTGTAAGACCTTGTCGTTGGTGGAGTGGCTCAGTAGCTTCTTCCCTTCTCGCGCCGCAAGGACGGGTCGGGAAGAGTGAAGCTAACAAACAGCTCAAAAATGGTCAGTGGGGCACTGGTGGGGCTATTGATGTCGAGTAGGTAGCACCAATAAATGCCAGTAGAAGATGCAACACGCCCAAGTTACATCCGAACACACTGACAAGTCCTACCAGATACGGAGGGCGAACGGCGAGTTCCCGGCGCCAAAAAACGGGGACCTCTCGGCTAAGGGAAGGAAAACCCCGACAGAAAACCTGATGGAGTAAAACCAGCAGCAAAAAACCCCGAACTACGAAGGTGGAAGTCATCGTGCCGATAGTATAGAAGGTACCAGGGCAAAGGTACTTTGAACGATACCCTTGGGAAACCGGGCGACATCCCATTGCAAAAAGCCTTACTCCTGCATGCGAGGCTCTGCAGGAGTGGACGACATTTCCTTAGCTGCTCGTGGGACTGAGATGGAGGATACAGATAGAAACTTTAAAGATGACGCTGTCAGTTCAGAGGACTGGCTGAGAAATTTGGCAGGGATGACCACAGTGGGGGAAGTTTTCGGAAGAAGAGATTCGATTAACAGAACCCCCCCAAAATACCCAGTGGAAAACGAGGAAAGCGGGGCTAGCAATAGTAACGACAAGATAAGAGAAGCACAGAACACAGAAATACAAGATGAAATGAGTAAAGAGGATGGCGATGGCAGGAGAGCTAGAGGTACCAGCAAGAGACAAAGAAGTGAGGATGAGGTCCAAATAGTTGACGTGGAGGATGAGGTCTTCGTAATTGCGCAAGATAGAAAGCGTGCAAACTCCATCCCGGATCATGTTCTACTGCAAGGAACGTCAAAAACAAAAGAAAGATTTACTTTTGAAAAGGAGGTAGAGGAGACTCGTAAAGCAATGAGGAAAATGGCGGAATGTATGCAGAGACTTGTGAAAACCGTCAAGAATGTACCGAACACAAAAGTGGAGATCAAGAGCTGCGTTACTGAGGCCAAGAGGATGGTGGATTTGATGGATATACGCGTTGAAGACTTCATCTGCGCAGCGGAAGAGATTAAGAACACCCTGTTACCCCCGAGAAAGATTACCTGTGACGCTGAGACGCAGGCGAACATGCAGGTAGCCTTGGAGGAAAGAGCAAGGGAAAAGACTGAAGGTCTTAATAGGGTGGAGGACATCTTAAGCAAAGGAGGGGACTATAAGGTCTTGACCGGTATCCTGGACAAGGAATGGGCTCCAGAATCCTTTAGATCAACAGCAGTGGAAGCGGGAGGTTTAAAGGGAGTGGGGACAAATGACAATTTGGCTATAATGACTGATCCCGGTAGATGTAAAGATAAGGGAAACTTTGTGGAGCTAGAGCAAAAAATGCCGGAGCTAGCAAAAATCTTGAAAGAGGGAACAACGGAAGGGATGTTGGAGTACGTTAAGTACAACACCTCCTTCACAGACAGTAAGGGGGTACATAACACTAGAGTCTGCACGCATTTTGCGTTACCTGTGGAAATGGACAACAGCGGTATAACGGATACAAAAGTCATTTATGAGGTAATGCACCAATTGAAGCAGAAATGTGGTGAGTTGGAGATTGAGGAATGCAAGGTGCTCGTCGATCACGAAAAAGAAGTGGCCTATTTACGAAAGATTGTGGAATTCATCTTTCGAAATGCCAACACTAAGATTATCCTAAGGGGCCGGCACACAAAGACGGCTCTACCAGTCACTAAGAAAATGACAGGGCAAGTGATAATAAAAGCAACATCGGACAGGTCATACGCCGATATCTTCAAGGATGTAAAGGAGAAGGTTAATCCTGAAGATTCCTCTGTCGAAATAAAGTCTGTGAGGAAAATGAGGAACGGAGATATCTGCCTAGAGGTGCATGGTGGGGACTCGAAGGCAGCAATATTGAGGGACCAGATCCAAGTTAGTAAGGTGGGCGAAGCCTATATCAGAAGGGACACGACCACAGTAGTTCTAACAAACATAGACCCAACCATTGAGGAACAAACAATTCTGGATAGGATCGAGGAAACCTCCCCCGGAAGTAACCCGAAGATGATATCTCTGAAACAGGGTTTCAGTGGAAACTGCTCCGCAATTATTGAACTAGGCAAGAGGAACGCCCAGGATATTACGAGGCTTGGGGGAGTTAAAATTGGGTGGTGGACATGCCGTGTAAGACCAAGGGAGGGGATAGTACGCTGTTTCCGGTGCCTCCAGGTCGGACATAGAAGAGATACGTGCACTGGAGTAGATCGCTCCATGGCATGCCTTAAGTGTGGCAAAGACGGGCATAAAGCTAAAGACTGCAAGGATAATCCTTTTTGCCTGCAATGCAACGTGGTTGGGCACAGAACGGATAGCATGAAGTGTTCATACTTCAGAGTACTAGCTGCTGGAAAGGATAAGGGCAGATATAGGAGCAGAAATCTTAGCACTGCCAGCAGCAGGGGGAATCCGGGTGGCCCGATAAGGAACCCATAATATCGTAACCAGTGTATATAGTATATATAGAGTAAGAGTAGGATTAGATATAAGCAAGTTATTTTATCTTTTTATTATGACCATAAAAGTCTTACAGATAAATGTGGACAGGAGAGCAAGGGCACAGGACTTGGCGATGGCCACGGCGGATGCCCTTGACATAGACATTATTGCCATACAGGAACCGAACAGAGCAAGGACCCAAAAAGACCACAGATGGATTGCGGACGACAACTCTGCTATCTTCTGCAGGAATAGGAGGTGTGAAGCAACAGAACACAGTGCGAGTAATGGTTACACTAAGCTGCGCATGAAGGAGTGGACTCTGTATAATTTTTATGTATCGCCGAATGTCAACTTTGAGGCCTACAAGACGTCAGTGAGTTATCTGATGGATGCAATCCAACAGGAGAGGGGAGAGGTGATGGTGTTGGGTGATTTCAACTCCAAGTCAGCTTTGTGGGGAGCCGCCCAACAGGACAAGCGCGGAGAATTTCTGGCTGATTGCCTCATGGCACTCAATCTCGTAGTTTTGAATACAGGAACTTCCCCAACTTTCGTCAGAAGGGAACAAAAATCTATTATTGACATCTCCATGTGTTCTTATGGTTTAGCCCGGAGGATAGCTAAATGGTCGGTTCTTGGTGAAATGGAATCCCTGAGCCTGCATAGGTATATTTATGTGGAAATTGACCTTACCATCGACAAAAAGAGCTATTGCGGTGGAAAGTGCTTTATGGACAAGGGAATGTTCAGGGCCGCGATCAGCCTGACATCCAATACTAGGGGAACTACTCAGGATACTCTGGAGGCCATCAAAGAATCGCAGAAAGCTAGTGTGATGAGGACCTGCATACCTAAAAAACGAATGCCGGTGTGGTGGAACGAAGTGATTGAGAAGACTAGGAGAGCGTGTGTGAAGAGCAGAAGAAGATCGACCAGACTGAGGGGAAATCATGGGTTACCGGAGATAGTTCAACAGGCTGAGAGTGAATACAAGAGCCTAAGAAAGGAACTCAGGAGTCTAATACTGGGATCCAAAAAGGAATGCTGGGAAAAATTGTGTAACGAACTGGAAGGCGATCCTTTTGGGCAAGGATATAAAATAGTCACTAACAAGCTTAGCAACATGTTAACACCGTATGAAATTCCTGAGGAGCGGAGGCTACAGATTGCCAGAGAGCTCTTTCCACCGACGAGTGACAGGGTTCGAACAGGGAGAGCGCTGAATGCCTCTCCAGTATTGGCTACAAAAGAGGAACTGCGAGAAGCTGCGGGGAAGTTGAAGGTGGGGAAAGCGCCAGGACCAGACGGAGTACTGGCTGAAAGTATCAAACTGGCGGTTGAAGAGATCCCGGAAGAGATGCTTTCTATGGTTAACCAAATTATAATGACCATGGAGATTCCAAAGGCGTGGAAACGAGCTAAGGTTTGTCTGATACCTAAAGGGGATCCTGCGGCATCCAAATTTAGGCCCATATGTTTAATAGACACAGCTGCCAAGATGTTTGAGCACATCGTGAAGTTGAGACTCGAAAAGGAATTAGAGGAGAATGGTTTAATATCTGAAAATCAATTTGGTTTCTGTAAGGGAAGGTCAACCGTAAATGCGGTCCAAAAGGTGATTGAGCTGGCAAACAAAGGAAAATGGAAATGGGGGGCGATCATCTTCATTGATGTTAAAAATGCGTTCAACACAGCTAAGTGGGGACATATCATCCAGACCTTGGAATATATGGACATCAGTCAATACCTGGTGAACATTGTGAAGAATTACTTCCGTGATAGATGCATTTTGGTGGGAAAGAAAGAGATGTCAGTTTCGCAGGGAGTCCCCCAAGGCTCTGTCCTTGGACCGGTTTTGTGGAACGTTCTTTATAATGGAATTCTGGAGTTAAATCTCTCAGGAAACTGCAACAAGGTTGCATATGCAGATGATTTGGCTTTGATTATAAATGGAAATGACAAGGAGGAACTCATGTTCGAGGCAGATATGGCGCTGCGAAAAATTGAGAGATGGATTGAAAGTAAAGGCCTGGAACTTGCTCCAGAAAAGACGGAAGCTCTTATAATAAAGGGCCCGAGGAACAGGGAAGGAGTCCGTTTCTCCCTAGGGGAACTAAAAATCGTACCAAAACGAGCGGTAAAGTACTTGGGGGTTCATTTGGACGACAAACTGATCTTCAGTGAACATGTGAGGAGAATATGCGAGAAGGCCTGCAGGCAGGTGGCGGCATTAACTAGGATTTTGCCCAACATGAGAGGTCCTGGGTATTACAGTAGAAGGGTGCTGTACGGCGTCGTTGCCTCTATTCTTCTATACGCAGCCCCGGTGTGGGGAAAGGTCATACACCTAAAGAGATATAGAGATATGTTGATATCTATTCAGAGAAGAATGCTGATTAGAGTTGTGAGTGCCTACAGAACGGTGTCGGCGGAAGCAGTAGCGGTGATCGCAGGGATCCCTCCGATAGACCTTTTGATAGAGGAGAGGAGCAGGCTTGCCCTCAGGAAGACAGTTACCACAGATATAAGAGAGGAAATGCGGAGGGAGACCATTGCTAAGTGGCAACAGAGGTGGGATGGTGTAACGTCGGTTGCACAGTGGACGAAGGCATTGATCCCGAACCTGAACGAGTGGCTGAGCTGCAAGCATTCGAGAACCAATTATAATGTGTCACAGGTGCTGACCGGACACGGGAGTTTTAGGACCTTTCTGCACAGAATCAAAAAAGTGGACTCAGATAACTGTGTGTACTGTTCTCAGAGGGATGATCCCGAGCACACAATATCAGCGTGTAACAGGTGGCACACCCGAAGACAAGAGATGCAAATAAGAATGGCGGCACCAGTATCCACAAAGGGTCTGTTAACATGGATGTTAATAAGCAAGGGGAACTGGGAAGTTGGTGAAAGGTTTATCACTGAGATAATGGGGAAAAAGGCGGAAGACGAACGGCAGGGCGAGAGATAAGGAGTATAGACAATTACAGAATCCTTTGGCCTGATGTAATGTCTCATAAGACGGTCCCGGGCCTTGGGGGTATTCTCGTAGGGGGTGGTTTTAGTGAGTATTAGGAGTCTCACACTATCGGGGAAGGGGAGAACCTGTACCCGGTGCGCATAAAGCGTTTCCACCCAACAAAAAAAAAAAAAAAAGGTTAGGTTAGGTTAGGTTAGGTTAGGTTAGGTTAGGTTAGGTTAGGTTAGGTTAGGTTAGGTTAGGTTAGGTTAGGTTAGGTTAGGTTAGGTTAGGTTAGGTTAGGTTAGGTTAGGTTAGGTTAGGTTAGGTTAGGTTAGGTTAGGTTAGGTTAGGTTAGGTTAGGTTAGGTTAGGTTAGGTTAGGTTAGGTTAGGTTAGGTTAGGTTAGGTTAGGTTAGGTTAGGTTAGGTTAGGTTAGGTTAGGTTAGGTTAGGTTAGGTTAGGTTAGGTTAGGTTAGGTTAGGTTAGGTTAGGTTAGGTTAGGTTAGGTTAGGTTAGGTTAGGTTAGGTTAGGTTAGGTTAGGTTAGGTTAGGTTAGGTTAGGTTAGGTTAGGTTAGGTTAGGTTAGGTTAGGTTAGGTTAGGTTAGGTTAGGTTAGGTTAGGTTAGGTTAGGTTAGGTTAGGTTAGGTTAGGTTAGGTTAGGTTAGGTTAGGTTAGGTTAGGTTAGGTTAGGTTAGGTTAGGTTAGGTTAGGTTAGGTTAGGTTAGGTTAGGTTAGGTTAGGTTAGGTTAGGTTAGGTTAGGTTAGGTTAGGTTAGGTTAGGTCAGGTCAGGTCAGGTCAGGTCAGGTCAGGTCAGGTCAGGTCAGGTCAGGTCAGGTTAGGTTAGGTTAGGTTAGGTTAGGTTAGGTTAGGTTAGGTTAGGTTAGGTTAGGTTAGGTTAGGTTAGGTTAGGTTAGGTTAGGTTAGGTTTAGGTTTAGGTTTAGGTTTAGGTTAGGTTAGGTTAGGTTAGGTTAGGTTAGGTTAGGTTCCACTCCTAGGAGCTGTAAGACCTTGCCGTAGGTGGAGTGGCTCAGTAACTTCCTCCCCTCTCGCGCCGCGAGGACGGGAAGGGAGGAGTGAAGCCAAAAAACAGCTCAAGAACGTGCTCCGGGGGGTTGGATGAGAGAGTCTGGAAGTGATTCACCCCTAATCTCCCATACAAGTTTTCGGAGTAGGGGGTTTCCCACCCGACACGGCGTGTCCCGATGGCTCATAGGGTGTCTCCAGGGGGCGTGGTCAGTCATGGGACTCGTGCTTTTCAGCGCTAGGGTCCCGTGCGTTTCTAAACGTTGTAAGGGCCTGGCGCTTTTGAGCGCTGTAAGGGACTCATGACCGACCAACCCTCGGGATAGGTGATGGATAAGGATCCAGCATAGGAACCTGAAGAATTGCCCGCGGATCAAAGGAATAGAGGAGTAAACCTCGATAAAAAACCAACAACATAGGGGTAAGCAGCTATGTTCGTGGTGTAGTGTAGGCTGTGGAAGCTACTGCGTCCGGAGGCAACCGTGAGAAAAAGCCTAGGGGAGTAAACTTCGATAAACAATCCCCACTACTAAGGTGTAAGGCATCGTGCTGAGGGTATGAAAGATGCGAGGGTTAGAGCATCGTGGACGATCCCCTTGGAGAACCTGGCGAAACTCCATTGTATTAGCCTTAGCGTGGTAAGGGCGCACTGCCACGCCGGACATACTTTCGACCCAACTCGTGGGATTCATATGGAACATATAGGAAAAATTACCTGGGAAATAGGGGGGAAAATAGAAGATACGAAACTTTCGATGAGTGGAAAGGACAAGATACGCATCGATAGCCCGACTTCGGGGCCTTCTGCGATAGTAAAAACCGTAGATAAAGGGACGGCTGGAAGCAGTCATGGAGACGCTCTGAATGCGACGATAGACGAAAGAGTAGAGGACGAGGCTGAAAAGGCAAATGCAGAAACTGAAAAAATAGGTGAAGGGCGGCAAACAGAGGAAAAGATCGAAGAAAAAATAGAAGAGGAGGACTTGCAGCACGAGTGCAGCATACTACACAACATAATGTTTGGGGAAGAAAGCGAGGGCAATCATAGGAAAAAGGTTAGAAGGACGTCAGAAGGAAAAAAAGATGGAAACAAAAGGAAACGGCAAGAAGATCAGGACAGCCTGGAGGATGAAAAAGGCCTGGATAAGTTACAAAATAAACTTCTGGAGCTGAGGAAGTTAGTGGAGAATGACGACAAGGTGAACAATACGATCAAGCAGCTCATTGGGGAGGCGTTGACAGTATGTCGGAAAATTAAAAAGGTCCCAAATAAATGTATGGAGACGCAAGTGGAGGAGAAAGACATCGAGTTAGCAAAGGAAATCAGGAGGAAACAGCAGGATGAAAAAGTGAGGAAAATCTTAGAAGAAAAGGAGGACAACAAAGAAGCTTTTTTAAAGGTATTAGACCACGAATGGAAGGAAGGGTCCTTCAAAAAAACACAAAAAGTGAACAGACGTGATAGCGAGGAAGCGGATACGCAGACTATCGCCGTACTGGCGGATAGTAAAATGCGGATGGAACGGTGGACGGGGACAGGATGGCCGATACAGTGCCGGAACTCTCGAAACTATGGGCGGAGGAGATAACGGTGGACCAAATTGAGTATATAAGGACGAACCTTACCCTAGAGAGCAAGAAAGGGACAGAGATAAAGAGTAAAATGGTGTACTTACTCCCTACCTTGCTGGACGGCTCTGGCATAACGAACGTGGAAAGCGTCTTTGGACTATTCAATGACCTAAGAGAAGAGACGAGAGGAATCGAGAATAAAGGAAGACTCAAAATAATGATAGCCGGTAAAACCGAGGAAGCCTACATAAGGAAAATAGCGGAATATACCTTCAGAAATGAGGAGAAATGGACATCCATCGAGATGATAACATGCTCAGCTCCCGAGGAGCCTAGGGAAGGTAGATCGAAAAGATCTGAGGGGGTCATAATCAGGGCACAGGGGAAACCCTACGCGGAGGTCTTAAGGGAAATAAAGAAAAAGGTGGACGTGGAAAAAATAGGAGTACAAGTCAATAAGCTCAGGAGAACTGAGAAGGGAGATCTACTTATAGAAGTGGAAAGTAGAGAAGAAGCTAAAAAACTGAGGGCCGATATAAAAACTAACGTGGCGGGCGCGATGACTGTACAGACAAATAATGATTTGACGGTATACATCTCAGCGATCGATGGAGCATTCAGCCCAGAAGAAGTAAAGAAAGAGGTGGCGAAGAATGTGTATGGGCTACGAGCTGAAGATATCAAGAGAGTAACGCTGAGGGAGACAAGAGATGGAAACCAGGTGGCAACCTTATCCATGGAGAAGAAACGGGCGATAGACCTAGACAGGTTAGGCAAAGTGAAGATCGGATACATAAACTGCAAGGTTAGGCTGAGAGAGGCGATAACCAGATGCTTCAGATGCCTGAAAACCAGGCATTTCTAAAAATGGGTCCAGATGATTTTAGGTTTGTACCCATAAGAAGAAAAAAGAATCCAGCTACATGCGCCAACAATGCGACGTTTCAAGTTTTCAAAACGGGTCGTACCGAAAGGAATAAAGATTCACGTAGCAAATTGCTTGAAACCAGTGGTCACACGACTAATAACTAAGAAAAGAGAAGGATATAGAAATGAACTCAAGTAGTGACGTGTGGGCAATCACCTATTAACTTTTAAATGTCAAGTTAATGCTTAATGCTATGATGATTGTTTCGCACGTATCATTTCCAATATCTGAAGATTCTTTTTAGGACAAGAACTCAAAACAAAATAAATCGAAATATATGGATAAGTTACAAGTTTTGCTTCATTTTTATGCTGATAAATTAACTCCCTTATAAAATGTGTCATTCAATGATGACAGTTTTGTCATTTTGATAGCGATGGAAAAAGGTGCATCCCCTTCAATACAATTCAATATTTTTAAAGACTGCGCAAGGTGGGTCGAGAAAATTGGCAGACGACAAATGGACAACAGAAAATTATATAGATAAATAAAATATCTGCAACTAAAATTGGACTCGACATAACAAATAATAAAATTACCAAACATTCAAACGGTGCTAGTAGTTTTCCAGTTAGCCATAGCTGGAGTAAGTGACCAACAACTTATAAATATTATGCGACTCTCATCATAATCTTCTATTAAACCCTATCTCCAAATTGACATCACGAAAATCTTATAAGTTCCTTACGAGCCTCGAATAAGAGAGATCAACATGAATATTCCACATGTGTGAATACCAGAGGAGATTTTTAAATCGGTACACCAAACCAATTAATTTATAACAATTGTGTATTTAATTACTGTTCATTCAAATAATTTAATTGTATCAATAAAGATAATTATTTTTGTTGTTCATTCATATATTAATTTAACTTGCAAAAACACACTCGAGCTTTTCTTTCAAAGGATAAACTTCTTTTTGTGAATCAAAATTTTTCCATCGGTAATTTTATGAGAAAAACTGATCTTACAAAAAGAAATTTAACCGTCAGCAGCTGTAGTGTACAGTTTGGTAAAAAGATTCCGAGTAACAGTTTCTGCGATGAATCAGAAAGCAGCCGGTCGACCCAGAACCACGAGAACGCCAGACAATATCGACAGGGTACGGCGCGCTGTAAATCGCCATCCCAGGCGGTCGGTACGTAAACATGCGCAATCACTGCAATTGATACGCGCTTGTGATCAACGAATATTACGAAGGACAGGTTCGAGGGACTTAAGACCAACTAGGTAGATCCAGTATTTTCCAACGGCCGGTTGTCTACCACATTTTGCACCATTGCAATGTTTCTGTTCGATCGTATGTGTTCACTTAATACGGTCCCAACTGCATTTCCTTATGTGGTTGCTGTAAATTTGAATAAATAACAGAAACTAGAAAAGTATATCTAAAATCAGTTCTTATTGAGGTAGGTACATTGGAATGTTCAATTTTAGGACTGCTTATAGAAAAACTTTTTTATTTTTATTAAACTGTCAATACAAAGACGAGAACAAAAAAATCCTTGCGCCAAGTGGAATAATTCCTTTGCTATTCAGATCTGTTAAGGTTTGTTGTTGGCGCCTGAATAAAGATGAAAGTAGTAGTACCACCTGAAATAAAATTTGAAATTAAAACAAATAACTATTTCCACCTTAGACTAATAATACACCCAAGACACAAAGTGATTAGGTAATTCATAAAATGTATGTAAATAAATTTTTCGTCGCCAGCGGCGTGCTATTTCAACAACTTCGCAACTTAAAACTACTAATACAATAGTACCAGTTTTATTGTACCGGGTGTAAGTTGTTCTAAAGTAAGTGTAATGACATTAATGTAAAGCAATGTTGTCAGATATATTTTCTAGAATTGTTAGACTCACTATACACATGTTCTCCTTACTTCAGTAAACTGATAGTTCGTGATGTTCTTAGAAAGCTAGTTTTGAAATATTTAAAAGAAAAGACATAATATAAATTCATTAGTAAGCATTGAAATAAATCGCTTAAAATTGCTGGAAAAAGAAAAATTTATTAAAAACACTTTATGTATGTTACTATATTTAGGAAAATTTTGAATAGCTGAGAATCGAATAAACCCAGTCCAGTATTTGGCATAATATAACGAAGTAACCGGTCAGTTTTAATGCCGTCTTCACACAAAATGTGGTATCAGATATGGATTCCAGTTCTGAAAGTGATTAAGATTTGAAAGTTTTATGCTAAAGCCAAAATAGACTTTAAAAACTTTTTTAATATTTCAATAATTATAGTAACTAATGCATGATGGTTTCAATTAACTATTAACATTTTATGGTAAATTAAAAGAGTTCCTTTATGACTAAAGAACTAAAAATCACGATTAGAATATCTAAAAATAGTACTAGTTGCATACATTTGGGAAATAGCGGGCAGCGCGTGGTGCGTTTGAGGATACCGAATGCATTGAGTGCGTAACATTTTTAGTCCTCCTAATTAAAATTAAGTTTCTTGCTTATTATCCAGTCGATTTTAGCAAACAAAAAACCATTAGAAGCAGAAAAGAAAGGGCTATTTCCTTTGTTCCAGGATATTTTTAGATTGGAGTTTTTGTTTCGCCGCAATGGCGATGAACAACAATTGAAAAGTGTCTTTCAAACACTACTGTTACCGTTTAGCCACAAATCACAGAAATAAAATTCATTGTCCGTTTAAACTAATGTAACTTTTAAAAAGAATTTTTTTTTGTTAGTTTCCGTTGAAAGTAGAGGATCCGCCTTTAACCAGTTCATAGAACTCGTCTTGAGGAATTAATTGTTTTTTCAAATTTTTTCAACAAAAATGCTCCCCACACCCTTCCCCAGATAACGATTTTTATACTGCCGGGTACATTCGACTTAGGAAGGGATACGCTATCACATAAATATGTCAAAATATTTTAAAAAAGAGTTGCACACGGAATTAGTTTCTAGACGACTTTTCAATCTTTGAGAACTATACTATAAGTATTTTTGGCATCCCTTATCGTTGGACTTCTTGGTGTGATGGGTTAGCGCGTGCCTTCCACAGTGAGGGTCGTCGGTTCAAATCCTATCGATATTACTACACATTTTATAAAAAAAAATTTCATGTTTTAACACTAACTATCATAGTTTCGCCAAGAAATATAATAAAAGCGATATGTAAGTCAAATGCCAGAAGGTAGTCACTAATGAATCACTTTGTGTACTTTTATATAGCTCAAAGATGGGAAGTAGACGAAAAAATCCATTACCTAAGTTTATTTAATTAGGTACCAGCTATCTATCTTGAAAGTTAAACAAAATGAAAAAAAATATCTATTCATTTCAAACTTAAAATAAACAATATTCGGAACCTATTCATACTCAATAATCAACGTAAAGAATGGCAAAACGGGATAAGTATGTATATACACTCATGGACAAAATTATCGAATATTTTTTAATTTTCATAATTTCTTTTTGCAAATATAAATTCCGATTAATCAAGTCATTTAAATACTATGAATTAGGAAAAACAGTTTATTTGATAATATTTCAGTGCACAATATCAAGTTTTTATCGGAAGAAAATCGTGAAAAAATAAAATGCCAAGTTTTATGAAAATTAAGGATATTTACTGTATACTCAAATGCTACTTGGATGACAAATACAAGTCTTTTGATTAAGATTAGAGCATAGTTAGTAACGAGTATTCCCCCCTCGAGCTCTAATTACTGCTTGCATTCTTCTCGGCATGCTGCTAAGTAGAGTTTGGATAAAATCTTGAGGAATCGCGTTCCACTTATCTTGTGAAGCCGTTCTATTGTACTTGGAACGGGATGTCTTCGTCGTATGCGGCATTTAAGATAATCCCACATGTGTTCTATGTCAGGGCTATATGGTGGACAATCTAATCTTCGAATTTGGACCGCACCAAGGTAATTAGTCACTATGCTAGCTGCATGCGGTCGAGCATTATCGTCCATTAATATGAATCTATCGTATCCAATTTGGCCGTCATATGGCGTCATATGGCTAAACATGATCTTGCAGTATGTTTTCCATATACAAGTCACTAGTCACTTGTCCAATGACTTCCACGAGTTCGGTGCGTCCGTCCCGACTAATACCTACCTCCCCAGAACATTATACCGCCACCTCTACAACTAACGATCTCCATTAGATTGTAGCTGGCGTACCGTTTCCCAACTCTTCTGTGGACGTGGTTTCGTCCTCAATTGATATTGTACATCTCATGCGCCCTTGACCGGGTCTACGTACGAAATTTCCTGTCTCTTAGTACCTTTATAAAATATTCGATACTGTAGATTGACCGCTTATCAGACGTCCTGCAATATCTTTTTGTTTACAATTTGTACCGCTTCAACTTCATTGCAGTGTCTAACTGGTGGCATATTGATGTTTTTAATAAAGAACACACAAACACTATTGACTATAACTTAAGGCTGCTGCACAATTGCCCGGGAACGAGAACCTGAACGAGAACCAGAACGGAAACGAGAACGAAATATTATATTAGATGCACAACAACGAGAACGAGAACGGAAATAGTGGGGATGTTTGACATTTTCTGGAGATATTTATTTTCTAAAACACTGTCAACTGTGACTCAATAACAAACTTCCGAATGTCATATCAATCATTTTTTATATAATGGATGTTATTATTGGCCACTTCCTCTTCATAAAACTGGCCAGCACATTAATTGCTTCTTTTTGGGGCCACTTTTACATTAGTCTGAGAGATTCTCATGCAACGAGGTTATGTATGGTTATGTTTGCATCAAACAGGTTGCTGCGTTCGTATTGGCTCAACTATTATCATTATATACCATGTGCTTTGATTGGCTCCGGGAATGCAACGGTAACGGGAAAGTTAAACCAACCAACTTTCAAGTTCTCGTTCCCGGGCATCTTCCCGTTCTCGTTACCGGAAATTGGTTATGCATGGGTACAATAAAATATGTGTATCTTAACTTTTTTCCGTTCTCGTTCCAGTTCACGTTCCCGTTCTTGGGTAATTGTGCAGCGGCCTTTAGTTAATTACACTACAATAACTCAATTCCGAGCTTAATTCCCATTTCTGAAAATACGTGAAACGAATTGTTTTTGATAAAATGCGAGAGAGACAATAACATGCGCCATTAATGTCAATTACTAGATGAATAACATCAGCACATATGAATTTACGGTGATTTTTAAAAATTATTTTGAGATAATAGTTATTACAAAAAATATTCGATAATTTTGTCCATGAGTGTAGAAAGATAGAATAGTATACTTCAACGAGTGTAGAATGATGGCTATTATTCACGCGGATGAAGTTTCCAATACGAGCGAGCGCAGCGAGTGACTTTTGGAATCATCCAAGTGAATAATAGCTATTCTACACAAGTAAAAGACTATACTTTCTCCACGACTATGCATTAAAAAAAATTCTTCCATTGGGAATCGAACCTCGATCGCCCGCGTAAGAGTCAAGTAATCTACCACTGAGCTATCGACCACATTTACTTATGAAAATGTAAAGAACATAAATATAGGCAACTCATATTTTTAATAGAAACCCTTACATTTTTAAATGAAATTATAACATTATTAGGAATAATAATAATAATAATAGAGATAACATGAATATACAGCGTGTCCACGGATGGGGTATCCTATAGGTGAAAAATGTTTAAATATTAGTTTTAGCGAAAAATGTCATTCTTGATAAAAAGTTTTGCTTGTTCTGAAACCCCATAAAATGAAATAAAATTCAAGTTTTTAAAAATCCGTCTCATTTTATAGCCAGTTTTATGAAAACCGTATGAATTTTTGCACTAAGTTCGAAAATAATGTATTGATCTAGTGAGTGACGTTTACGATGTACCAAGTAACTGTCAACTTTTATAAATAATTTTCAAATTGTCATTCTTTAATAAATATTTGACAACAATGTTAACTATTCAACAAAGAGTATATCTTATTAAGTGTTATGGTATTGGGGAAGTTTCGTACCAGTTTGCAATTGCAAAATTTCACGAAAAATATCCAGATGTACCCATTACACGGTGTGGATTAAAAAAATTAATAAAGAAGTTTGATGAGACAGGATCTGTTCAAGACAAAAAGAAATTGAAAAAGGCGTACGTTGAGGAGGATGATGCAGCTAGTGCACTAGCTATGCATTCGTTAGGGGAAAATCCCAAGTTGAGTCTACAAAAAGAGCAGTGGAGGTTGGTTTTTGCAAGAGTCACTTACAGAAAATATTTAAGCAAAACAAAATTCATCCATTCAAACCGAAATTTATTCATTTCTTACAAGATTGTGATTATAACACTAGGTTAGACATTTGTGCGATGATTGGTGAAAAACTTATGCATGACCGATTCTTTCACAATAATATTTTGTTTTCTGATGAAGCAACGTTTACAACAAACGGAGTCGTTTCTTTCCAAAATTGTCGATATTGAGCTAGTGGGATTTTCCCCTAACGAATGCATAGCTAGTGCACTAGCTGCATAATCCTCTTCAACGTACGCCTTTTTCAATTTCTTTTTGTCTTGAACAGATCCTGTCTCATCAAACTTCTTTATTAATTTTTTTAATCCACACCGCGTAATGGGTACATCTGGATATTTTTCGTGAAATTTTGCAATTGCAAACTGGTACGAAACTTCCCCAATACCATAACACTTAATAAGATATACTCTTTGTTGAATAGTTAACATTGTTGTCAAATATTTATTAAAGAATGACAATTTGAAAATTATTTATAAAAGTTGACAGTTACTTGGTACATCGTAAACGTCACTCACTAGATCAATACATTATTTTCGAACTTAGTGCAAAAATTCATACGGTTTTCATAAAACTGGCTATAAAAATAAGACGGATTTTGAAAAACTTGAATTTTATTTCATTTTATGGGGTTTCATAACAAGCAAAACTTTTTATCAAGAATGACATTTTTCGCTAAAACTAATATTTAAACATTTTTCACCTATAGGATACCCCATCCGTGGACACGCTGTAGGTACTTAATTTAGATTCATTCTTTTGCAAAATTTATGGTGAAGTTATTACAATTTCTTATATTTAATGTGGTTGGTATTGAATTATGATTATATGATTTTATTTTGACGTTTCAAACGACGCACAGAAGGGATTTGCGTAGTTAGGTATTTGACGTTTTGAAAGAGACGATTTGATTTATTCATTTTAGCGTGATTTCTGATAATCATAGAATGTGATTGGCTAACGAGAAATAATTATTTTTCATTCTTCACTGGTGTGAAGAATTTATATCATTATTCAGCTAAATATGTAAAAATAATTTTTAGACGACGCCATCTGAAAGTTGCTCATTCTGTATTCATTTACATACCGAAAGTTGCGTTTTGAGTGTTCCATGTAGTGAAAGTGACAGTTCCGTACTGCAAAACACTTTCGGGACGCTCTGGAGTAGACAACTTTAACTTCCTTAAATGTGACTATAGCCACTTCAATGTTGACAGTTGACAGTTTCACTTCGATGATTTTGCATAACCTTAAATTTTTAATTTTCTGAAATTATTTGTTTTATCCGAAGTTTTGTCTAAATTAATGAATAACAATGAATGATGATGAAAAAGAAAACATCAGCGATGAAGAGTTACTCGAATCCACGCTACCTGATCTCACCGAAGAAAGCAAATTCTCTATTATTTATTTTCTTTCCTCAGTGTAATCGAAAAAGTTTTGGATCCTATGCGTCGTCTAAAAAATGTTGTGTACGCCGCGGCTGAAATACTACTTTGTTGGGCTCGTCTGTTGCTGGCCTCGCTTCGCTCGTCTCGCAATTTTCAGACTCGTCCAACAAAGTAGCTCTTTCAGTCCTTGTCATACAAATAACTATTGTGCATTATTATCGAGGGGCTGACCACTCTCCGCAATACATGTACGTTCAGTCCGCATTGCGATCACATTTTTCGAATTATATCGCATTTTTATAAAATTCGCCGCATTTTTTCACATTTTCCGCATTTCACCACATTTTTACGCATTTCACCACATTTTTACGCATTTTGCTGCATTATCAGTTAATGCGAAGTAGAGAAGAGAGGTCTTGATTCGGATACGGCCGACACCGAAGCCGACATATTCTATTACATGCAGTGGTTTAACGTCATTTAAAGAGTGAAACAGCAAGCGCCAAACGTGATGGCGAGCCCGCCTCCATGCGCACAAACTCATTTTCAATGTTACCACCCACTACAGCTCTTGCAAGACATATAAATGCTCTGTACAGAGGCGTATCATTAGTTGTCCTCCAATTCTGTTGGCGTTTGGCATTGTCTGAATAATTTTTGTGTTGTTTCTGAAAAAATGTCATCGCCTAACAAAAAACCAGTTATCAAGAGTCAGGCACGTGAAATAATTTTTAAAGTGTTCAATTATTTCCAAAGTGTCAAATGTGAGTCGGATACGTTATCAAATGTGAAAAATAAAACATCTCTCGCTACAGGTAACATTAAATAAATTTCAAAATTAACTATTTTGGAAGATGTGAGGAAACTGGCGGAGCACGAGTTTGATCAAATCACTTCCGAGGAATGGCAAAAGCGTTGCCGACATGTAGTAGATATAGAGCGGAAATATTGGGAAAATGAAACATTCACAGATGTTCAAACATAGGTAAATCCAGTGGTTATAAATTTAAATGACGATAGCAGCACAAGCAGCAGTGAAGTTGAAGAAAATTTGTATTCAGATAGTGACTGATTAAAGTTTATTTTTTAATAAGTGTATCATTATATCACATTTTAATGAACTGTACTACCACCTATAATACTGAATAAAATATGAAAAGAAATTACAATGAAATCATGTTCCATGCTACCCTAATTAAAACTAATTATAGGTACGACACTGACCGGCAAGGGGCTTATCGTAATCCAATAGTAATTTAGTTGGGAGAGTCTATACCTGCGCGATCGCTCGCCATCACGTTTGGCGCTTGCAGTAGGTTAGTTTGTGTTAGTTCTACTTATTTCGGGTTTGTTGGGGATGGTCTGGACGCATATCTCGGAAAATTTGGCAACACATTTTTTTAGATTTTGGACCTACCCGAGGGCCTACCTCAGGATTCGTCAAATACACAGACCAATATTTCAACAAGTTATACAAGCTTTGGATCTGAATCAAATTTATCTGCCTTATTACCTTGAAAAATTATTAGAGAATAATGGTTTTGACAACAACTATTCTTTGGCTAATTTTAATTTAGAAGAGGACTGTACAGAACTAGAAAAATTCGCGCGAAATGAGCTAAGAATTTTCATAGAAGACATTTCAAATCAAGAAGAAGAAAAAAGCAATGATAACAAGAATGTATGGCATATACACTGATCACAAAGATTCATTCAAAATATTACGAGGTCATAACAAATCTTGTGATTGAATCAAAAAATTATTTAGAAAAGCGGGGTCAAAAAAGAAAAAAACGAAGGCATTGCAATGCAAGTGAGTACTTATACAAAACATTTACTAAAGTAGAAAATCGGAGAAAATACTGGGTGTTATCCAATTTTAACACGCACTACAAGAGGCATTTTAAAACTTATGAAAATAAACAAAACTATCTTGAAAATGGAGAAACTTCTACAAAACAAAATTCCAGCAAAAATCAGCTACACTTTGGTCATTTGTTACACTTGAAGGGGCACAGAGCAGTTTAGAACCTTCAAATTGTCTTGCAATAAGTGGAAATATAAAAGACCAAGAAAATATTCATGATATTGTGGATCGAATTACAGAAGACACGATACAGATAACAGAATCTTAGACAGATTTCCCACTAGCTTCTCTAAACCAAAATAGAAATTGTGACCCACTAGAACAAGATGTAATAATATCAGACGTTTTGTTATCTGATAGCGATATATCCAGGGATATATCCTCAAGTGTTTCGCTGAATAATACTCCCAAGAACATTCCTGATACAGACAAAAATGGCAAGTTTTTTTCGAGGGGTGGAATTGCTAATGAGAAGGCAAGTCCTAATTCTGCCCGTGAAAACGTGCCTTCTCAAGTATGCAAAACTAAAACACCATGTAGGGCACAACGACGTCAAACCAAACGACTTATTACAACTGATGAAAACCAGCTCAAGATTACAGATTTCTTTAAATTTTGAGAAGAAATAACATATATTTTAGAAAATGATTCAGCTATCGGTGATAAATTTAAAGTTCCATTTGAAGTTTCTCAGAACGAAACAGTTACTTCAAAATGTACTGTGACATTTTTCAATATGTTAAAGGAATCAATTTTAAAAAACACATGTTCAACTTTAACAAAAGGAGGGAATAGATTTTCATTCAATTTAAAAAAAAATATGTATGTTTATTTTTTTATATCAGGAAGATTGTCGTATGAAACTCTTTGTTCTAATATGTCAAATGCATTGCCTTCAATATTGACAGAATTTTTAGATTTAGAGGTAAGCCTGGCAACAAGGCAGGTAAGCGAAAGAATGGGCGAAAGAGTATTGAGAAAAACAATACAAAAAGCAATAAAAAACCTAGAACCAAGTATAATGAAAACGAGTCTAATAGTGAAACTTCTGAACACTGTGATTTACGAAGAGAGCTCTGATAGTGATAGTGGGAATGAAATGGAAGAACTCTGTATTGAAATGGAAAAGTATTATGCTGTGTACTACGATACTTCCAGGTATATTGGCAGATTATTAAGTGTAGATGAATCCCAAAACATTTTAACAATTAAATGGTTAAAATATGAATTAAATGGCTCCATATGGCCTCGTCAAGAGGACATTCAAACAGTTCAACGGGACTTTATTTTCTATGGACCCATTAATGTGACTGGAAATGGACTATTTCATATTAAATACTTTGAAAAAATTAAGATAGATCAGTTGTACACGAATATTAAAAAGAAGTAATCCTGAAAGTAATAAGTTTGAAATTTTTTTATTTGTAGTCAACATTTTTACAACAAATATATAGCAGTTAAATAATTTTTAAGAAGTTTTTTTCAATTCGTTACACAGAACAAAATTATTACTCATATTATTATTCATCATTCTGAAGTGATTAATGTGAACATTTCTCCGCATTATGTCAAATAATATCGCATTGCCTTCACATTACCTCTAATTGCAACACATGTTTTAACATTTTCAGCATTTATCCGAATTGTCTATTAATGCACCGAATTATCCACATTATCCCGCATTATCTGAAAATGCGGGACAATGCGGCAATTCATGTACACATTTGTCAGAGTGGTCAACCCCTCGATTATTATATAGTCGTGGAGAAAGACTCTTTCAGCCGTTTCTATTTCTATCTGCCGAATATTCACACGGAACTGCTCGAACATCTCCCAATAGACATACTAGTAACCTTACAAGAAATTTCCTAACATAGAAAGAAATTTCCTTTCTAATCTGTTACAGACATCACGTGCAGAATTGTTGGTGCTTGATGGGAACATGATTGCGTAGATTTACATACAAGTTAATAACAATGTTATATGTTTGTTTCATGCTGCTATTGGACCAGCTTTCCTCTTTTTAGAGGATAATGCTCGACCGCATCGTACAAAAGTAGTCGAAGACACTTTGGACTTCCATGGTATCCCGCATTTGGCACTGCCCCCCTCTATCGCCCAACCTCAATGCTTGGGACCAGCAACAAAGAGTCTTGAATTCCCATGAACCACCCTTATATACACTCCAAGAACTTGGATAGTTTTTACCCCAACTTTGGAGACAAATCGATCAAGGCTACTTGAAATACCTTATTGAAAGTATACAGAGGCGTTGTTAGGCTGTAATTAAAATTAAAGGAAACCATACTCGTTGTTAACGTAACTACGTTAATTTTTAATGATATTACGTATAGCACAAAAGGGCAAACAATGCTTACATAAAAGAAAAAACATCCAATTTATAACAGATCAACACTTGGTGACTAAAAATCATAATTTGTTAAAACACAATCAACGAATTTATGAACTTCCTTAACTTTTGTGAAGCAGTTTATTTATATTTTGTCTGTACTCACCGAAAGTTGAGTTTCCTATAACATCCAATTGGTATTCCTATGAAATTTGAAGTTGAATATTTCCATCAATATAAAACTCCGGTAATTATGTAAATATTGTGGGGTCCATCACATGCATCAGGTGTCTACTGAAATAATCCATCACATGCATCAGGTGTCTACTGAAATAAATCGCAACTAAGTAAAGAGATCACAAAGTACAGAAATACACAAGTTACAATATATGTATGAAATAATTTTATATATTTAGGGTGCCTTTTTTCACGACTTTTTTTCAATTTTCGCTCCCCAATAAAAGTCTTGTTGAAAATGTCAAAGGGAAAATTCCCTGAAAATATGATTCCTTAAAGTACGTGCACAAAGCGTAAAAAGATTTCCCATTTAAAATACACGAAAACTTTGATGATTTTTGAAGTGAAAACTTCTTTAGACGCATTGAGCACTTTTTTTGGGTGAAGAAAAAACATGGATTTTTCGTCATCGTCACGCTTTTATGCAACACACAATACTTTTGGTTATGCAACACAACTAACAATGAAGCGTATATAGTGATGCATAAATCATCGTCACGCTTTCCATGAGCTATATGTTTACTGTGTATGTATGTGTACATTTTCGTAAAAAATTCCATTTACGATGGGCTTACGATAAATTTTTTAAAAGGGATTCATTTATTGGTCTTTTCACTTCTGTCGGCAGTCCCATGAATGGACTTTTTTTTTCAAATATCAATATTTGGCCTATTTTGTTTATTTTTAATTAAAAATGGATATAGACTTTTATCATTTTGTTCAACTTGTAAGTTAATTGGCTGGTAATTAAATAAACTTAGGTAATGGATTTTTTCGTCTACTTTGAATTTTTGAGCTATATCAAAGTATACAAAATAATTTATTAGTGACGCCTTTTGACTTACGTAGCGTTTTTATTAGCTTATTCTACAAAATTATAATTATTGTTAAGACATTTAAGAAAAAATTAAAAAACGTACAGTGATGTCGATAGGATTTTAACAGATGACCCTCACTGTAGAAGGCACGCGCTTTCCGAATGCACCAAAAAGTACAACGCTTAGTTATGCCAATAATACTTAGCTATGAAGCAAATAAATACTCTCAGTTTTTAAAGATTGATACAAAATTATACATCTTGTATAGAATGGCAGAATGAAAAGACATCAAAACAGAAAACAGGAATGACAATTATTGATATTACTGGCAACTAAATGTCGGCCGAAGAATTAATAAGGATTACAAGCCACTTGTATGTTTACAAATGGTCTAGCATGAACTTCATATTCAATACAAAGTGTTGAATCTATTAAAATAAAACCCTAAAAGAATAAATTGGGATGTTTAACTTGCGCGTCTTCACCCGCTGGTGATAATTCTTGATCATCCACAAGTTGATACCAGAAGTACGGGATCTACATCTTGTGCTTATCATAAGCCATCTCTCGGCCGGTCTTGAAGTAACCCTTGGCTAAATCTCTTAGTTCCCCAGATCCCAAAATAAACTAAGGTGGAATTGCAAGCATCACAGGAAACGTCCCCAAAAAAATCCAACATCCAGCAATAAACGCAATCCAAAGCTTAACCGGAAACCAAACGTAATCGGAATCCTAGCTTAACCGGAATCCAAACTTAACCCTGTAAGTAACACTAATTAGTGTCGCCTCTACAACTTAATTGGTATTAACTATCCTAGGAGTTCGACACATTTGTCCCAGTGTGAATCCTATCACTAACCCCCTATTATATTAACTAACACAACTTCCATAGAAATATTCGTTTGATAGTGTAACTATCTTATTCCCATATAAAGTCTAAAATTAACAAAACCCATGAGATATCCACCCCTTACTAACAAGTAGTCCCCCCAAGTACAATATACATGTTTGAACATAGGTGGTGTCATCTTCTTCGCGCAACCATACTGAACCTTACTAGTTACACCGAATGAAAAAGAAAGTAAGTCTCACCTGTTTGGCTAGGACAGGGCTCTCCTTTGTGCTGCTAATAGGTGGTTAAAAGCCGTTATATGATCTAGAAACGATAACATTATATCACTAACTACAACCGTGCCACAATAGGGCTGATATCTCTAGACAAAAAGACAATGACCTACCTTGAACAAAATGGCGTTGTAGGTGACTGGGCTCAAAAATCCATCTGAATCTCACAGATGAGGTTTGGAGAGGAAATACTATCTCCACAAACTTCCATATCCAATTACCATCCTTTCAAACAAAACTACCCCCTTAAATTCATCTCTCCCTACGGGATGACTGTAGAGTCACAATACAAGAAGAACTCGACAGGTTCCAATTATTGACAACCAATTCTTCCGTTCAAAGGTCACTCCCAATCTATTGACTCCCCTGTTTGCTGTTTGATTCGGATAATGAAATCTTGTTTACATTCAATGGTGTTTTCAACGTAACTTACTCTTTCTAAGTGTATAATAAAATTACTGTAACTATTCTACTATGTGTAGCTATTTTCTTAACCATATTTATCCAGTTGGTGATAAACAAATTGACAACCAAGTAATTGAATCCATGAATTACAGATATGACTGAAAATTGTTGACGTATGAGCTAATCTGACTTGATATTAAGGTAGAAATGTTTATTTATTCTGATCAAAACTACATCATAGAAGAAGTCTCTTTATGCTGAAGGTTTAGTCTAACGAAAAAAACCGTAACAATGGTAAGTTAATAAGTTATAATAATTACAGATTACAGTGAAACAATATTTAAAGGTATTATTATTTTAAAGATTCCACTACTACACCAATAAATAACCAGTAAGAGTAAGTATGTACTGTAAGTATCGTACTTGTTTCTACTACGGGTCTTTCTTTCTCGCTCTACTATTAACTACTCCTCCGCGGCCGCTAATGTTGACTGTTGACGTAAGTCGCGCTCAGTCTCATCGTACAATTGTACGGCACAATTTGGTATACTGTACGAAGTGTGCTAGTACAACCAATTGTACTGGTTTTGCCCATCACTAGGCTACAGAGCCAACATTGAACCTGGGATAAGTTAGGGAAGCGTATCCGAAGGCATACACCAGCCCCAAGAACTGCCCAGGAGCTGAGAGAGTTGCTCTTGTAGGAGTGAAATAACATGGATGTAATCCTTAATTTAATTCAGAGTATGCCTCGTCGAATGCAAGCAATCATTAATGCAAGAGGGGTTTTTTTAATTCGGTTATCTAACGTCGGTCTGCAACTCAGGCTAATCACCGACGCCGGGAGCACTCTACCCTTAACCGGAAATTTTACCGAATCCACTAGTGTTCCAACCAGTGGTAGGGATCTTTATCGAGCCCAACATCCATGGAATCGGGACCTCGGTTTTACGTTTCATCCGAAAGAGGGCATATCTACATTATACCTCGTGCTCATTGGTATAATGCCTGCGAGCTGTAATATGCTACTGACCCTAGTAATCTGAGGTATTTCGCTACGACGGTGTTTCTCCAGTGGTCACCCATCCAAGTATTAACCTCGCTCGACCTCGCTTGACTGTAATTATCGCATCAGAAGCGTTCCACTACAAAGTCCGCAAGAGGGGGTAATACACGTTATTGGTTATCGTTATAATTATCTATGCTAAGTTTTATTCCTTCATTTCGTTCCCAATAACAATATTCGAACTTCATTTAAAATGTAGAGTTATGGTTTTTCAGGAATAAATCATACAAAAATAAATTACAAAAAAATGTTGTCTGATTCTATATTTAAAAGTTACGAAAATGCAGTAGGTAAATTTACAATTTTCAGATATAACCTGATACATTCAATGTTTTAAATTCTTTGCAATTTTTCAAGTTATTCAAAGTGACCTAAATTTTTTGCTCGGCAGTGTATTTCTTTATTTCTATTATGTTAGAGTTCGCGTGCAGGAGAGATATGTTTAGAAATTAAAAAATAAGGAGAGAATTCAAAGTCAAAGCCATAGAACAATTTATAGATCAAATACAACTAGGTTGGTGGGGAAATTTTCATAGGAACACCTCGTATATTTTTACATATTCGAATTCTCCGACTTCAACTACATACAATTTTATTGATCCATGAAATGTCAAAAAAGAGACCTTTTTTTTCAACTATTTTAATTTTTTTTAATCTTAGATCGTTGGGACGTTATTTAAAGTTCAGATAATGGACTTAAAACTACCCCTAAAATATTATTTCTTCAAATTAAGTTTATTAACGATTATATTCGTAAAAAAATTTTTTAATTGAAAGTAACTTTTATTAATAGGATTTTACATGGGCTAACCGGTATTTTATGTATGTATGTATTTATATGTTACCGTCAATCTGTATAATCTGGTATTCTATACAATACCTAGGCAATGTATATAATACCTAAAACGTTTAGGTAATGTTGAAATATGATTTATTTTATACATTACCTAGGTATTCTATACAATACCGAATGCGCAGCGGGTAATGTGTGTAAAAGACGAAGTGAATTTACTTGTACGGTAAGGGCAAGGAAAATCATTGAAGAAGCCATTTTTACAATACTGTATAGCTTCTTCAATGATTTTCCTTGCCATTCTCGATAAAAACTACAACTACAAAATCTCCTGGCGGTTAAAAACAAAGAACAAAATATTACTTTTTTATAAAGATTATCTTTAATGGGTATCCTAATCGTTAATTTCAATAAAGTTTGAACAAACAAGATGTTTTATTTGTCCTTCTTTTTTCTCAACTTTACACATTACCGGTGGAACAGCAGGTACTCTATACAATCCCTAGGAATTGTATACATTACCTAGGTAAAGTATGTAAGGGAGAATAATATTCATAATATTCCATACATTGCCTCGGCGCCCCAGGTATTCTATCTATACATTGCCTAGGTATTGTATGGAATACCTGAATTATACAGATTGCCAATAACATATTTATGTATACTGGGGTGACATTCTCTGAGACTTAAAAGATCTATTGTGGCCACGATTGCAACGATTTTAATCAACTGATCAAAAAGTCACCAAAGCAAATAACTCATCAGGAAATTCAAAAAAAAGAAAGTTTATTTCAAATCTGATTTTTTCGATTAAATTGTGATTTTTTTTTATTTATACTAATTTTTTCCTTTCATATGGAAAATTGACTTCAAAATTTTTTTTTCATAATTGTACCCCCTTTTCGTATGCCCCCGTATGGTGTTAATGATAGAAAGACTATTTAAAGAATAAAAAATTTACAAATAGTAAAAAGGCATCTGGTAACAAGAAAAAACTGCTATTTAATCATGTGTCAAAGTGACCACCGTTAACATTCAGGCAATAAAAGTTGAAAAAGAGCCAATTTTAAACAACGATTGAATAACAATGGAAGGCTGGTATCAAAGGTAAAACAAAATGATTGAATAGAGATTTACCAGACCTTTTAAATGATGTGTGACTTGATACCTAATGCCATTTGAAAAAATGTAAGGGGTGTCTCCAGTAGGGAGGGGGTGAATCTGACGTTTATGAGATTAGCGCCAAAAAGTGTCCCCCTCAAGTTAAAAGTTGACGTGTTTCGGCATTTCCTTCTAATATGTCCCATTTTTGAAATATTCAGGGTGGGTCCTTTTCAAATGAACACAGTGTATATTTAAATTTATAAAGTTGAATGTTTTTAATGATAGGTTAGATTATTAAAACTTGTGATATTTTTTTATAAATTAAATTAGATTTTACAGAGTTGCAGAAGCTTTGCAACTAAGCATTACGTTTTATTTATATTTTTTGTGTAGGTACTCACCAAAAGTTGAATTTCCGATAAAAACCCATAATTGGGTTTCCTATGAAATTTGAAGTTAATAGTTTCCATCAAAATAAAACTCAAGTAGTCATGTAAAAATTGTGGGCTTCATCACATGCATCAGGTGTCTATGGAAATAAATCAGAAGTAAGTGAAGAGATCACTAAGTACAGAAATGCATAAGTTAGAATATGAATGCAATAATGATCACACGGTTATTGAGTAAAAAACATTATTGTAAAACATGTACTGGTCAATCCATATATTATCAAAATTAATTTGCAGATATAATTTATAGTTTTCAAGACAAAGCAGCAATTATAGAGAAATAGATAAATTAATATAAATAGCTATAAAAATCAGAAACAACAAAATACAACTGACCCATACCAAAGATTACAAAAACATACCTATAGAGATACTCAATAACAAACCCACAAAAGCACTTCTTAGAAAGTGACTGTTACGTTTTTTTTTCAAGAACAAAACTTTCATAAAACTTAAAGAGGCGGGCGCACGGGAAAAAGTTTTCCTGTGCGCTAACATGCGTTGCTAAGGAAACTGAACACAGTTCCCTTAGCAACACTAAACCACAATTGTATTAATTAGGGCCGTTCGGCAATTAACTTTGAAATGGAGAGTGAAAGGAGTGGAGCAGAAGCAGATTTCTCGTAGAGTAAAAGGATCACTTATTACCGAACTCTCAAACTGTCAAACGAGGGACATCTATCAAACGTCAAATTCAAACAAATGTCATTCGGTGTAATATTTTTGTGGATATTTTTTAGTATTTTTATAAAACATGAATAATTATTACTTCGCAATTGTAAACCATGTAACCTAAAATACATAAGAATTTTATTTTTTGACCGGTAATCGAAATGCGCATATTCACTCCTAAAACCCTACCTCGCCGAGATGGTACAATTGGAGCAACTCTTTTCACACCACTCCACAGTAAACGAACGATTTAAACACTGATCCTTCTACTCGTTCTTTAATAACCGAACGATTTAAAGAAGGGAGGAGTGTTCGGAGTCAATGGAGTAGCATTGCCGAACGGCCCTATTGTATTATGACAGCCGATGTCAGTGTTTTGAATTATAATAATTGTACTATGACAGCAGATGTCAAGGTTTCGAATTATAGTCTAGTATAGTAAATACTTACTAGTTTTTGTATTAAGAAAGGTATAATGAAAAGTATCGTGCATTACACATCCATAAATGCTTTTCCCGTGCTTGCACGACTTCCTGTGTTCCGCTACGCCTCACACGGGCACCCGTCGCGCGCACACGGGAAAGGCCTATTGAAATATACTATTTCAGTAATGTTAGTTGAAGCAGCAACAAAAGCTTTATAACGCAGGGATATTTTTACAGCATTTAATCTATCCTTACAGGGTGTTGATGTTTATTTTAACGATTTAAAGATAAGTTCAGATCATTTTATTGAAGTTAATGATAAACTGGGGAAATATAAGGATGAGAAAATACATTTAGTAATAGAAGCTGGTTTAAATCCAATATTTAAAAAGCCACATCAGATTCCATTCGCTTTTAGGGAAAAGTTATCTCAGAATTAAATAGACTAGAGGAACAAGGGGTTATTCAAAAAGCTGACAATGCAAGTTGGGGTACTGCTTTAGTACCGGTGCTTAAAGCAAATGGCATAGACATTCGAGTATGTCCTAACTATAAAGAAACTATTAATAAATATTTAAAAGACTGTAATCACCCTTTACCTTTAATTGTGGATATTTTTGCAGCCTTACAGGGAGGTCGAAAGTTTACTAAACTTGATTTCAAGAATGCTTATAATCAGCTTGAGGTAGATGATGAGACAGCTGAGTTATTATCTTGGAGTAAAGCCTATGGTATTTACAAAAAAAAGATTGCCTTATGGGACAAAACCAGCATACTCGATTTTTCATAGAATTGTAGAAAGTGTTGCAGGGATGCAGGGGCACAGTTAATTATTTAGACGACGTGGTAGTAACGGGTTCTGATGATAAAGAACATATAGATAATTTAACAGAAGTTCTTAGAAGGTTGGATAGGGCTGGATTTAAGTTAAATCTTAAAAAGTGTGCATTTTTTCAAAATTGTATTTTTTATTTAGGACATAAAATTTCAGCCGCCGGCTTAGAGACTGATGAATGGAAAATACAAGCTATATTGAAATTGCCTAGTCCTAAAAATTCAACTGAAGCTCACTCATTTGTGGGTATGGTAAATTACTATTCCAAATTTAGCCCATAAACTAACACCAATATATAATTTACTAGGGAAAAATGTTAAATTCACATGGACAAAGGAGTGTCAAAATTGTTTTGATTCTATAAAAAAAGAAATAACATCTGATAGAATTCTTATTCATTTTGATGAAAATAAACCCATCAAGTTAGTGTGTGATAGTTCTGAATATGGCTATTCTATTGCACGTAATGCCTAACAATTCAGAGTGTCCGATTTGTTTTATTTCACGTACGTTAAGCAATGCAGAGAAGAAGTATGCAATGATTCAAAAGGAGGCACTAACAATTTATAGGGATGTGCAAAAACTATATCAATTTTTAGCAGGTCGGAGGTTTGAAAATTGGTGTGACCATAAACCATTGCAAGCGTTATTTGGTGAGCATAAAGGACTACCCAAGATGGCATCTGCAAGACTGCAGAGATGGTCATTATTTTTCTCAGGGTTTGATTAGGTTTTTAAATATTTAAAAAGGGTGGAAAACGTCCATGCTGATGCACTGAGTCGGTTACCATTAGTAATAAATAATAAAACGGAAGATTTTAGTTATTCAAATTTTATTGAGAAATTAACACCAATTGATTCTAATAATATAAGATCAGAGACTAGAACAGATAAGGTTTTAAGTCTGGTATTTAATTACATTCAATATGGGTTCCCAGATACTACTGATGAAGTAATTAAACTATTTGCTTGTAGAAAGGATGAATTATCAATCGAAAACCGAGTTATTATGTGGGGTTTCAGGGTTATAATTCCTGTGAAATTGCTAGCAGTTATTATTAGAGTTGCATAATACACATGAAGGAATAGTTAAAATGAAAATTAATGCAAGAGCTTATTGGTGGCCGTTATTAGACAAATATATAGAATATTTTGTGAATAATTGCAGTGTTTGTGCAAGTTACAGGCCAGAACCACCAAAATCTAAAATTATTGCATGCGAAAGGGGATCATATATGTTTGAGCAGATACATGATGATTTTTTGGGACTGATGAGGTAAAATGTTTTTAGTTATAATTGATACTTTTACAAAATGGCCAGAAGCCTTTATTATGAAAAGTTGAGATGCAAACAGCACGATTGAGAGATTTAGAGAATGTTTTGCGCGGTTTGGTTTAGCAAAAGTGGTGGTAACAGATAATGGACCTCAATTCTCGTCCGGGGAATTTTCAAATGTTTTAGCCAATAATGGCATAAGACATTCAACATCGCCACCATATCACCCCGCGACTAACGGTTTTGCTGAAGATGGCCTTATGACAGTATCTTGGAAATAATTTTCGACAAACATAAATAGATGAGGAAAATCGATAAAATTTGAAATTGAAAATAACAATTTTTCACCATTTGTAGGTATTCTTATCAATAAAATATCCACAGGGTATGAAACATGTGTCTAGCCAACACACACTAATAGGTATTTAAATTTTGAGTCCAATTATTATATAAGCGTCAAAAGAGGTAGGTGTAGTAAAATCACCATAGTTTGGTTTTAAATAATAATGAAAAACTGCATATGCCAATAACCAATACACAAAACTGATAAACAAATAAAAAAAAATAATAATCAAATCTCACAAAAAAGTGACAACAAACGTAATTATCAACATTTCCAAAATAAGCTAACAAATGTTATCCTTAAAAAAAGTTGTTCCTGGAGCGTTCATTTCAATAGATCCCATTCGTAGTAGACTAATTATTCTCAATAAAAGTAGCTGAAACACTACGGAAACATTGAAAAGAATTTTTTATTCCCAAAAATAGCAAAAAGAATAACCAATAAAATGATGTACATGGTTTTTCCTTAGTTTCCAATTAAAACAGAAAATTAAAGTTTCTAATTTATAACACAAATTTTGCACCTGAAGCTGACCATTAAAATTTTACATATTTTAATGTTTCTGGTTAACATATTGATTTTAGATGTTAAAATGTTCAAAATTGGCCCAACTATCAAATAATTGGAAAATTACAGAGGTAACCCATGACTCATGTACACCCATCAGTGTACCAACTATTTCTATTTTGTCTTTACTCACCAATAGTCGAATTTCCGATAACAACCAATAATTGGGTTTACTATGAAAATTGAAGTTCATTGTTTCCATCAAAATAAAACTCAAGTAGTCATCGAAAAATTGTAGGTTGGTTGCATCATAAGCATCAGGTCTCTATGGAAATAAATCAGAAGTAAATACAAAGATCATAAAGTACAGAAATGCACAAGTTACAATATTAGTGCAATAATGTTCACAAAGTTATTTAGTGAATCATATTCTTGTAAAACATGTACTGGTCAATCCAGAAATTCCCAAAATTATCGATAAATATAAATGGCTATAAAAATCTGAAACAACAAAATACAATTTCAACTGACCCATACCCAAAGTGAACACATAAATATAGATAGCCATACTTCATAAAACAAGGGAGTGGGGAGCTGAAATAAAATAGCAAAAACATCCCATATTACATACAATAATCTCAGCCAAACCAAAGATTGCCTACTGAATTATATCCATACTTCTGATTTAGAACAATAACTCCCCCCGCACATACGAATCCTACAGTATGCCGATGATGTTGCAATGTATGTACAAAATGAATCAATCGACACTTGTAACAACTCCCTCAAAGATGCCTTTAATATCATAGTAAAATGGGCAGCGAAGAATAATTTGACAATTTCAGAAAGCAAATCAGCCTTTGTGACATTCACCAGGAAACATTATCACCATCCAGACAATATTCAATTTGACAATTATAAAATACCTTATAAATCTTCAATTAAATTTCTCAGTGTACATACTATTAGATTCCAAATTAACTTGGAAAGATCATGCTAACTGAGTATCACGAAGAATGGAAAATGCAATGAATATCATCAAAACTGTAACTTCAGTAACTGGGGAGCTGATCGAAATGTCTCAATATTATTAAACAGGAACTTAATAAGATTGATCTTAGATTATGGATCAATATTTTATGGCTCTGCAACTAATTCCACCCTTCATAAAATCAAACAAATTAAAAATAAAGCACAAGTATCGGCTACCTACGCAGTACACCAATATTGATTAAGGAAACAGAGCTTAGTGAACCTCCACTTTCACTACGCAGAGAATTTTTAGTCAAAAAATTTATAGTTTAATCTGGCAGTGAGAGATAATTCGTTAATAAATAAAATTGTACAATTAACCACCATTTCCCTAACCCATCACTACTGAGGAAAGTGGAAAGTTTTATTAATTTCTCAAACTACTTTAATGATATCCACCAGATAGAACAAACGAATTATAAAAAATTAAATTACGAAGATTATTTAATTCCTTTTAAATGGCATCTAAGTAAAACTCATACGACAGACTTTATGACCAAAGTATACCACCATCAGTATGTACAAAATAATTGGATAAACTATCAGAAGTTATATACAGATGGTTCAAAAATGAATGAAAAAGTGGGATATGCTATATACTTCCCACAAAAAAACATAACAATAAATAACAGATTACCTGATAATATGACAATCTTTACAGCCGAACTTGTAGCAGTTAAAGAAGCCTTAGAAATATGTATTGAACAAAAAAAAATTACATAATATTTACAGACTGCCAATGCATTGTACAAAAACTGAAATCTAATACACACAATAGTGGAGAAAACTACATCATCAGCAAAATCACTTCATTAAACATTGAAGCAGAAAAAGCAGGGAAAAACATAATTTTGTGCTGGATATAGATACCCATATCAGTATTAAAAACAATGAAATAGTGGATGATTTGGCAAAAACCGCTACAAAGAAGGATTATATTGTACAAACATATCAACTTCCAAAGGGTGGCATACTATCTGTAATGAGATCACTCAAACAGACTAAATGGCAAGAACTTTATATCACCTCAGACAAAGGAAAATATTATAAAAATATTCAACCCACATTACCCCATAACCCATGGTTTAACCGACTTCATGTAACCAATTACTCCAGTGTGTACAAGAAAAATAGGTCTGGTAAACAATGATGAATGTATATGTGGCAAGGTAGCCGATCTACAGCATATGCTCTTAGAATGTCTGCTTAACTGTATTGCCATAACAAATTTTCTACACCAAACTAATTCAAACTAATGTTTCACTACTTCTCCTTTTAGAGTCCAAGAATCTAGATGTATATAAGATTTTGTATAGCCAAATAAACTGTATAAAACTAAAGCTCTGATGAAAAAAAGAAAAGAAATTAAAAAAAATAATAATAATAAGTTATAAAAAGAATGCATACAAAAAGAAAAAAGAGATTAAGAAATATAAATTAAAAATACATAAAGAAATACATTTGAAGAGGAATAAGGTCAGAAAAAAAATTAATAAAGAGCTAAAACTTACTAATCATACGAGAACTAACTACTAATGAGGAAAATGTAATATTTGACAAGTAGCGAATACAATGTAATTACTAACTCTATTTCTAGAGAAACGTTAATTTTCACCAAATAGAAATGACACATGTATAGATCAAAGACCAACTAAGTGGTGTATTCTTTGGTAAAAGAAGATTTCAATGTCTAAAGGAGGTCGCACACTCTGGAATGTATAATGAGCCAATCTGAGTGACACCAGTTGTGCAACCAGCACTACATGAAGTATAAAAACACTTCAAGTTTAATGACGAAACTGGAAAAAATCTAGTTTAGTGAACCAACGCGGATTTTGATGAAATATTTTTTTTAATTGATTCGAGGTCGCTGAACACGAAAATTAAAAAAGAAATCGGCGCTCTCTTACCAAAAACGAGTTATGAATGTTTGAAGATGAGTTCAGATCAGCCCTGCACTGGTTTTATTGTCATATTATAACTGCTTTAAAATGATCCATTATAACTGCTACACAATGTTAAATACACTATAATTGCTTTTTACGATATTCCTCTCACACACACATTTAATTAAACTGATATTGATTTCTTGTAAATTCTTTTTTTAATTCCACAATTATTATATCTTTTGTCGTTTCCATGTAACATGACTGACATCTGTTGACATAAGTTTTGGTCTGTTTCCTCTTAGTCGTAAAACTTGTACCTAATAGCATATTCAGCCATTAGATATTTAGCCACTTGAATTAGTCGCTGAATATTTTCGATTTCATGATCGTGACCATATCGTGACATAAAAGATATAAACAAGATGAACATACACCTATCTTTCCGATAGCTGGCGCTGTATTACAGTTGAAACATTTTTTTTCAAATGTTGAGATATGATGATTTTAGAAAGATGGTTAGTTTTGAGATAAGTTTGGTTGAAATTTATCATTTATATGAAGGATAATGAACCATTCAATTTGATCATTGATGATGTTGAACAATTTTTTTTCTCTGAATTGCACACATCAATTAATTCCTCAAAAAAATTACCTCTCCAGTTGTTCGGCCTCTATAAACACTGCTGACAACGAAAATAGTTGCTGCAGGTGTAATTCCGAATAAAATTTTGAACATAGGTACTGCTAATATTATAAGACTTTGGTTATCAGAAGCTGTTTCCCCTTTTTAGAAAATGTGAAAATTCTGCTAATATCGCTTCCCGACCAACTATCACAGATCAAAGTGAAATCGCAATCGCTTCTTATCAGCTTGATACATTTCCCCTTTTGTCCCTTCTTTTATATTTTTCCTATATTTTCCTAACCTAATCCACTTTTTTTTATGGGTGGAAACCTGCACTCAGGCCCTGGGCACTAGTTCTGCCATTCCCCTGGAGTGTGGGATTCTCTCGCGCAGGGGCCCAATCCCACTCGAAACACCCTGCATGCAGAGTCCTCGAGGAACATTGGGGGTATCCCAGCTAGAGCCGACCTCACTAAAACCACCCCATCGTCTACTAGTTCTGGGACCATCTGTAATCAACTAATTGGTATCAAAATCCCAGTCCACGTCTTCCTCCTCGGTGAGTTCAATTGGCAAATAATGATCCTCATCAGAACTGTTATACATATCACTGATGGCTAACATAAAAAAAACAATCAATGGATCCTGATTGATCGCATCGACTTTTTTTTAAATATATCTTGCCAAATAGCCCCCCAAAAAGTCTTTTTGGCGATTGGCTTATGGACCAGCAGCTTTTGCATGTCGCCTTAAACAAAAAAATATATATAGAAATTATATTAATAATAAAAATATAGAATATTACCATGAACTCTCAATTGAATTTGTATGGACATCAGTTTCCGGATCTTTAAAACGTATGGAATGGTTGACAGTAAAATGATGATATTTTTTCAGATCTTTCAAACCATCATATGCTTTCCAACAATCTGAATAAATAGTTGTCCCATCCTCAATATATTCTTCTATTATTTTTAATAGAGTATCTGCAGTGCGATTCTCCACAATAACCATAAGTATCGCCCCAGAACCTCTCTCATATCCTCCAAATACCCAAGCACCATCAACTTGATGTCCTCGATGATATTTCCTTTTCCCAAATTTGGATTCATCTATCTCGACACTGCAATATTCAAATTAAAATTAATAAAATGCATAAAAATAGTTTATGCAAATAGATACTTACATCTTTCCCGGACCTCCAATTTTAGAGGATTTTAAAACAAATGCATCAAAAACTACTTCTCTGCAGAAGCAAGCCCAAGCAACAAGACTTTGTTGAGCCAACCTTAACTCATTCCTTATTCTTCTTAGAGGATCTTTATTCACCCACATGTGAACAAATGCCAAAATTTTCCACAAAGGCAAGTGGGAACTTGAAAATAAGAATTTGTATCAAATTGATGTCCTAAAAATATAATGTAAAAATCTGTATCCTAGGGTGGTATTTTTTACAGAAATTTAAAGTACGCACGCGAATTGCGAAACGTCGATCCGGTGCGCCTTTTTCACAGAATGTAGATAGCAGTTCATTCAATTTTTCCATAACTGAATTGGAAAATTTGGCTCAACTTTCGTTTAGCAGAAATCAACCTGGCGCGCATTTTTCACAGTATGTTCCATATCTGATTTCAGCTAAGCGAAAGTTGAGCCAAATTTTCCAATTCAGTTATGGAAAAATTGAATGAACAGATATCAACATACGGTGAAAAATGCGCGCCGGGTCAACGTTTCGCAATTCGCGCGTGTGATTGCGAAACGTCGATCCAGCGAAATTTTTGTTCTAACCAGCTTTATTTAAGGTAACAATGAAACAAATTTAAAACTAACATAAAAATCCGGGGGTCGCGAAGTGCACTAGAACCCTACACTCTTCTAAAGATAGATAAAATGTGATATGTTTGTTAGGCCTTTCTTTGTTTACCGGCAGCGATAATTACGTGATAATATTATTTGGTTTGGTACCCCAAGAACAAAGCTACCAAATTAGCACGTGGGTGGTAAATAGTCACGAAGACCTATCGCCGACTCACTAAGTTTAACAGCAGTAAAAGTAAACTACAAGCTAACTCATATATAAATCTCAGGGATGGGTTGAAAATAGGCACAAGTTCCCTTTCTAGGATATAGGTATATTTAACAATCTTAGATGATGGCTCTAATAGGAAACTAATATATATATTACTAAAGATATGAAAGCTTACGTACAGGCGATATTTAAAATCAACTAAATAAATAACGAACTACCTAAAATGCTGATATTCTACAAACCATTAAAATGGTCTAATGAGAGTTATAAATACGTATTTATTTACAGAGAGTTTAGACCAATATCTAAATACTGCATGCCCTAATTCGTAAAAGGTAAGTACGCTATTATTTATAGTATTGAAAGATATAAGATTTAAATCACAGTAGGTTATAAGGTTAACTATATTCTACTCTTATCTGTTTTATTCCAGGAGACGGTCAAAGGGTGGTGGTTTTCTGGCTTCCCCAAAAGAACAGGTCCAGTTATTTTAAGTGCAGGAGGATCATCACCACAAAACACCAGTCATTCCATAATTATAGGAGAAATACTCCTAAGCTTCCAACGTAAGTATCAAATCAACTTATACTCTAGACAATAAAGTTTACGTAAGACGTGAAACAACAAAATGAAGAAAAAGAAAATAGAATAGAAGGCCTAAAACAATAAAACCACGTTAGTATCAACTTAATAGTAGGGCTCAACTAGAACTTACCACAGATGGTAGGGGGCCTAAAAGTGGCTTCGACCGAAGTAAATTTTGAATGCCAAATGTTTTGGTTTTAGTTAAATCCAATATCCACCAAGGTGCTAATTGTTAATGGTTCCACAATTAGATTAGATTTTCATAAAATTCAACAATTTGGTACTAAATCCGCAAAATGCGTCTTTCAGCAAGCTTTCTTGGCTTAGAAAAAGAACGTAGTCCAAAGGTCATTTTTTTTTGTTTGTGACCAAAAATACCGCGTTTTGCAGGGTAAATCTAGTGCCAATTTAATATTTGCAAATGGTAATACTGAAGAGGTCAAGGTCGTCTGTCACCTTGTCATACATTTGCTGGCAGAAGATGAAACTATTCCAAGGCCACCTTTATTATCATGGTCTTTTTTTCCTGTTATAATTCGTGATACTAATAACGTTTTATTTTTCAGAAATTGGATCAAACAAAGGAATGTGAATACCAAGAGTACTTTTGAAAATTAATAGAGCTGACTACCTAATAGCCTGACATTATTCCCAGTGAATAAAATATTTAATAACAAACCTGACGACTTTCATTCTATTCAATTGAAACCAATATCCTTTTTACTTACTTCTTTAAATAAAAAAGGTAAGTTAATTTAAAACCGTAACACACCCCCTCTTCCCGAGAAAAGCTTTTTTTTTCTTTTTTTACCGCAAAATAACCACACAATAAAAATCTGACGCAATCTTTTCCTGACTCATCTGAGAGTGCATACGTCCAAGGAGAGACAACTCTACAAACTAAGTAAGGCCCTACAATCTTGGGTGCAAGTTTAGCTGTGAAATTCTTTGAGGCATCTGAAATGACATGATTTTTCTTCCAGACCCTTTGGCCTACGGTACACCTTTCATCACGACGTCAGAGGTTGTAAGTGTTACGACTGTTTTCATATGCTTTATGAAGTCTATTAGACACATCTTCAAAAATGTCTGCCAACTTTCGATTTCGCAGTTTCAGGTCAACAGTTCGGTCAATATTAGGTACATCAGGTAATGTAGGTCCACCGCTGCCTGATATGGATAGCTCTCGTCCAAACATAATGAAGTTCGGGGATAGACTGGTCACTTCATGACGAGCAGATCTAACTGCCCATGAAATCTTTGGAAGGAATTTATCCCATACCTTCTGATTCTCCTTTACATAGGCCGTTAACATAGTTTTAAGAACCCTATGTATCCTCTCGACGGGATTGGCTTGTGGGTGGTAGTTTGCCGTGAAAGAGTGAGATATCTTATATTCCAGCATCAAGTCTTCGAAAAGGCGACTTTTAAATTGAGCTCCATTATCCGTCAGTAGTTTAGCAGGTGCCCCAAATATTAGAATTACCTTCTCTTCCAACAGTTTAGTAACGTTAGCGGCAGTAATGGTTTTTAAAGGAAATAACAAACAATACTTACTAAAACAATCACTTACAGACACAATATATACAAATCCCGATGAACTTCGAGGTAATGGACCTACAATATCTACAGAAAGCAGTTGCCAAGGACGAGATAATGAAGGAGTCTTACTCAACATAAGGCCTATCGGTTTCTTTTGTTCAGGTTTTGTTTCTAAGCAGGTCCGGCAACTACGAATGTATTTACTGACGTCACATTTCATTTTCGGCCAGTAATATCTTTGACCTATACGACCCATAGTTTTATAGACACCCAGATGCCCACAAGTTGGAGGGTCATGGTGCTCCCTAATAATTCGAGTTCGCTCATGCTTAGGTAACACAATCTTCCAACTTTGTTCTAAATTGTCATCCATGTTATATCTTTCCTTTATTCTCATATAAAGGGTATCACCTTCTACACGCCACATAGGATACTTAGATGGCTTTGCTTGGGTTAACTGTTTTTGATGAATGTACCATTAATCAAGAATAGGATGAGCCACTGACACTTGTGGAAGTGAATTGTCATCTACAACGTCGATTTTTGGGACTGATCGAGAGAGAGTATCAGGTAAAAGATGTTCTTTTCCTTTCCGGTGTATGATGTCAAAGTCGTATTGTTGTAAGCGGATCGCCCATCTGGCAATACGACCCACGGGATCTTTAATACTGAATAACCACTTTAAACTGTAGTGGTCCGTTATCACAGTTAATTTTGCTCCCTCGACATAAGGTCGGAGCTTTTCCACTGCAAACAATACCGCCAGGCACTCTTTTTCGGTGGTGGTATACTTACGCTCTGCCTTAGTTAGTGAGCGACTAAGGTAGCTTATGACATGTTCCCCATCTTCATATTGTTGCGTCAAAACAGCACCTAAGCCAAAATCCGATGCATCAGCCTGAATAATGAATGGACGAGTAAAATCGGGACAAGACAAAACTGGAGCCGATACGAGATAATCTTTAATCTGTTGGAGAGCTTTCTCACAAAATTCATTCCAATGAAATTTAACATTTTTCTTAAGTAGGCCGGTTAACGGTGCGGTTAGGGTTGAAAAATCTGGAACAAAACGTCTATACTAGCTTGCTAGTCCCATGATGCGCCTTACTTCCAACACGCTTTTGGGGCTAGGAATACTCAAGATGGCGTCAACCTTTTCAGGATCCACCAGTAATCCAGAACTATTGATAACATACCCCAGATATTTCAATTCTGACTTACAGAAACAACACTTTTCTTTATTTAGGGTTAACCCAGCTTCCTCAATTCTTCTGAGAATCTCTCGAAGAACGTCGATATGTAGGTCGAATGTGGGAGTACAAATCACGATGTCGTCAAGATACACAAAGACAAATTTCTCGAGGTCCACTCTGATGACACGATCAATAAATCGTTGCCAAACGGCAGGAGCATTGTGTAGCCCAAAAGGCATACGTTTGAATTGATACAGGCCTCGCGTTGGAACTACAAAGGCGGTGAGAGGTCTTGATGCTTCGGCCATGGGTATCTGCCAATAAGCAGACTTAATGTCAAGTGTCGTCAAATATCGGGCATCTCTTAGCTTATCTAAGGTAGCACTCACAAATGTGATAGGATAAGCATCAGGGAGACTGACCTCATTCAACCTCTTGTAATTGACACAAAACCGAAACTTCCCGTCCGGTTTCTTGATCAAAACGATAGGTGAAGCCCATGCAGACGTAGATGGCTCAATAATATCATCGGCTAACATCTTCTCAAGTTCACAATTAACTTGCTGTTGAAGAGCAGGCGAAAGAGGGTAATGACGCTGTTTAATTGGAGCTGAGTCAGTCCGAATGACATGCTCAACGATATGAGTACATCCAGGTTTATCACCCATATCCTTAAATGTATCGACAATAAGTTTCTCCATGACGGAGTGTTGTGTAGGAGTTAAATGGTCGCTATCCTGAATTGCGTAAACCTCTGAACTCGCTTCGTCTGTTTCTGAGTTGAAAACCCAATCTCCAGAATAAAGATCTGGTACTAGTCTCATAGCTAACCAAAAATCAATGCCAAGTATCAAATAGTGTGGAAGAGTTGGTACAACCAAAATATCCAACACCTTTACCTTGTTCTGTAATCGGATCGGAACAACAAGTTTTCCCAAAACCGAACATTCTTCTCCATTCGCCACAGTACATGATTTCTGATCCGTTTTCTCCACATGACAAATAGTTTTAAATAAATTCCACCCCGGGCCTCCGAGAACCGTGCGAGATCATCCGGAATCCAGAAGCGACAAAATTTTCTTGCCATATATCTCGACTTGAAGATAAGGTCTGGTATCATTTTTGGCATGAGAAATTACAAAGTCGATGATGGTTTTGGTTGAGGAGAATTCGGCCGTCGAATACTCTGGAGTAGACAACATACGACCTAATGTTGTCTTCCCCTTCCATTTTTTGATCGGCACTGAGGACAATCAGAAGCCATCACATTGTCTTTTCCGCAACGGAAACAGAATTTTCTCCGGGGCTTGGAGCACTTATCAAACCGATGACCAGCTTCCTGACAGTTCCAACACTGCGGGAGATTAGACGATGCCAAAGCGTTATCCGGATCTATGGAATCCGCGTGAGTACTAGACTTATTGTCCTTTCCTTTAACTGACACAGTTGATACGTTGGTAGTATTGTAGGAAGTAGGTTTATGGTAAGCTAAGTCGGGTTCCAAAAGCTGTCTATAATTAGTGGGTGGAGGACATAAACGTTCCGCTCTTACGGAGGTCTCCTCTATGGCGCGACTAAGGCGTATGAGTTCGGGAATGCTGGTGATTGGTTGAAGTGCAAGAAGGGAATGGATGTGTGGAAGCAAATCAACCTGACGCGCATTTTTCACAGTATGTTCCATATCTGATTTCAGCTAAACGAAAGTTGAGCCAAATTTTCCAATTCAGTTATGGAAAAATTGAATGAACAGATATCAACATACGGTGAAAAATGCGCGCCGGGTCAGCGTTTCGCAATTCGCGCGTGTGATTGCGAAACGTCGATCCAGCGAAATTTTTGTTCTAACCAGCTTTATTTAAGGAAACTATCAAACAAATTTAAAACTAACATAAAAATCCGAGGGTCGCGAAGTAAACTCTTCTAAAGTTACATAAAATGTGATATGTTGTCCCATGTCTCCGAAATACATAAATTAAAAACAATTTAATATTTACGAAAAAAATATACCTCTTTGTACATCTCACTCGCTCCCTCTTTACTTTATTGACATATCCATTACAACGCCAACGAACACCATCAATGACGTTGCAATCCAGGACTTCAACAAAATACCCATTACAATTTGAAATGGGGCACTTAATTTCCCCATCTTTTGCAATCCCCCCCAAATGGCGAATTTGAGATAAAATCTCGTTATTATTTCGCCATGTAAATATTTCGTCTAGATTAATCTGATTCATTATTCGCAAACACAAATTAAAATAACAAACGTCTGTCTAGTACAAACAAAATCAAATGTTTCAAATTATGTGACTCTAGACTCTACTTTCACTCACCTTGTATGGTCTCCACAATTACAGATATTCAGCAACTTTTTTTCAAGTAACTACCTAATGATGGCTGAATATGCTAGTAGGTACAAGATTTACGACTAAGAGGAAACAGACCAAAACTTATGTCAGTCATATTACATGGAGACGTCAAAAGATATAATAATTGTGGAATTAAAAAAAGAATGTACAAGAAATGAATATCAACATCAGTGTTTTTTAAATGTGTGTGTGAGAGGAATATCGTAAAAAGCAATTATAGTGTATCTAACATTGTATAGCAGTTATAATGGATGTTTATAGACCAGTTGTAATATGACAATAAAACCAGTGCAGTGCTGATCTGAACTCATCTTCAAAAATTCATAACTCGTTTTTGGTGAGAGAGCGCCGATTTCTTTTTTCATTTTCGTGTTCAGCGACCTCGAATTAATTTAAAAAAAATATTTCATCAAAATCCGCGTTGGTTCACTAAACTAGACTTTTACTTAAATTCGTATGCACAAAAATACTACAAAGATAATCGCTTTTTTTCTCTAGGAAGACGCCACGCCATTTTAAATATACGTGATATACAAGTAATAATGACACTATTTCCAGAAATGTCAATTGTCAACTATAGAATCACCGAATACTAATCTACGAATAGAAAAGAAAGCAGACACACTCACGTCAAAACTTATTTTTATATTTAACACATCCGTTGGATGGCGCTGTCGCCGCTGTCAAAGTTTGTTGCGCTACTCGTAATAACTGTTTTGGTAGATTAGTAGTAGTTCAAATATGCAGAGTCATTAGCCATCTTTAAAAATAAAGTGAATGAAAGAACTTTAAATTTCATTCAGAGTCAACTGAAAATGCAGAAAAAGCAGGCAAAAGGAAGACGATTTAGTTTGGATGATAAAGTGTTTGCCCTTTCACTTTTGAAACATGGCCCAAAAACATACAAATTATTGAAATCTACTTTTGCATTGCCTTCCAGGAAAACACTTATGAATATCCTGAACAAAATAAATTTTGTAGTGGGAATTAACCCTAAAATAATGACTGTTTTGAAACAATCTGTGGATAAGTTAGACGTTTTGGATAGATACTGCACATTATTATTTGATGAAATATCATTGGAAGCAGGTATCACTTTTTTTTTAAAAAATGGGACACTGCTGTAGGCTTTGAAGACATAGGAGGTGAGAGACGTCTAAAATTTGCAGATCATGCTATGGTGTTCATGCTGCAAGGGTTAAGGAAAAAGTGGAAGCAGCCTATTTCATTTCACTTTAGTCAGGGAGGAATGTGTTCTGATGATTTGAAAGTTATTCTGAAGAATACAATTTTGACGTTGCAAGAGATAGGTTTTGTAGTTGTTTGCACAGTTTGTGACCAGTATTCAGCGAACATTAATGCTATTGGAAAATTAAAAAAAGAATCAACTCTAAGCAATAGCAATAATATTGACACTTTCAGAATTGGAACGCACGAAATAGTGGCAATTTATGATCCCCCACATCTACTAAAGGGCATGAGAAACAATTTCATCTCATATAATTTGAAATATAAAATTGATAATGTCCAAAAAGAAGCATCTTGGAATGATATAATTAAATTATATGCGCTTGATGTGGGTGACTTTAACACAAGAATGTGACTGATGCCCATATCTACAAAATGAAACTTAAAAAAATGAAGGTCAAGAATGCTGCTCAAGTATATTCTCATAGGGTGTCATCTACTATGAGATGGACAATCAAATATGGTAATTCTTTTTCTACTATAATAATCTTATATAGTTATTTTACTAGATTTTTTTGTTATGTCTAAAAACTAACATTTTTTGCAGGTCAGCAAGGGCTAATGTCAAAGACAGCTGAGAATACATCCATTTTTATAACTTTTATGGACCAACTCTTTGACAGCATAAATGGTTCGACTTATGAAGCTGATCATGGAAAAGATTTACGATGTGCCATCAAACCAGACTCACTCCATAACCAATTTTGGGAAAATGCAATAAAAATTCTTAAAACTATGAAGTTCATCACTCCCAAAGGAGAAAAAGTTCCTCCTACCATAACAAACTGGGTGAAAACATTGAGAGGCTTTCTGCATATTTGGGAGAAATTACATTCAGCTGGTTTTAAATATTTCATACCAAGAAGAATCAATAAAGATCCATTGGAAAACTTTTTTGGGCGTATTAGAAGCCATGGTACAAGGAATATAAATCCAACATGCTTTTCATTTATATGTTCGTTTATAAGTTTAATCATGTGAAAATGATGATAATGAATTATTGGATCCATTAAAATCATTATTAACAATTGAAGACTGTAATGTTGTAAGTGAAGATGCTCTGTTAGATGTCAATATTATAAATAATATTGGATTCCAGAATAATGAAAATGAGAGAGTAGTTGCAACTCATGCCTATATAGCAGGTTATATAGCCAAAAAAATTTTAAAAAAATTGGCAATTGTCAGAGGTGCCTTAATCAATTACAGGCACCAGCATCAAACGAACACTCACTTATAGTAGAGAGGGAATATAAGCCTGACAATTTGGTTAAGACAAAGACCCAATTCCGGCGAATGTTTTCAAACATGGTGTCAGTTTTTATGGCCGAAGCACATAAATACATTCTAGACACAAAATTTAAAAAAAAATCATTAGCATTGAAACGTAGTTTTTACAATCCATTTCTGTGTGAGGACCATGATGTTTTCCATCTACATTGATTTTTTTTAAAATATTTTAAAAGGGGCAGATACAGTATAACCTATCGGATAATGATATTTTAAAAAACGCTGCATGGCAGAGACATTTAGTACTAGAAGGCAGAAATAAAAAAATTAATACTATTAAACAACGCATTTACAACTCTCGATGTACTCACTATCTAAAATATTCGAATTATTTATCTGAGGGTATATGATCATATATATATTATGTTTTCTAATTATTGTGTACAGTATTTCATCGAATCTTAAAAATAATCTTGTTTTTTGCTATGTTCACTTAAAGTTTGTTTATCTACAGATGTAATTGCTACTATATTATTAAAAAAAAATAATGTTTTTGTCTTTTTGATATCAAATATTATCATGCATAATAAATTTTGTTCACTATTTGTTTAATTTTTTTCCCAAGTCCAATTAACGTTGACCAAAGCAACAGTGAAACATGCGGAATGTTTGTTTCAGTATCAAATATTATTGTATTGTGCTATGATTTGAAATTTCAAATATTATTATTGGCATTTTATTTATCTAAGTAATTTTTTCGAGCATATAATATAATCAACTTATACCTTTAACTGCTTGCAAAAATTTAAAACAATTGTGTAAAAATAGTGTAACCCGTTTTTTGTATACATGCGTTTTAATTTACCAAAGCGTCGGCTTAATGGTAATTTAAAGAGATAAACATTATATGTTGACGCTTTGGAGGATTAAAACTCATGCAAAAAATATGGGTTACACTATTTTACACTAATTGCATCATTAACCATTGAACTTAAACTAATTTGAAATTGGCGCCTTTGGACATAATACATACTCATATCGCGAGTGTCACTAGTGAAACGTCTTTTGATTGGAAGGGGAGATTCGGCTATCTAAGTGGGTGGATTATCTGTGGATTAGTATTCGGTGATGCACAAATTCGGTGGCATTTTGTTCACAGATAATCCAGATAATACACGCCCTTTTGCTTTTGTTTATTGTTTATAAGAATAATAGTATATTCCTAAAATGGATTCTCAGTATTCGGATTACCGACCTTTTTTATCTAAAAGGAAATGTGTACCGAAATGTACAAATCGTGAAGGAAAAATGCACCGTTTTCCTAAAAATGAACCAATTTTCTTTAGTGAGTGGATTTCAAGAATACGACCATTAAATTATGAACATTTGTCGACTGAAGATATTTATAAAAAATATGTAGTGTGTGACGAACATTTTTATAGTTACTGTAAAGTTTTTGGCCCAAGAAGAGGTCTTAAAAAGACAGCAACTTTAAATTTACCTGATGGTAAGTGAATAACTCAAATTCTAATGTAAAAACACAAAATTAGCTTTGAAATTATAAGGATTGATATCTAAATGCATTTATTATCATGAAAAAATCACTCAACCTTATCAAGGGTATAATATTATGGTGATAGGGTTTGTATAAGGCAACTAATTTATTTTATTATATTTAGAAATCACAGTAGCTGATGATAAGTACAAAATTGTTGAAGATGGTGAAATTGTTGATATATATTTAGATCCTAAGCCTGGACCGAGAACAAGATATGGTAATTTTATATTGTTAATAAATATCAAACATGTTATATTGTATTTAGATGTTATCAATATACTTTGGTAAATATGTTTTTTCAGACGAAAGTCATCCAATTGTACTAGATGAAAAGTGTGAAGAAATAAGACCTGAAACACCTAAAAAAAGTAGACTTGAGACATCTAATAGGGTTATTTCAAGTACTCCTAAAAAAGGTAGTTTTTGTGATGAAGCTTAATAAATATTATAAATTCTTACTTTTAGGAATGAAATTAAGAGGATCCATCTTAAAAGAAATTGATGTATCTAGAGCAGCTCAATTAACGCCAAAAGCTAAGAAATTATATTCAAGAGTGAAAGAGTGCAGCAAAAGAATGTATCAAATGGGACAAAAAATAAAATCATATAAAGGCCGCTTGTGTGCAGCTGAAAAAGTTGCAAATTCAGAAAATTTCAGTTTCTTATTAAAATATGTAAATGATCCTACATTTACATTTATCAACTGCCAAATTAAAAATCAACAATTACTACCCAAAGTTCGAAGATACACTTTGGAAGAAAAAATTTTAGCTTTGAGTCTGTATAAAAATAGCGCCAAAGGATACAAACTCTTAAGCAAACTATTTGCTTTACCAACAAGAAGAACTTTAGACAACCTCCTTACCAAAATACCATATGAGCCAGGTATAAATGAACATATATTTTTGTCCCTCAAAAGTAAAATAGAAAAAATGGAAATGGCAACCGGAAAATTTTGTACATTGATTTTTGACGAAATGGCTATTAGCAGTCAATTCAGCTATCAGAGGGCAAAAGATATTATAATAGGGCTACAAGATGATGGACTTGAAAGAAAACCAGTACTTGCAGATCATGCAAATGTTTTTATGTTGAAGGGTATCTACAAACAGTGGAAGCAACCATTAGCTTTCACATTTAGTGAAGGCCCTCATAATTCCAGAGTTCTGAGAAATCTACTAAAGGCTTTAATTGGCAAATGCAGGGTCTCCTATAGCTAACGGGCCTATAACATCATCCCCTATTACTTAGTGATGTCACACTAGTCGCCGTACCTTACTCAAAGCAGCGTATACAAATACATGCAAATATTGCAAATTTACTATTGTTTAAATGAATTCAACGATTAGTGCACGTTGATTTGATCATTAAAGTGACAATATACTTTTGTGCAATATTAAAAGCATTTATTTCAATTGTTAAATATGCCTACAAGTTGTTGTGTGCCTAAATGTAAAAGTAATTATTTGAACTCTGAGAGTGTGCCTACATTCCGATTTCCTAGAGATGGAACGCTTCAAAATAAGTGGTTATCAATGATCCATAGAGAAGATTATAAAGTGAAGGACTCATCAGTAGTATGTATAAAACATTTTGATGAAAAGTTTATAATCCGTTCGGATACTGTTAGACGCGCAGATGGATCTCTTTTAACAGTTCCGAGAGACAGAATAAAATTACTGGATGGTGCATATCCAACAATTTTTGAATTTCAGCCTCCTTACATGAATGCTAAATTACCGGTAATTCGATCAGATCCAGAGAAAAGAAAATCAGAATTTCACGCCAGAGAAATTAAAAAAAAAATCTCGAGGATGAAATAAAAAATTTTGATGAATTTTTAGTGAACTATAAAAAAGAAGTAAAAGGTATTGACAAATTTACAATTTTACAGGGAACCGATTATATCTGTTTTACAAACATTATTAATGAAAGCCAAGTTCCCGTTCATTATTTGTGAAGGATAATTTGTGTGTACCTGTTACAAAAAAAATTGTCAATTGAATGAATGTATATGTGTTAAAGAAAATTTAAAAAATAATGTATGTAATAAGTGGAAATATTGTAATGTTTTTATTTAAACAGTTTTTACCGGTGGGATAAAATTATACACACTATGGCTAATTACTATCTATTTATTTAAAGAAACACACACACTATATTAAACTTAATTTATATACGCACTATACTCAATGTCTACTAATTTATTTACACTCGGTATATTAGTTCTAATTTATTTTCACCACTTGGATATTACCCTATTTATCTGCACTATTTAATTCACTAATTCTTCCGAACTAACTGTACTGTCTTCGTTTCACTAATTGTTTCGAACCAACTAACTAACTGCTACGCACTCGAAAATCCGCGTATATACATACCTAGGTGAATACTAAACTAAAAATACAATATACAAAACAATAACACAGATAATAAAAGTAGAAATGGTATACAGAATCAAGGTGACTAAGTGTTAAGTGTATGAATACATAAAAAAGAATAGAAAATTATAAACTCTACTATTTTTAAGCTTATACATAACTAAACAGAAAAAAGCATACAATAAATATCCAGTACATGCGAGTGCGTGTATGTGAGTGTCTGCTGAATGTCAGATGATTTACTACCGTCTCTACTACTTAGAGGCTACTGAGTTACTGGAGCGAATACTGAGCGACTATCGAGTTACTAATAGGAAACTAGTTAATCAATACAGAGTTACTACTTGCTTGCGTCTGTGGAATAGCTATTGAGTTAATGGGAGTTACAAAAGAACTACTGAGTGCCTACTCTAGCACGACCTGCAAGACATTCGTCTACGGAGAGGTTGGTCAGAACCTATCTAGTAACTACAGAGTGGCTATGGAGACTACTGCTAGCAACTGCTGAGCAACTTTTTGAGTAACTGCAGAGTACCTACTTACTGCTGACATGGATATGATGAAGGATAAGACAGGATGACCATATTTTTTCCATGTGATTACTGTACAGGTCAATATTTAGGAGATGATTGTATGATACAAAATTTTATAATTTGAATAAAACAAAAATTGTAAGAAATTAACTTGATGAGGGTAAAAAAACAAAAAGAAATTAATTACGATGTAACGGTTAGAAGAAAATATGATTTTTCATGGCGTTTATATTTGATGTTTAAAGTTAAATAGCAATTGTGGACGTCCGGGCTTGAATGCTGGACAAAATGAAATGCTGAAAGAATTATGAAAATGTCGATCTACGATATTTTGACAGCCCATTCTGGGCAACAATTTCCCCTACCGGCGAACACTTTTCGCACTCGACCCAATAAGTGACTGCTCGTTTTGGAGGCGAGAACTTACCAACACCCTAAGTCTCCGAGTACTTTCCCACAGTGTGGTTACGTGTTTCCGTGAAGAAAATGTCAATCGTAATCAACCAATTATTGTGTAGGATAAAAAATTATGTGTAAACCACGGCAGTAAAGTGCTTTTTTCAGGCCTCAAGAAGTCCATATCTTCTTTCGGCCTGAAAAATGCCACTTTACCGCCTGGGTATACAATATACTATTGTCTGCAATTGTGCTTTTTCTGGACTTCTCACAAGTAAGGTAGTTATATAATTTTAGTCTATCATAATAAATATTCATTCCTACTTGATTTATCTATGAATATTTATGATTACTTTTGGTAAATGAAAAAACTCTGGTTTTCTTAAATTGAATTCAATTCACGTCTTCGTTTTAAATAATCTACACTAGGTACCAACCACTAGGTATTGCAATAAATTTCAACAACGTAAATTTTTTTAACAATTTCAATTTTCTAGTTCTTATTATTCACAAGTAATATTTACTAAGTATTTGCCTACTGTAAAATAGGTAAAGTAAGGTTATTGTTCTTACAGTTTTAAAATGGTTCACTAGTTACAATGCGCGACGCTGCGGTGAAAAACAAACTGCTTAGATAGACGATTTTGAGGACAGATTTAGTCAATTTTCCCGTATGAGTTCGATCTCCTTGTCTAGTCTCCATGTCTTAAACGCTCAATATTGTAGGATTAAGTTTAAACTGTTTTTGACACACGTGTGACTTCTGTTAATGTCTCATGAAAGGTTAATTACATTTTTGAGGAGGAGACTGTTAAGAAAAAGTTGTTGATTCTAATTATTTAAATTGTTGCATGTTTTATCAATGAAATATTATAATATGTAAATCGGAATTCAAATAACAACCGTCACTTACGTAACTGTAAACTAAAATAACGTCAAGTATTGTCACCAACGAATGTTTTTCACACAAAAAAATCCCTACATTTTTCAACGTTGTCAAACTTCTCTCAGGTTTAACCAATCTTCGTTCGGTGCACACCAAGGCAATATTAAGGGCGTTTAACTATTTAAACCAGTTCAGTTTAGCGGGCTTAGTACTATAAACGGTGCATACAGCTATAGGTGAAAGATCCACAAGCAGTCAAGAGTTACGAAAGTGAGAACTGGCAACATTTAACCCTCATTCTTAAATTTTTGACCATTTATTACCTAGACGTAAATGTCAAATTAAATGACTTTTTTGTCTGAAACGAAAAAATGGCGACTTTTAAGTACTTTTGTTTGCAGTTTATTCTTTTAAAAGTGCATCATCCAGGATTTTTTTTTCTCTCAAACTGTTCTATAGTAGTAATAGGGCTTTGTAATAGAGATTTTTGAAAAAATGTGAATTCTAGAGGGTCTTGAACTTTACCGAAGACCGTCTCATCTGGATAGACATGTTTATTTTATTCACCGGTATAGGTAGATCCACTAATTCACCAACTGCGTTATTATATTCATTGGTGGATTTCAGATTGAAGAAATGACGGGTTCATTCATTACTGTTGCATCAAACCAAAGTTGCAAAGTTATAAAATGACAGCTTAACCTCAAAAAAGTAAAGATTTGAAGCGGTTCTAGCGAATTATTAAAGAAATTGGCGAATAAATAGAAATCAATTTAGAATGTGATAATTAATAAAGTAGTGACTGCACTATTAACAGCGTCAGTGATTGAAGAAATTTCAAGTGATCTCGATTGTCATCTGTCAGATATAATGATGAATTACGTAAACAACTGCGTTTTTTTTATGTGCTACTGGTGACTTTATTTTGAATTATTGTGATTATATGAAAATGAAAAACTGGTACTGGAATGATCTTTTAATGTAAAAATGACAACTATATAACACTGTCTTATTTGACAATAAGAAAATACAAGTGAATGTTACAAACTTAAACAAAACAAAACCTGCAGACAACGCTTTACTAAATTCAATACTCCCTCTTTTTGTTACAAGTCAATGTCAACATTCACTTTGACAATACATTCAACATTTGACAAAAATGTTGATGTTTCAATTTTGATAATGCCTTTGTCATGATATCTGCTGCCTGGTCATCTGTTTGAACATATTGTAATTCAAAAAAATTCATCTTTGAATTTCTCTCGGATAAAATGGTAACGTACGTCAATATGCTTAGTTCTCTTATGAAACTCTGGATTCTTCACAAGTCGTATTTGATTATCCATAAATAAAACTGTTACATCCAATTTAACTTGTCGAAGATCACATAAGAGATTCTTCAACCAGACAAGTTCTTTTATAGCTGTGACGCTGCCACATTCTCGGATTCTGTTGTGGATAGTTCGACGGATTTTTGTCGTTCTGATCCCCAGCTAATTACACTTCCTCCAAGCATGAAAACATAACCTGATGTTGATCTTCGTGTTTGCGTGTCTCCAGCATAGTCGGCATCACTATACCCGCAAAAGTCTAAATTGTTTCCGCTTACGAAACGTATTCCTTTGTTCATCGTACCTTTGATATATTCCATAATGTGTTTTACTGCATTCACATGTGCAGTAGCTGGTTTTTCCAAATATCGACTGACACTTCCAACTGCGAAACTAATATCTGGTCTGGTTGCAACGGCCAGATACATCAAGCTCCCGACTGCCTCTCGATAAGGAAAATCGATTTTTTTATCAGCTTCAAAATTCCCGAGGTTTTGTGAACTAGCTAATGGAGTTGTCACTGTCTTACAATATGTCATATCAAAACGATCAAGAACCTTTCTTGCATATCCTTGTTGATGAACATTAATCGATCCATCCAAAAGCTGATCAATTTCGAGTCCCAAAAAACATTTCAGCTCAAAAATTTTGATCTCAAATTCTCTCTGTAAGTGTCTAATGACCGGCTTAATGGCTTCTTGTTTTTCTGCTGCAATCAATCCATCGTCAACGTAAATTGCCAAAATTAACATTCCATATTTTCCGTTGCTAACAAAAACGCATGGATCGGATCCACTCTCTTTGAAACCAAAACTGTTAAGGAAAGAAGTAAGCTTCTTATTCCAACAGCGCGAAGCCTGCTTCAAACCATATAAACTTTTGTTTAGTTTACACACTCGGCCACTGTTGTCATTATATCCAATTGGCTGGCTCATATAAACATTTTCTTCTAAATCGCCATTTAGAAAAGCCGTTTTCACATCAAACTGTTTTAGTGTCATACGCTTTGCCGCAGCCAATGCTAGGATCGCTCTGATTGATGTAAACTTCACCACTGGACTAAATGTTTCCTGGTAATCGATTCCGAACTCTTGTGTAAAGCCTCGTACTACCAATCGTGCCTTATACCGATAACACTCCCATTCGGATTTTCTTTGACCTTGTAGACCCAGCGATTGTCAATCACTTTTTGATCAACTGGCGCATCGACCAAAATCCAAGTATGATTTTTCATAAGTGAATCGTACTCTTCATCCATTGCTCGCTCCCACTGCTTGTAATCAATCGACTGAATTGCCTGCTCATACGCTCTTGGCTCATCACTGACTGCCAACATTGCAGAATGTTCACCAGTTACCACATGTGTTAGTGTGTTACGATCACGTAGACGCCTATTGACAATATTTCTGCTATCAAGATCGCAGGTCATACCACGATTTTTCTGTTGATCTAGTGACGCACATTCATTTGTGTCCTTATCGTCGTCATTTTCATTTTCTGCACCTTTGTCAATACCATAATTGTCTTCGTTTTCGTTATTTTCATTCTTACTGACTACACTAGCATTTTCTTCAACACAAATATCGAGTGTTCCCATTGAATTTTCTAACAAAAAAACGACGTCTCGTGAGATCTCGATTTTACCAGTTTTCGAATTCAAACTCGATATCCCTTTGAATTATTGTCATAACCAACAAACATACATTTTTCTGCCTTCGCGTCGAGCTTCTGACGTTTTTCTTTTGGAATGTGAATAAATACTTCCGAACTAAAAATCCGTAAATGGTCTAGCTTCGCCTCCTTGTTATGCCATAATTCATTCGGTGATTTGTTGTTAACTGTGCTTGTTCCAGTTTGATTTAGCACATGAACTGCTGTATTTACTGCTTCCGCCCAGAATTTCCTATCGATCTTCTTTGCCTCAAGCATTGTCCTTGCTGATTCAACGATAGTTCGTATTTCCTTTTCTGCACAACCATTCTGCACTGGTGTATATGGCACAGTTCGTTGATGATGAATTCCAGCTGCTTCAAAGAAAACTTTCAGCTTTTCATTGACAAACTCTGTGCCGTTGTCAGATCTGATATTGCGAACACTGTGACCATGCTTCTTCTGAATCAGTTTAACACATTTTTCGATAATACTCGCTACTTCTGATTTTTGTTTCATGAAATATACGAAACGAAAATGTCAATAATCATCTTTGAGCAACAAAAAATATCTGGATCCACCAATTGAATTCGTCTGAAACGGACCACACACGTCAGTATGAATGATTTCGCCACACATCTTTGACTTTTCTTCGCGACTCTTAAAAGTGCTTAGATGATGCTTTCCATAGACACAAGCTTCACATGCAAATTCCTCATCAATGAAATCTATACCCCGACTTAGTAGAAACTTCTTCACATGTGTCGAATTCTGATGTCCTAGACGTTCGTGCCATGAGCGAAGTGTAGCGTTTTTGATTGCTACACTCGCTGTAGTTTCAATCTTTGATAGTTGTATTGTTCTGAACAACATTTGAAACAAACCTTTTCTGCGAACTCCCACTGCAACAACGTTTCCATCTTTCAGCAATTTGCAACCTTTGTTGTTCATGTTCAATTGATGCCCGCGATCTAACACCTTTCCCGATGAAAACAAATTTTTCTTAAGTTCCGGCACGAACAAGACTCCCATGACTCGTTTGCGAATCCATTCATCTCCATTAAAAGCAAAAATGTTGATATCGCCTTTGCCCAGAGCCATGATCTTGTCACCATTACCAACTGTAATTGGTTCAGCTATTTCCGTATAGTTTTCGAACCATTCTCGGCGATGACTCATGTGATCAGTTGCACCTGAGTCCAAAATCCAAGTATCTTGGTCTCTATTTGTTGTTTTGTAACAAAAGCATCATTTGAATTTTCTTCTTTTCTCCCGTTGCAGTTAGTCTTCTTTTCCGAGCATTCCCTTTTCCAGTGGCCCTTTTTCCCACATTTCAAGCATTTGCCTTTCGGTTTGTCATTTTTATCTGTCGCTTTGTTATTATTCCATGAATTTCCTTTCTTGTAATTATTGATTTGTTTCTTCGAGAAGATTCTCTTAGCCATTAGCGCCTCTACTTCTTCAACTTGACCCTACGACTTCAAACGAAGTTCTTCTGCCATCAAACGAGCCCGCAAATTTGCCAAAGTTTGACTATCTGCGTTTGCAGATTCCCATGCACTATGGAAATGATTAAACTCGGACGGTAATGACATTAATATCTTCGAAATTACCATGGACTCAGAAATAATTTCTTTTTGGTCACGTAATTGCTGCACTATTTCCATTAATTTTGATAAAAATGTCGCAATGTCATCTTCCTGTTGTTTTGTGTAGCCATAATATTTTTGTTGTGAAAATAAAATATTTGCCTTTGATGTTTGCTCATACGTACTTGAGCGTCTCCCACATCTCTTGAGCTGTTTCACAATTCATAATCTGCAATAATGCCTGTTTCATACAAGTCGTGGAAATTGCTCGTCTGGCCATAGCATCCGCCTTCTTCCAAGTCACAATTTCCTTCGCATAATTTGTACATTCAGCTGTCGGTTTGACGTTTGTTCCATCGACGTAGTCAAAAAGTTCGTTAGCTTCCAAAATCTGACGCATTTGAAACTTCCATGTTAGCCTGTTAACGCGATCGCCTTCCATTTATTTTGTCTTTTAATAATTATCGGCTTCAAAACTTCAAAAATAAATTGCTTTCCAATTTTCTTTTTCGAGTTCACAAATAAATCTTGCACAAAATAAATAACGATATTTACTGCAGTTAATCTTCCTTGACAATTTCACGTAATCTGGGCCTATAACCTTTTGAATTATTGTGATTATATGAAAATGAAAAACTGGTACTGGCATGATCTTTTAATGTAAAAATGACAACTATATAACACTGTCTTATTTGACAATAAGAAAATACAAGTGAATGTTACAAACTTAAACAAAACAAAACCTGCAGACAACGCTTTACTAAATTCAATACTTTAACATGTCGGTGCAGCGGAGACTAACGTCAGTCAACCAATTCTATCACGTGATTTTTATCACATTACCTAGTTTTAGTTGCTATAGCAATTTTGAAACAAAAATTTTGTTTTACATTGGGAAGTTGTCAAAATTGACGAATTTTTTTTTACAAATAGTGTTTTCACAAGGAATTTTCGGTTTTTTCGTGATTTAAACAAATTTATGTGAAAAGGTAAGCTCAGTTTATTATATTTTTAAACAAAAAATTAAAATTTTCACTTTTAACGATTCATTAATTTATTCAGTTGAAAAATGTACCCCAAAAGAGGACCTTTACATCCTCGTCTGTTCAACGAAGTTCTAGAAGCTATATATACCACAGTATACAAAACAACCAGTAGTGCATCCCATCTTCGCGCATCGGTTGTGCGCTGTTCGCCATTTCGATTTAGAAACCTATCAAGTTCAGCAAGGACGGCGTATATTCTACTTCGGTTTAGGGACAGTTTAGTTTGGTTTAGTCGCGTAAGCAGTGGCGTGTGTGAATTTAAATTTTATTATTTTTTGAGTGATGGTCATCAAATAAGATGAATAAAGTTAAAGCAGGTGTAGTTTGTGTTGCAATCAAATGTAAAAATAAATCATATTTATATATGAAAAAAAGTTATTTTAGATTTCCCAAAGATCCTTTGAGGTGAGTAGATAGGTCTACATTTAAATAAAGGCTGGTAGTTGCGATTCTCGGTAGTGTGACGTTTTATAGTTACATAAATATGAAATTTTAAATTAGTTAGTTCGGTCTGTTCCTGTTTTGTTACAGTTTCGTCGATTGACGACCAAATAATTTCCAATCCTTCCCGTTTCGTCGACTATGATGCTAGTATGATTCACTAAACATACCTTCACACTTTATACAGACTTAGGACTGTCAAAGAAAAATATTGCGAATTTACTGTTTTTTTGAAATTCACAAGCTTTCAGTTTGGCATGTTTAAAAGTTTATCAACAGTTTTGTTTCGTCATAGTAAATCGCAAATATACAGCGTGATCAACTTCTGTGACAAAGTCCGTTATATCTCTTATTAAACGAGATATCAAAAAAAGTTAGAAACAAATGTAGTAGGCAACTTTGAACTGCACATTTTAAAATTATTGAAAAAAGGTACAGGGTCTTCCATAACGCTGTACCACATCAAAGTAATATTTTCTTAAATGAAACACCCTGTATTTTATTTCAAATTCAAAATCCCCTTCACTTTCCCGTTACAACAATGTAGAGTTGTAATATGTTATACAGGGTATTTAAAAAGTTATAGCCAATTGTCGACCCTGTATATATACATATATAAAAATTCACTCTGTGAATACAGATTTTGTCAAATTTGAACTGGTGTAGCTCAGTCAAACTTTACTATGTAAAGTAATCGTTTGATCTACTGTTGCAGGACTATTTAAAATATTTTGGATGGTTTCTTTTTTCTTTCATCCAAATCCCTATATTTTTTCTCTCCTCCTAATTACATTTTCCGGTACAGATAAGGGTATTGTGAACAACCACTATTTCATTTTTAAGAAGGATGGATTAGAAAGGGGAATTATTAATTACAGCGATATACAGGTAGAAAGGAGAGTCGAGGAAAAGGTAATAAATCGTTAGTTCGAATACGATGTGGCACATTTTAAAACGTATTAAGTGCTTATTGATATTCTATATTCATTTAATTTAAATAAAATGTAAACTTTGTAGAGCTAGAACGTGGACAATAGCTGCTAATAGAGAAGATTTAATGGACAAGTTGGAAAATTTGAATAAAAGTTATAGGCTCTGTAGTGATCACTTCGAATCTTAATTTGCAACTATATATTATGGGATTATAGAATTTAACTAGGTATTTAATGAAAATCAATAAGTATATATCCTCTGTTTTATTACAATTTGACTTGCTATTATATTTTCTTTGTTGACGATTTTAAATTCTCAAAGAGTTTTTTCCTTGTAACATGTTCAAATTGTATATTATATTATTCAGAACACTAATCTACTCAATAAAATATTCTTCGAAATATCCTTTACATTATACTAATCCTTCCCTGTCCAAAAAGTAGAACTGTTACTTAATACGGACCTGGTATCTAAATCCAAATGGCCGTCTCAAGGGCAAATAAAATTTTTGCGCACAACCGATGCGCGAAGATGAGATGCACTACTGATTGTTTTGTTATACTGTGTATATACTCTTAAAGAGGCCAAAGGTTCGACCGAAAATAATATCATAGATCAGGTGGAGTGCATTCTAAATAAAAGAATACAAAATCATTCAAGACAGGTTAGTATTGTAGCAACACGATCGATATATTTATAATAATAGGTTTGTTCGTAGTGAAATCACAGTGGTTGGAAACTGGACGATTCATGCGCAGATACTCACTGTGAGTGAACGGTTTTCATCCACTTCGCGTGAGTCGTCTTGTTTCTAACCCTTCTGGATTGCTATACGAACAAGCCTGATAAATATAATTGAAATTAATAAATATTTTTATAGATTAATCGAGCCTTAAAACATGGTATATCGAACGGATTCATAAAATCCAAAAATGGAAAATACGTTTTGGGTATGAATCAAAGAGATTATAGTATTTTCAAAACAATGCAGAAATTGAATTCGGGAGGAGAATTGGGGAAACAAGTTCGAAGAAAAAAAAGTAAGAAAAATAGAAAGCGAAGACCTAAAAGGCGAACACCTAAAAGACGAAGACGGCATTCTGATCTGAGTGAAACAGACGAAGGCGATGAAGAAGAAGACGACGAAGAAGAAGAAGACGACTACGACTACGACGATGATACCTGTGCCTCTCCAGGTAATTATGTCGAAAAGGAAATTGTTTTCATCACTTCCACACATAGTTCGACAGGTTTACAAGACAGTATGTCTCAAAATTTTCGTAATAGGTATAGATCTGGTACTTTTTTGCTTTCTAAAGAACTTAATTATTCACATACCAAATAGACTAGGTAGTATGGGCGTCGCAGATATAGAATTTAGATGCTTTACTGTGAGTTGAGTCTGACATGTTTGACATAAGGGCGCGGTTTCTTTTGTTAAGTGATGTTGATGTGTTATGCATGAATGTCCAATTTTTAAACGGTTTACTATAACTTGTTTTTTCCCTTTATTTGGCAGGTGAATTGGGGGAGAAAGTTCGAAGAAAAAGAAGTAAGAAAAATAAAAAGCGAAGACCTAAAAGGCGAACACCTAAAAGACGAAGACGGCATTCTGATCTGAGTGAAACAGACGAAGGCGATGAAGAAGAAGACGACGAAGAAGAAGAAGACGACTACGACTACGACGATGATACCTGTGCCTCTCCAGGTAATTATGCCGAATAGGAAATTGTTTTCCTCACTTCCACACATATTTCGACAGGTTTACAAGACTGTATGTCTCAAAAAAGGTATAGATCTGGTACTTTTTTGCTTCAAAAGAACTTAATTATTCACATACCAAATAGACTAGGTAGTATGGGCGTCGCAATTATAGAATTTAGATGCTTTACTGTGAGTTGAGTCTGACATGTTTGACTTAAGGGTGCGGTTTCTATTGTTAAGTAGTGATGTTGATGTGTTATGCGTTGTTCGCGCCACCCGCTTATTTTCTTCAATAATTGTGGGCGCCGCTCGCATGTACTAATTTTCAATTGAATTTAATACCAGTTTCTTGAACATTAACTTAGTTTTTTGACAAGAGACCAGTTTTGGCATTCATTGTTAAACCCGCTGTAATCAAGGAAACATCTCATTTCCATTCTTACTTTAATAATTAATTTTCTTTGGTTAAACCGCTATATACGATTAGTTAAAATCGCGACATTGGACCACTCCGTTATTATATTCGTAAATATAACTTTACATTGACTTTATTTGTGTCATCAATGGCAGTAATTAAGCTAAAGGCGAAACGATCGATCGTGGAGCAGTGATTAGAAGTGACCAACGTTTTGGGTAAGTCCCTTTAAATTGATGTTTTTGGAAAACGATTCGCCAATTGCAGACAAAGTTCATTTTTTTATATACAGTCCACTTTCTCAAGCCACTGAGCTTACATGCGTGTATGTCCAATTCCTAAACGGTTTACTATAACTTGTTATTTTCTTTTATTTGGTAGTGGGAGTTTGGTTTCAGTTTCGGGCATTATTTGTCTTAAATTGGTTTCAGTTTCATCCCAGATGAATTGCCATTTTTGGTATATGAATTTTTTTATTGAGGATCTGTGATCGGTGTGGAGAAATTTTGTAAGGAGGGGTAAATTATCAGTGGAAGTTGATTTTAGGGCTAAGGAAACAACTTTCTCGTTAACTCTTATTCCCATGTGTGACGAGTTATTTTTATCTCGCAAGTTATAAAGTTGCTTTTTAACGAGTTCACGAGATCGGGTGTGACGGGTATAAATTTTTCAGATCTGTTAGGGTGCTTAATGAGTCAGAGATAATAAGAAAGTTGTCATTCATTCATTCATTGTTCATTTATTGTTTTCATTGAAGTGGATTGGATGGAGTTTAATTTTTTTGGCAAAGTTTTGTTGATTGTTTCATAGCAGATAGCTCCATAGTCCAGCTTGCTCCTTATCAATGAGTTGTATAGACTGAATAAGGTTGTAGTGTCTGAACCCTAAGTACTGTTTGATAGAACTTTGAGTAAATTTATTCTTGGTTGACATAATCGTTGTATATTTGCTAAGTGTGTTTCCCATTTCAACCTATAATCAAAAGTGAGACCCAAAAAATTCATTTCATCGTCAAAAGCTTTATTCAAGTCTAAAAATATGGCTATTAATTTTTGATCGATTAGGAAAGACTCATGTATTTCAGATTCGAGTGTTTAGCTTGTGGCTGAAATGGGACGATATGAAGTTGGTTCGATTTTCGGTTTGTTTGGTTCAGGAATCGGTATGAGTATTGATTGACGCCAAAGTCTCGGGAATTCTTCTCGTAAGAATATGTTATCAAAGCTCTCTAAAAGAATTTGTTTAGCATTGTACGGAAGGTTTTTCAAAAATAAAGATAGAATATCATCAGGACCTGGGGCAGTATTTTTCAAATCTTACAGACAAAAATAAAATTCTTGGTAAGTTATCGGATAATTTAGGTGAGAGTTATCGTTAATTATTGGAAAGTTGCAGTCAACTGAGTTTTTGTATTCCAAAAAGGTAGAAAGAGTCGGCTAAGATATTTGGAATTCCACTTTTTGAGGATATCAGTCTGTCGTTTGAGATAGTGTCGATATGGATCTATAACTATTGTTTCATTGAATTTTTCGAATTTTGCTCAAGATGGCGTCTGTTGATTTCAATTTTATTCGGAATCGTATTCAGAGTGAAATGTTTATTGCTCCGTATTTTATTAATTATTACAATTCGCCTGGTACACTGGAAGTCATATTATAATAATACGACGCATTTCATGTAGTCGGATTCTAAAACTATCGTGCGAAAGTAATTTTGATAATAAGACCAACAAGCAGCAGTGACAGATGGTGAAAAACCACAATATCGTGACGTTAAGAATGTTTCGCCCTTGGGCTGCCAAACAATATTTTTCGCCTTATTTTTGGTGTTCATATGATTGGTTTCCCGGTATTGTGAGTGAAAAAAAATTGAATAACAATAACTTGAGAAATATTCATTCTATGTAAAAATGTCAGGAGCCGTTTTAGGGAGAAATTAGTCAAATAATAATTTTAAAAAAAATTTTGATTGATGCAACAATAACTATTTTTCTTAATTATATAAACAATTTCTGACCAAGGTACAGACAAGTAACAGATACCGGTGAGATCTAACCTAACCTAATATAACCGGTGAAATCAGGAGATAAGGGATTAATGAGCGGCTTTCACTGCAATTCTTAAGAATGTTTAAATTTTTTCTTAACGCCGTTGCCAGGTCTCAAAAGTTGTGAAAAATTTATATAATCAGTAGTTACATTTGGATCGTTGCTTATTATTTGAATAACACTACTACGAATTAACTGAAGACTACTTCCAAAATCTATTAAATATTCATCTTTGAATGGTTTGGCTCTAATCAAATCTTATATCAGACAATCTAAATCTCGTCTATCAGCAAAACACTGTAATAAGGCAGTTTCTTATTTTGGGCAAGTACCTATTTAATTCTACTCTATTGCCATCATGAAGGCTGCTCTACTTTCCAATTTTTCTTGAATACATCCTATTGTATGAAAATTCAATTCAGCATTGTTTATAAGTGTCTATAAAATTTCATTAAATGCTCACATTTAGTGATAAATTTGTACAAATATTCGTTATCACTGTTTAATTGTTTAATATTCGCTAAGGTCCCAAATAATTGTAGGAGGAGCCATTTCTATAGAATTAATTTCTTCAATTTTTGAAATGTTATTTTCGCCTATTGAAATATTATTAAGTGATTGCGAAATATTAACGAAATTATCGTCGTTTAATTCACTCATAACTAATCGATTTCAGATCAATAAATTCTTAATTACTATATTTCCGAATTCCAATGAAAGGTATAGGAAAGGCGAGGAAATGAAAATTTGGCACTTACGTTACAGAAGAATCTTCTCCGACTCTTTGTTGGTTCTCGTCCAGCTGTATCCAACCACAAAAGGGGTGAAATGACTTCGTTAAAATTCGCGTTTGAAACGTTGGAACGTTGAAATCGTGAAAGTCACCACACTTTTATTGTTCAACAGAAACACCGACAAAAACGTCACACACTGTATGTTTCAAAAAAGGAAATAAACTTTCTGATGTAGCTCGATACTTTTCACGTTTTTTTTTCTAGTATAAATTGATTACGTTTATCTCGAGTGGTATTTGTATACAAATATCCTTAATGAGTGGACGAGAATTTAAAATTTTCATTGCTTAAAAATTTTCCAAAAAAGATATGCGAATTTATAGTCCTAGTCGATGGTTGAAAGTATCTGTATGATTACCGTCTGTGTACCTGTAGGATATCAACCAAAACTTTTTTGTACCGCAACTACCTTCTAAGGAAACAACTTTTTTTCAAATTTGTCAATTTTTAAAGTTCGATTGTCGAAGAGAGTTGATCTAACTTTTGTTTATTTTATAGCAGCTTCTCCGAATCAAGTCGAGAATAATGAAGATCCCGTCGACAGAAGTAACGAAAATCAATGTGAAAAACCAGATTGTTTGTGTAACACCCTAAAAAATTATCAGTGATACGATTGTATTGTAATTATTACGAAAATTTATTAGAAGTTACAAAATAAAAATATGTGTTGTTCATAAACCTTTCCATACCACGAAATACTAAGCACTTTGTATAAAATGTATGAATTTATTCAAAACAAAAATTTTTTCTGCAGAAAAGTGTAATGAAAAAAATGCACTCACCGTTTCCAATTGCGCACTGTTGAAGGAGATCTGCCATGTTAATATGAGTGACTCCTTTTTTTCTGTTGCATCCAACTGTCACAATAGGTCACCTTACCACTCACAGGACTACCTACGAACAAATTTACACTTTCACTACAGAGTAGGGTACTTACACATAATGGAAAGCTTTTGACATGTTCATAAGAAATACACATTGTTGCTAAGGTACGCGATTTTCACTTGACATTGTTGGCAGTATCGGCATTTATCACATCACGCTCTAAGAAAACTGTCGCAATAACAACTTGCGAAAAAATAGTTCTATTGTAAATAAACCGGAAAAATAATCAAATGGAACGGCAGAGTAGAATGGGATCACTTTAGACAGTGACAAATTTAAATAATATTATTCAAATTCACTTATGCACCATTGATACCATGGAGGATAGATAAGGAGATCGAACTCATACGAAAAAACTGACAATACTTGTCTTCAAAATCGTCTATCTAAGCACTTTGTGTTTTTCACCGCGCCGTCGCTACTGCAAATCCAATACCATCTAACCTTAGTTTTTATAAATGACAGTAGTCAAATTGTAAACATTACTGATGATAATGAATAATAAAAACTCCAAAAAAGTGTAACATGTCTATCGACCTGTTTCGATTTTACAGAATAAATCCTTTCAATTACCGCTCGTAGTCGCTAGCCACTTCCAATAATAGTTCTGTGATCCCAAATTTTTCAACCCTGATCTTAAGACCATTGACGTCTGCCAACGGACGCTTCCATTTTTTCCAACGCCACGAGAGACACCCATTTTCGTTACCGACTGCCTGAGGGGAAACACCCTCTTTCAATATCTTTAAGTATCTTATGAATTAAGCTGTGGTAAGCACAGCCCCAAGGATATAACCCCAAGACCTAGGCTATGATATAAGCCCTAGCCAAGGATAGAACCCCAGGATACAGCCCTAGATCAAAATCAGTTCAGATCAAGACCTGACTATCTTCCTCAGGATACCAGTTCATATAAGCTAAGTACCTAACTATAAAAGTACAAATTCCTTGTTCATTTCCTGTGGCAGAATAAATTATAAATTTGTTTTTAATTCTTTTTTTATTTAATTATAAATCCTCAACTATAAAAGTTGAGGGAGATACCGCCCGGGGTAATTTTTAGTAACTTTTCTTTATTAACTTTTATTTAAATTTTACAAGGCGTTTCTACCTTTTCCGCCTTAGTTTTTTAGTACTTTTTATCGTCAAAAAGGTAGTGGCGCCCTCAATTTTTACAACCCTTCTGTTATCCTTGTGTGACATAAACTTGGGGTCGAATCACCCTTGAGAGGAGTCTCTAGCCGGAGCCCTTCGAGCTGGTGCCCTTTCAGGTTACAGCCATTTACCGTTACAAAAGAACTAGAAAGATTAAAATGCCTTAAAATTAAAAATAGGCAGGTTATGCGTTGTTAAAAATTATTGCAATAGTGGTTGGTAGTGCAGCTGCTGATTTAAAACGAAGACGTGTAATGAATTTGGGAAAACCAGGATGCTTTCAGTTAACAAAGGTGATTAAAAATATTCAAAGATAAACAAAGTAGGAATGAAATGTTTTTGGCAATCGCATCTTACCACCAAATGAACACCATTTTTCGATATTTTTGAAGACGAGGACAAAAACGGATGCTTTACTTTTTTTAATTTCTGTTTCCTCATCTCACTCACCTGAAATACTGTCAATGAGCTTGCAACCAATAAAACACCATGAACACGAAGTATATGCACAGCTAATGATTGGCTGATATTGTTCTGCAGTCAGTTGTTTTTGGTATTTATGGATTTATACTGGCGCCTTCTGCCATTACCAGAACCTTTTTACCTGGAAGATGTGATGGTTGTGGATAAATTTTCGAGGTGAACTTTTTCAATACCTTTGTAATATTCGTAGAATTCCGTATTTAGGCACTTTTTGTACTTTATTCCCATTTAAACGGGCGGCCTCAAATTGGACGCTAACTACCTGTAGCCCCGAAGAGACTCCCTTAAGCTTATATTTGATAACAGCTTTTGGAAATTTCGATTCAGGTAAAGTATAGTTTAAATTAACTTTTTATATAGGTACGTAATAATTCCGTACGCCTACGTACTTACACTGTTTACCTTCTTCAATCATTGTTCTTGCCCTTCTCGATAAATTTCAATCATTTTCCTGGCCCTTCTCGATAAATTACGAGTTTTGCGGAATTATTAGTGGAGGTACCTAGCGTCGAATTTAAGGGTGCACAAGCAGGTACATAAAGTGAGAAAAAGATTAAGTGAAATTTTAGCGTCGAATTTATGCACGCCCATTTAAACATATTATAATACTTTTGTCACTATCTTAGAATTCCGCTTAGGGCACTAAATAAATTAAAAGTTTTTCATTGTATCTTCAATAGTTTGAAAAAGCTACTGTGTAGCGAAACGCGTCACTAATTTAATTTGAACGTTAGTTCAGAATAAAATGGAGATTTAAACAAATTAAATTGTTTTATTTCATCACGAAATAAAAATCATAAATATAAATTTTAATTTGATTATCATATAAATCCCATTTTTTTTAATTTATCCATAAATAATAATTGTTCATATTAAATTATATACAGGGTTTATCTTAATTAATAATTTTAAATAAACTACATATAGGGTATATCATAATAAATAATTCCAAATCCATCCATCCATCCATAAAATTTTATTTATAAAAAAACTGTTTCTTCTATAAATTTATATTTTCAAATTCAAAAATTCAAAATTGTATTAATAATAATATAATCGCATAAAATTATATATCTGTATTCTTTTTCTCTATGAACCTGCTCCTGTTAAATAGTTAATTTTGTAATAAAATAAATTTAAAAAAAATTAAAGTAATTTTATTTATGTGTAGTGGTGAAATATTAATAATATTTTAAAATCATTACAATATATATATATATATATATATATATATATATATATATATATACATCCCGCTATCTATTGTGCGTCCGTACAAGGAAATGTATTTGTGCGTCCACTAGAAAGACTAAATGTTTGAATATTTTGGTTGCGTATATTTACTCTTTTGTGCATCTAGAATACCACTGTCGGTTTAAATTACTTTATATATACAAAAAAAAATTGCATTTTTGACATTCCAAAGTACTTCTAGCTCCTCCCAGCCGTAAGTATTTGAACTTCCAACATATACGTTTTTGTCTGATTTGCATTCAATCATACGTCCATGCAAGGTTGCCAAGTTTTTCACATACCTATACACCAATTATTTCAGTGATACACTATTCTGCGTCCGTTCAAAGCATAACATCATTTGAGAAATTGTAGATTATGTCCATACAGGATAAATCGCGTATAAAAGTGTGTACTGAAAATGTTTTAAAATTTAATGTAGTTAATTAATGAGTATAAATTGAGAAATTATTGGTTGAATTTTTTTCAAGCATTCTCATAAATAAAAACACGATATTATTATTGTGACGCATGTAAAAAAATTCTAGAGAATCTTTTTACAATTTTTTTTTTATTTTTGTTGTTCATATTTACTCTTACTGCACTACACTTACAAGCCAGTATAAATAAAATGATTCTTTAAGTTAAATGTTGAACTATGTAATATTAGCACTGATTTTTGCTGAAATATTTATTTCGAAAAAAATGTAGATATACAGTGATAAGATTAAATCTTATCGTCGACTTTCGAATTTCTTTAAATATCCGTTACTATAATAAGTTTCGATATTTTGTTGAACCCTTTTCAGGTAATGTTCATCCCTTCAATGTTTTTAAATAGCAAAAGGGGTCAAGTGAGTAATACTTCATTTGGAAGGGTATAAATAGAAGATTTAAAAATTAACACATAGGGTATATTTATAGTCAATAATTTACGATCTTTAGACAGTTTATATTCGTATGTTTTGAACTTCAAGTAACAGCTGAAGCTAAACAGTTCAAAGTTTATTAAAATGGCTTATATTGACCTATATTAATTTTTCAAGCACTATCTAATGCTATAAGAAAAACCATAATACAAAGTGGTCAAAAACTCTGAAATTTTGATTACCTTGTATTATGTTTTATATTATATCATTATATAGTGCATAAAAATCAGAACAGGACCATGTAGGTATGCATTTTTGATAAAACCGTTCAGCTTCAACTGTCACGAATTTCAATCATTTAATTATTGATTTAAGACCATGTTAATCGGCTTTGTTAAGAAGTTTATTTTGTTTGGCAAAATTTGAATGAGACGTTATTCTGCATATTTGAGAGCAAATGTCAAATGTTTTTGACGTCAGCGTTTTGCGTACGGCTGCCATCTTGAATTTTTTGAAATGGCAACCTAGGTCGAGTGACATATCACAAAGAAGCTTATTTTTTTATTTCCAGAAATAGGAGCAATGTATCGCTTTAATACAAAATATCTTATAGAATATCAGTTTTATTTTTCTAAATTTTATTGTATTGTACTAATGATATGACTTTGTAGGTTTTTAAAATTAAACAAAAAACAATAGTAGTCATTAAAAACGTGAACCACATTTATGTACAAATTGTGAAAACTGATACCAATTTCAAATTAGCATAAAGTTTAAAAGTAAATTAAGAATAACGGCACATTTATCGGAAAAACAACGAATCGAAATCTTAATGTTAGTTGAATATGGTGATCGCAAACGTTCCCATGACGAAGCAGCTCATATTTTTAACGATTTAAATCCAGAATGCCCTCATGTAAGTGGATCTACAGTGACAAGGTTGATAAACAATAAGCATTTGCGCATTAACTTTTCGGAAAGCCTGCCTTATTCTATATTTCCTATCGTCTGGTGTACTTTGTACCCCTGATCTTTAGCATATCCTCTAAAGAACAAATCACTTCATTCAATTCTGGTGATCTTGGTGCCCAGAAAACTGGTCCTTATCGTCCAATCCAACTTTCAGGAAACATCATTCAATTGACTAAATGAGTGCATTATGATGAGTAGGAGCTTCGTCATGTAGATACCCCATTTGTTAACAAACGAATTAGGTAAATGTAAAGGTTTGTTGATATTTCGGAACCTACCTAATTACTAAGTGCGACAATAATAGTGTGGATCTAATTTTACTATTTGGAAAAACTACATCAAGAAATCTGTCCCTTATATGGCACTGTTATCGACGTTTTAAAAAATGTTTCTAAAATCCTAACTCGTTAATTGTTCTGAATGAATTTTATATAGCTGTTTTTCATTGATTTTTTGTTGGAAATAAAATTTTTGATCATAAAATTGAAATATCACAAAAACCATACAGTTTGGGTATAGGGAATACTTATCAAATTTAAAGTATAGTAAAGTAACTTTCATTTACGGATATTAAATACAAGGTGATCCGTATAAAAAAATTGTGAAGCCGATTGTTGGAGACAACCCCCAACACACCTTTTGAATTTGCCACCCTGCTTTGATTGTACGAGGTTGTCACTGTCAGCTTCCTTTCCGTTTTCAATTTAAAATGGCGAATAAGTGAACACGCCAGTTTTGTTCTGCGTAACATTTTTATTAAAATTATAACAATTTCAAAGGCCCTGATATTATATCATCCTTTAAAGAAGGCTCTGGCTTATTGCCATCCGTCAGTGTCTATTGTGTACATAAAAATGTGTAAATATATTGTAAATAGTAATTAGTGTTGTGCTTTCAAGAAGACCCAGTAGAAACCCTTAACATACAGTCCACTAACTTTATGGTTTGATCATGTACCTAAGATAATTTTGATCCACCAAACCGGATAAGTGAAAAGCTACAATTTCATTAATTCTAACATTGGGGCGAGTAAAAAAAGAAAAGGAAATTCTATTTAATTAGCAAGTACCAATGATTTGATGTCAAATTGCCACCTAGCGGCAGAACTTTGTCATTAGTCATAATTAGTGCAGTGTAGAGTGCATGGAGTAGAGTGTAATAATTCATAGTCGTTGAGTGCAGTGAACAGTTGCCCGAACAGAATGTCCACTACACATCAAATGCAGTTTGTCGATTCGTCCGAAGATGTCATCATTGTCACCAATGTCAGTCATGACCACAGATCTCGTCCCGACGAAAGAGTAATTTAAATTTTAACCTCAAAAAAAAAATAATGTAAACAAAAGAAAACTTGTCATTTCAGCAGTTTATTTATCGTTAACTCATCTTTGTAGTTTGTTAAAGTTATTATTTTAGATTATGGCCAACAAAAAGGAGATAGATCGCCTTAAGCGAAAAAAGCAACAATCTATTGAATCATTAGAGAGAATAAGTAGGTTTGTAATGGAACATAAAAACGAACCATGTAGTACTTCAGAAACAGAACAGTTTTTAGTAAGAAAAGACCTTCTAAAGGAGGCATTTGAAAAAATAAAAGATGTGCAGGTTGAGATTTTGTGCCTAGATAAGCATTACAATGAGGACATAGATACAATTGAAACAGAGTACATGGATATTTTAGTAAGTATTAACGACTCATTAAAAATCAATACAGTCAGAGATACAGTAGAGAACTCAATTTCTGTAGAAAATACAAAAGTGTCATGTTTTAAAAATGAAAACCCTAGATTACCCCCTATTGAAATTCCTTCATATGATGGTAAGGATTTGACAAATTTCAAATCATTTATAGATATTTTTATTGCTATCATTGACAAAAATCAGTCTTTGCAAGATGTGGAGAAACTATTTTATTTAAAGAATTATTTAAAAGGTGAAGCACTTGCATTAATTAATAATTTACCCCTTGTTAATGCTTCTTATAAGGAAGCTTTGATAATTTTAAACAAGCGTTATGATAATGAAACAATGCTAATTAATTCTCATATTTTTTCGATATTAGATTTACCAAATTTACAAAAGGGTACAGCAACTACACTGCGGGAATTTGTAAGCAGAATTAAGCAACAAGTGGGTGCATTGAAAAATTTAAACCAACCAATAGAAAGTTGGGATATGTTGTTGGTATGTATATTGTCAAGAAAGGTAGATCAATTTACAAACCGAACATACCAAATTGACAGGGATAACTCGAAGCTTCCCACCTTGAACGAATTTCTTGCCTATTTAGAAAATAGAGCTACAGCCTTGGAAGTAAGTAACAATACTTTTGAAAATAAACCTAAGGATAGAGCATTTTCACATTTAGCCACTAAATTCAAAATGGACAAATGCCCATTCTGTTCCATAGCAGGCCATAAACTTTATAATTGTAAAAAATTTAAATCCATTTTAGTTAATGAAAGAATATCGTTCATAGATAAGCATAAGTTTTGCAAGTTATGTCTCAACAATCACTCTGATAAATGTAGAATGTCATTCAAATGCACCGTTTGCCACAAGGATCACAATTCTCTTTTACATTTGGATAGACATACACATAATTTTAGTAGAGAAGCTTCAAGCTCTACAAACACTGAAAATAGAGTTATAAATTTTGGCTCTATTAATAATAATCAAATTACTGTACTTTTACCTACCGTTAAGGTTAAAATAAAATCTAAAGAAGGTACATATATTCTTGTACGCGGTTTAATTGACACGGGCTCACAACTAAGTTTAATTACAAGCAGTCTATTACAAAAAATAAAGTTATAACCTTATAACAATGTTTTGGACATCGTAGGCATATCTCAGACTGCCACAAAAACAAAAAAATCTATTGATTTAAAAATTGAATCACACTGTTTTGACTATTGCACTAATGTTAAATGTTCGGTAGTTGATAAAATCACTAGTGAATTACCAATTAGTTCTTTTAATTTATCGCACATAAATCTTCCATCCAATATTAAATTATCAGATGATAGTTTCAACAAATCTGACAGCATTGATCTTCTATTAGGAGCAGATGTTGCCTTTCAAGTTCTTCTTTCAGAAAGAATTAAATGTGATAATTTATATTTACAAAACACTCTTTTTGGATACATTGTTAGTGGAACAACTTCCACAAACCAATATTGTAATTTACTTACACTACATTCTACTTGCAATAACCTGAGTGAAACTATCTCTAAATTTTGGGAATTTGAAAAGGTCCCAGAAATTTATTCTGAATATTCTACTGAACAAGAGGCATGTGAAAATAATTTCAAAAATTCCATTGAAGTTTTGAATAATACATTTCAAGTTAGTCTTCCTTTAAAACAAAATATTTCTAGTTTAGCTTTAGGAGATTCCTTCTCCATAGCTATAAAGCGTTTTGAAAACCTAGAAAGACGGTTCAAATCAAATCCCGATTTGTTCATACAGTACAAGAGTTTCATTGATGAATATTTAAAATTGGAACATGCCAAAATTATAAACATTGACTCATATGATTTGAATAGTGGTTCAGTGTATTTTATGGCCCATCACCCTGTTCTTAGGGAAGATAAGAAGACTACCAAGCTGAGAGTTGTCTTTGATGGTGGCATGAAAACAAAAAGTAAAAAATGTATTAATGATTACTTGCATAATGGAGCAGTTGTACAAAATGAGCTTTTTGATATTCTAGTATTATTCAGAACACATAAATATGTTCTTTTAACAGATATCAAGCAGATGTACAGGATGATCTTGATTAGCCCTGAGCATCGCCAACTCCAAAACATTTTGTGGAGAAACTCTGAAGGAAAGTTACAATGTCTCCAGTTACAGACTGTAACGTATGGCCTAAAAAGCTCTTCGTTTCTAGCAACTAGGTGCTTAGTGGAGCTTGCAAACACAGAAGGAAAAAATTTTCCTAAAGCAGCCAAGGCTTTATTAAGCAACTCCTATGTTGATGACATCCTAACAGGTGCAGATACTGTACAAGAAGCTATAGATCTCAAGATGGAATTGATAGCCCTTTTAGAGCTAAGATCCTTTTCGTTGCATAAATGGTGTACAAATAATCCAGAAATTTTGAGCGATATTCCAATAGAACAACAAAATTTTGATGAAGTCGATATAAATAAAAATAACTTCATTGTAAAAACGCTAGGTCTTTCCTATGACACTAAGACTGACAATTTCAAGTTGTCATCCCCAAAAATTGAAATAAATGAGTGCCTAACAAAAAGACAGGTACTAAGTTTCATTTCAAAATTTTATGACCCGTTAGGTCTAGCTGGCCCAGTTCTTGTGGCAGCAAAGGTTATCATGCAGAAATTATGGATTCATAAGCTAAAATGGGACGAAATTTTACCCAATGAGTTATTAGAACTTTGGAAATCATTTATTTCCGGGATAATAAATATGCCAATTTTACAAATACCCCGTAATTTAATGTTCACTCACGCGGAAATAATTGAAATCATAGGTTTTTGTGATGCTTCTACAATTGCTTATGGTGCAGCAATCTATGCAAGAACAATTTTTCCTAATAAAATAAATATGACTTTAATTTGTTCCAAATCCAGAATTGTGCCCATTGGAAAAAAGTTCACTATACCTAGGCTGGAACTAAATGCAGCCTTACTCCTAGCAAATCTAGCTGAAAAATTGCACGTTTTATTGAAAGCCGAGGCTTTCCCAGTATTTTTATATTCTGACTCGAATATTGTTTTAGCTTGGCTGAAATCCAATCCCTTAAGGTTGAATCCGTATGTCGCCAATAGAGTAACAAAAATTCAAAAATCCACTGCAAATTTTAATTGGCTTTATATAAATACAAAGGAAAACCCTGCTGACTGTTTATCAAGAGGCTTAGGACCTCAAGAAATCAGTTCAAGCAAGCTTTGGTTTCATGGCCCTTCCACATTTCTAGACAAGAATTTTCATCACAAAGAAATTCTATCCGAAATCCCAAATCCTTTGCCTGAAGAAAAAATAATTGTCAATGTTTCAGTAAAAGCAAAATATCCATTGTTTGAAAACTTCTCTAATATTACAAAACTTCAAAGAATAATAGCATATTGTCTTCGGTTTGTACAAAACTGTAAATCAACTAAGGACAAAACTATAGCGAATTTAACTATGGGTGAATTGGAAAACTCGTTGATGGTAATTATAAAATGTGAGCAAATGTATAATTTTTGTGAAGAACTTAAATGTCTCAAATTAAACTTACCAATAAAAACTCCTCTAAATGCATTATCACCTTTTTTAGATGGTAATGGGGTAATGAGAGTTGGTGGTAGGCTACAAAATTCAAACTTAGCCTATAACCAAAAACACCCAATAATCCTTCCAAAAGGAAGCCATATTACTAAATTATTGATAAGCAGAGAACATTTAAGACTCTTACATGCCGGTCCAAGGCACGTTTTAAGTTCATTAAGTCGTACTTATTGGCTCATTAACGGCAATAGGGAAGTCAAAAAAGTGTTGCATAAATGCATCACATGTTTTAAATTTAAAGCTAAATGCTCCGAACAATTAATGGGCTCTTTGCCAGAAAAACGAGTTTGTCAGTCCAGAATATTTAGCAATGTAGGAATAGATTTCTGCGGTCCATTTGTAATCAAACAATCTCGTATTAGAAAATCGGTGAGCACTAAAGCTTACATTGCATTATTTATATGCTTTGCTGTAAAGGCCATTCATATGGAGCTTTTGTCAGACCTTACAACAGATACCTTCATAGCTTCCTTTAAACGTTTTATTTCCAGAAGGGGAAGGCCGTCCAATGTATTTTGTGACAATGGATCAACATTTAAAGGTGCTAACAACCAAATAACTAACTTATATAAAGAAAAACAAAAAATCTATAGATATAGTGAAGATGAAAATATAAAATTCAACTTTATACCCAGTTACTCACCAGTATTCGGAGGCCTTTGGGAGGCTGGAGTAAAAAGTGCAAAGTACCACATTAAAAGGGTAGTGGGATCCACACAACTTACATATGAACAATTCAACACTTTAATTGTTCAAGTAGAAGGAATCTTAAATTCCAGACCACTTGGAGCAGTAACTAATGACATTTCTGATTTAAACTATTTAACGCCAAGTCATTTTTTAATTGGAGAACCAATAACAAGCTTCCCAGAAGCAGACATTACAGAAGTACCACAGAATAGATTGAAATTTTGGAAACACTGTGTGCAAATGCAACAACAGTTCTGGAAAAAATGAAGTCAGGATTACTTGGTACAACTCCAAAATAGACCTAAGTGGCGAAAAGATTTACCCAATCTAGAAGAAGGCATGTTGGTACTCTTGAAAGAAGACAACGTTCCATCTTTCAAGTGGCCTACAGCAAGAATAGTTAAGGTCATTCCAGGCAAGGACAATAAGGTCAGAGTTGTAGAGGTAAAAACAAAAAATGGTACTTATCTCAGATCGGTAACCAAAATAGCCATATTACCCTAGCTCGAATAATTTAAATATTTAATATACTTACTATCATGCTTGGGCACAAGGTTTTACCCTGCGCAACTGTTATAATATAATTGTAAATATGTATATTTTGTATTGTAATAATGTAGTGTGTATAGGTTACAGGCAAAAATATGTTATGTATAGGTAGTATGAATTCATTTTCCATAAATTTTTAATTTTATATTTCATAATCCTTTCACAGTCAACCTTTATAATATTGTACCTTTCGTAGTTACAATTCTTATCCTTTGTTATAACTTTCGCAGTTGTACAATTTAAATGTTTTGTATAACTTTCGCAGTTGTATAATGTAAAAGTTTTGTATGACTTTCGTAGTTGTACAATATGAAATATTTTTTATGACTTTCGCAGTCTACCTTTAATTGAATGATATTATTCAAATGTGGTAAAATTTTTTTTACTTATAGTTTCTACGAAACCATAAGGCCCTGAGCATGTTGGAGACAACCCCCAACACACCTTTTGAATTTGCCACCTTACTTTGATTGTACGAGGTTGTCACTGTCAGCTTCCTTTCCGTTTTCAATTTAAAATGGCGAATAAGTGAACACGCCAGTTTTGTTCTGCGTAACATTTTTATTAAAATTATAACAATTTCAAAGGCCCTGATATTATATCATCCTTTAAAGAAGGCTCTGGCTTATTGCCATCCGTCAGTGTCTATTGTGTACATAAAAATGTGTAAATATATTGTAAATAGTAATTAGTGTTGTGCTTTCAAGAAGACCCAGTAGAAACCCTTAACATACAGTCCACTAACTTTATGGTTTGATCATGTACCTAACACCGATGTATTCCAGTTTGAACTCGCCCTGTATACGGATATCTATATATATTGAGGCAGGTCTAGTGAATTATGATATTATGGTTTTTTTCAACAAGTAGGTACATAGAGTATTGGAATGCAATACTCCCCTAACTAACAGATGTTTATCGGATATCACAGAGTTGTACTCAAAATTGACGAAGTATTTTGCAATAATTTAATGGTAACTTATGTAAGACAATTTTTTTTTTCTCACCCTGTTATTCTTAAAATAGTTTTCGTTTCAAGTAAAATGAATTGAATCATGGGTATACCCTAATATTTCAGAAATGCATTTCTCGACCAAACAACCAATTGTCTGAAACAGATAAGTAAAGTATCAAAATGTCACGTAGTCTTCGACGCCACGGAAGGGGAAAGAACATTTTAAGAACGATTTGAGATTTAGTTTCTAGAAAATAACTAAAGTGTTCACTTGAGCCAAATAAATCTATTAAAATATAGTGTGTATTGTGGTGCATATCAGGAGTAAAATAGGTAAGTCTATCTCACAGAGTAATTCAGTTTTGCCTGTTATTTGATATTTGAATTTAAAAGATATTTTATCACATAGAGTATATATATTTGCTAATTATTTTTAATAATAACTTTGTTTAAAGTTCTTTAATATTCAACGTTATTAAGAACATTAATTTGTTGTTGCATTTCCTATTCATCCAATCCTTCTGTACTGTGGAGAGTTTGTGCCACTTGCAGTTTAACTCACATACCTATACTGTACTGTGGAGAGTTTGCGCCACTTGCGGTTTGTCCATTCCTGATACAGGGTGACTTCTCACGTCACCTATATCTCCTCCCACCCCCCTGTATTGTGGAGAGCTTGAGCCACTTGCAGTGTAACCTTATTTAGCTGTACTGTGGAGAGTTTGTGCCACTTGCAGTTTAACTCACATACCTATACTGTACTGTGGAGAGTTTGCGCCACTTGCGGTTTGTCCATTCCTGATACAGGGTGACTTCTCACGTCACCTATATCTCCTTCCACCCCCCTGTATTGTGGAGAGCTTGAGCCACTTGCAGTGTAACCTTATTTTGCTGTACTGTGGAGAGTTTGTGCCACTTGCAGTGTATTATTATTTTGCTGTACTGTGGAGAGTTTGTGCCACTTGCAGTGTATTATTATTTTGCTGTACTGTGGAGAGTTTGTGCCACTTGCAGTGTATTATTATTTTGCTGTACTGTGGAGAGTTTGTGCCACTTGCAGTGTAATATTATTTTGCTGTACTGTGGAGAGTTGGCGCCACTTACAGTAGTTATAATATTGTTTGTGGAGAGTTTGTGCCACATATTCCTTACATGCACTGGGGAGAGTTTGCGCCCCTTGCACCTTTCCTAATAACCCTAAATATTTACTATTAGGCATTTATTTTTGATCAAGTGAAGTTTTAACTTTACTTTAGTACTGATATGCATAATCACAGTTCAATCACATAAGATGCACCTTGTATATTATTAATACTTTCATTAATTTTGGGGATTTCAACTATACTAATCGTTAGTCAATAATTAATCATTATTTATGGCAAATTGAATACTCAGAGTGTTTTTCTATCTAATTCCAGGTACGTCATCTCGGTTGTTGAACCTACTTGGACCAGGTCCATAGTGACTGTTCAATTAAATCCAGGCATCACGTCCAGTGTCTTGTTAATAGTTATTTTCAACATTTAGATTTGTTTTATTATCTATATTAAAAACGATCGAATGTAAGTACACAGTAAGTAATTAAAAGTTAAATTCTAATTAAATATATCAATCTTTACAAATCACTCATTCTCCTCAAGTCAAGTTTTTCCCTCCTTACACTTAGGTAGGTACTATTGAAAAATAAATACTTTTAGGCGTCACAATTTTTAAGTTTATAAATGAAAACTTGGATGGATCACTTCGAATAAAAAATTATGTACTATAAAATATTATATCTTCCGTACCCATTGTAAACAAACTTTCACTATCGATTTGACATGTTATGAATGAACGCAGAAAGATTATCTATTGTTCTCCAATTCACAGGTAGAAAAACAAAAAACTGGTTACGTATTTTTACCCACCCCCACCCCCGTTATTATTGCTTTTAGAAAAAAAAGTCTTATATAAAAGTTTTTTGGTTACAGCTGAATTTTGTTAATATGCTATGAAAAGTTCAGTAGCGTGCAAATTTAAGGGGATACAAAAAAGAATAGGGTTTTTTTTAAATGGGATACCCTGTATATTTTTACATTTTTGGAATGGTCTTTTTTTACGATTTCAAAAGTATATAAGATATTACCCCTACCTTGTACCGTTTTTGAGATATTAAATGTTCAAAATCTTAGTTTTAGTAGTTACTGTAAGTATGAAAAAGATAACATCATTAAAGTAAGCTATGAAAATGACAACTAATATGTTTGATAATTGACATTTTTCTGATGAAGTTATTAAAATGGTTTACAGTAAGGAAGAAAAAAATCCAAATTTCTACATGTTTTATAGAAAATATCAAAAATAAGCGTGCAGCACGAAGACCATATAGGGTGTTGTATTCCAATCGTCCAAGACCATCAGAAAATACTTTTAAGAATGTTTACCAAATGGTAACAAACCAGGAAGAACAGCTAGATATATTGCTTCATTTCGAAGGTAAACTCATCCATTATAAGTATTTGCCCCGAGTAGACTTTTTTGAAACATTCTATTCTTTTTTAGAAAATACTCAATGTAGTATATATACTGCGGTTAATCAATTAGGTAAGAGTTATTCTAAAATTCAATGTACTTTAAAAAATAACTATAAACCCTATAAAATTTTAGCGGTACAAGTTTTAACGAAGGCTCATAAAAGGAAAAGGCTTGACTTTTGCCGCCAGATGATTCAAAAGTTGGATGAAGATTTTACAAAGATATTATGGACTGATGAATCAACTTTTTCTACGGCAGGAGTTTTTAACTGGAAAAATCGAAGGTCGTGGGAAAATAAGCTTAACAGAAAAATATCAGTGAAACAAATACAAAAATCAGGAAGAAAAACTGTTGGCGTTTGTTGTGGAATTTTTAGAAATAAAATTGTTGTTACTATATATTATGATTATACCTTAACTACTGGAGTTACCTAATTGGAAATACTTATCCCATTACTTGTCGATATGATTTGGATGCAGGATGGCGCACTTCCGCAAAAAATTCCCCTTTCTTTGTGATTTCTGAAACATATTGTTAATAATAATATTATACAGGTGATTAAAGAAAGGATTCAACTTGAAATTAACAAACTAAATGGAAATAATGAAGTCATCTGCAATGTTATTATAAATATAAGAAGGCGTTATCAATTATGCATTGACAATAATGGTGGACACATCGAACATCTTTTATGAATTATTTATTTATAAATTTTTTTAAATAAATCTTTGTTTTCTATTTTGTATATATATTTTGACTTTTTCTTCCTCGCTGTAAACCATTTTAATAACTCTATCAGAAAAATGTCAATTATCAAACATATTAGTTGTCATTTTCCTAAGCTTACTTTAATAATGTTATCTTTTTCATATTTACAGTAACCTAACTATTAAAACTAAGATTTTCAACATTTAATAACTCAAAAACGGTTCAAGGTAGGGGTAACATATTATATATTTTTGAAATCAGAAAAAAAAATACCATTCCAAAAATGTAAAAATATACAGGGTATCCCATCTAAAAAAAACTACTATTTCTTGTATCCTCTTAAATTTGCACGCTACTGAACTTTTGATAGCATATTAACAAAATTCAGCTGTAACCAAAAAATTTTTATTTAAGACTTTTTTTTCTAAAAGCAATAATAACGATGATAGGGGTGGTTAATTTATAATGAATAACCCTGTACAATTTCGTCATTATGACCTATAGGTTTTCATATTAGTTTTAATTATGGTTTTAGTTTTGTAATAACCGTCTTTGAGAAGGGTTGTGCTTATTTGTAAAATTTTGCACCATTAGGACTAAACGAACAAACGATGATTTTAAACGTATTTCGGTATATACAGAAAAAAAATCGCATGTCCTTAAACACACCTTCTTCTAATGCTTACTGTTTGCAAAACAGCACTATAGAAAAATGTGCACAAATTACTGGAGTGGGGATATCGACTATTTACAAAGTAATACGTGAACAAAAAACAAATCAGGTTTTAAGCGAACCTAAGGAGAAACCAGGACGAAAAGTAAAGAAAACCAATGAATTTATAAACAACGCAATCAGAAGATACATCCATTCATTTTATATGAAAAATGAAGTACTAACATTAAATAAAATATTTCAATTATTAAAAACTGATGCGAATTTGTCGCTTATAAGTAAAACAACGTTTTGTTGCATTTGCATAAAATAGGTTTTAAGTGTAAGCAACGGAGTAGGAATAGTTGTCTTACTGGAAAACGTATAATCAGATTATCTTCGCGAGATAATGGCAGCAAGACGACGAGGAAAACAAATTTTTTATCTTGATGAAACTTGGGTTAACGAAGGACATACCCCTTCTAAGATTTGGCAGGATTCTAATATTAACAGCGGTAAACAGGCGTTTATGGATAATGGTCAACCGGCATTGTAGGTCCTTGTGGTCGCTGTTTGATTATTGGACATATTGTTTCCGCATCTGGTTTTACTGAAAATGGTTTGTTACTATTTACTTCAAAAACTGACGGCGACGGTGCGAGAAACAATATTACATAAAAATTAGAATATGTGAAGAAATTACTATCAAGTCAAGTTGAAAAAATTGAAAATGATGTAGAATATGGATCATAATGCTGTTAAAAGTGTGAAAGTAAATCCTTTAATTATTAATGTAGATAGTTCTAACACAAGTGATAGTGAACCAAGTACAAGTGACACTGATAACGATGACGACCAGTAACTTTCTGCTTATATGGTGTGTATTTTTCGTTTTTCATTGAATGAATTATTCTTACAGTACCTATGTTGTTTTTTACATTTTAATGCGATTATATTTATCACTCAATCATTTTAGTAAAATAATATATTTTCAGTTACTATTAAATTTTTGAAACATATTTCGTCAATTTTGAGTAAAACTCCGATAAACGCCTGTTAGTTAGGGGATTATTGAATTCCAATACTTTATGTACTTGTTGGGATAAACTATGGAAGACAATCACAGACGTATGGCTGTAACTGATAATTTCAAAATGTGCAGTTTAAAGTATACATGGGCATTGAACTCATTACGATTTTCAGGAACTTCAGGAACTGGTCAGAACTTCTTAAAAACACTGTGTAACCTAGTACAACCTCATATCATTGCAATAGAGAAATCAAGCAGAATTCAAATTAGAAGTAGAATACAGGGTGTCCCTTTAAAAAACTGTGGCTTTCATCTGGCACGGCATTCTGGAACACACTGTACAATTGCAACCAATTTTAAAATATGAACCTTCAGGGTGGAGAGCACCGGTCAAACTTTTATTCGAAAATCTTCGAGGATTTACAATATATTGGACTCTATGGTACTAATGAATTATCCTGTATACAATTTGCATCTGCTTTCACCGAGGACCAATCTTTTAACATTATGTTAATTTTCTCTCAATAAACTAATTAATTTAAGAACACTCCAATTTCACACAAAAATATATTCACTATAAAACCCAATGTACGTTATTAGTAATCTCACGGTAACACGATAATATTAAGACCCCTACTAGGTGAAAAATGGAAATTCTAATAGATAATTAGTTTCTCACTTAAATATTACATTATGATTATTTTATCTATTTGGTAACGTGGTGCAAATATGACGAAGAAGTGAAGTTTGTGTTTGGTTACGTATAACGGATATTGTACTGGATATACTTCAATTTACATAATCCTTTTAAATTTCAATAGTTCAATTTTCAGTTTTCTCAACTTAAAAAAAACTATCCAATATTTTTTTCTACGAGCGCGCGGAAAAGTTTACTATGGCGCACGATTCTACTTTGCCGCACGCAAGGTATCATTTATTGTCTTTTATAATTATTTTTCTCGTTTCATTGAAATTTTGTTTAATATGGCGTTAATAACTATTATTGATTACATCAATAACCAGACGGTAACTAATAAACTTGTTGGTTTGTATCTATCCGCTCGTAGAAAAAATGTTGTTTCAAACATATGCGTTAAGCGTTAGGAAAATAACTTTTTCAAGGGAAAATGTACGTTTGTTAATATTATAAGTTGCGGCGTCAACAAAACATGTCTAAAAAAGAAAGATAATCCGTTCATATCTCCCGTAAAAGATACTTTCTTGAAACTTTGAGGAGCCATAAGAGGTGAGAGGGGCTATAAAGTACCGACCATAGCGCTTACATCGTTTTCAGTTACTGTCAAACGTTTAAAGATACAACCTGTACAATTTAAATTATACAAAAATAACCAATTAAAAAATGCTATAATACTTGGTGTCTGATTTGAACGATTGCTTCCTTAAAATCACTGGTCACGAAGTTCATGCATCCTGATCTCCGAAATAATAAAATCAGACTTTGCGGGTTGATGAAAAATTAGACCAGCCATGCAACCACAAAAAACATATTCAATTTAATGACGTAATTTTTTATCACGTGTCTCAACTTTCAAATTACAAATGACACTTCCTGTATCTTTTGAGGCTTATTGGATAAGCGCTTAGTGTTAAAATCAAAGATCAGAATGAAATTTTTTTCACTATAGTTACCTGTAAAATTTTAATACATTTGACATTAGTTACTAATTCATTGTATTGTTATTAGTTCACTTACGTTTACGTTTTTATCTTTTATGGATCGTAAAATTTGCAGTGTTTTGTCTTCCCAGCGACATAAGCTGAATTAAACAAGAAAACAAAATTATGTAATTATGCTGTTATGGGCCCAGAGTCCTGGTAAATTATGTAAGTTTATAAAAGTTTCCTATGAAACGACCACCGAAGAAATATTCAGAAATATAATCACTTAATTCTTAAAATTGCGGTGTTGCCACCAGCGGACGCATAAGTCGCTTGGTTTGGCTAAAAAATATTTTAGTATATTCACATCGTGTATACCTGTGTCCGTAAAGTATGGAACAAATTCATTTTTAGCTAAACAGACCATTTTAAGAAATAATCCTGAAACACGTCGATTTTTGATTTTAATTTACCGTATTTTAAAATAATAATCTAATATACAGGGTGAATTTCTTTTGAGTAATGACGTCACCGTCATTTTTTTTAAATGGAACACCCCCATTTTGTCTCAATTTTCGGATTACTCTAGCTGAGCTGATTTCAAAAATGTATCACATGTTGATTCCAATTGGTACAGGGTGGACAAAAATACAATAATTTTGTGTGTGCTCATAAAGTAACGCGTAACATTCTTTATTAGTTAAATTAACAATATTATCAAACTGTCACTGAACATCAATAGATTATTAAACAAATAACGACATTTCACAAAAAACTAGACGACTATGTTTTTTTTAATTGATAAGAAATAATTTCTTTCATATTCTGTCTGCTAGACCACAAGTACCAAACATGTTTGGAAATAGCTCATTTTTATTAATCTAAAAATGTAACAAACTACAGGATGTTACATTGAAACCAATTGCCGCTAGACAATAACTATTTTTGTCCACCCTGTACCAATTGGAATCAACATGTGATACATTTTTGGAATCAGCTCAGCTAGAGTAATCCGAAAATTGAGACAAAATGGGGGTGTTCCATTTAAAAAAAATGACCGTGACGTCATTACTCGAAAGTAATTCACCCTGTATATTAGATTATTATTTTAAAATACGGTAAATTAAAATCAAAAATCGACGTGTTTCAGGATTATTTCTTAAAATGGTCTGTTTAGCTAAAAATGAATTTGTTCCATACTTTACGGACACAGTGTATACAAGTGCGCCAGTGCGGAAATTTATGGAACTCACATATTATATACTCCACTCATTTTGTCGTATTTTGACGTCCACCATAAAATTTGCAAGAATGCTTGTTATGATGTAAAACTATCGAAAAAGTAGTTTAAATTGGAAAATAATTGTGCGTCCGTATATCGGACGCACAACTACCATCGGACGCACGATTAAATGTGAAAGGACAATGTACGGACGCACAAAGGCGTAAAGATAAATATATATATATATATATATATATATATATATATATACAAACAGACAAATACTATTGAGGTTAGCAGCAAAAAAGGAAAAAGTGTACTCTTTTTAAATTTCCAAGCTTTCGTAAATCTTTATTTACATCATCAGGGAACTACAAAAGTGAGAAAAAACATAAATTACAAAGCGGTCCGCTACAACAGTTTCATAACTTACGTTAATCGAGAATGATTCCTTGATCTTAACATTGGGAAAAGTGTTAAACAGTTAGCACTTGTCTCATTCTTCAGTGCTAACTGTTTAACACTTTTCCCAATGTTAAGATCAAGGAATCATTCTCGATTAACGTAAGTTATGAAACTGTTGTAGCGGACCGCTTTGTAATTTATGTTTTTTCTCACTTTTGTAGTTCCCTGATGATGTAAATAAAGATTTACGAAAGCTTGGAAATTTAAAAAGAGTACACTTTTTCCTTTTTTGCTGCTAACCTCAATAGTATTTGTCTGTTTGTGTCCTAATTGATCAGCAACGATCACATGCGTTTATCGCTTTTCAGCTTATATATATATATATATATACATATACAGGGTGTTTTCAAATGACACTTACAACGTTTGCATGTAGATACCTCTCGTAAAATTGGACAAAATGATATAGGGATTGGGGGGTCTAGCCTATTTACTTTTAGAAATACAGGGTGTTAAAGTTATGAAAAATTAAATGTTTCAATTTAATAACTTTGAAATGGATGAACATATTGATTTGACATTTGGCAGGTTGTTTTTAAATGTAAAAGGGAATATTTTGATGTAAAAACATGTTTCAATTCTTGATCCAGTGGTGTACATTTGGAAGAATATGACACCTTTCCTCTCCCATTTTTTACGCCACTGGCATTTGAAGCTATTTTTAATTTATTTTGTATTCCTCAATGGTTTTCACGTGAAAAACGCATAACCTTTACATATCAAAAAATTTGTAGTTTTCAAGATATTTAATGTTTTTATGAAGTCTGCAAGATCACTTTTTAATAATGAAATGAAAAAAATATTTTTCTTGAATTGTTTTTAATAACTACCAAACTACTAATGGTTAGAATATGTAACAGGAACTAATTTCTGAAACAGCAATGCATCTAAAACATTGAGAGAAGAATGTTGAAAATGCTCTTCCAAACTTGTGATTTTATTAACAAAATAATTGATAACAATAAAAAATAAGATAATTACAAAGTTGAATAATATCCCATTCAAACATAATTTTTCACTAAGCAGCCAACAAATTACAAGAGATATTCAAAATGTTTCCATTCACATTATTTATACATAATCTGCAACGTTTTCTCATTGAAAATCGCATACCTTGGAAAGACTGGCGATTGCCGGAAATAATTTCTGTAGCTGCATGGATTCTTGCTATCAGTTCCTCCTCCGTTTCTACTATTGTATAGTAGGCTGTCGATGTCAATGATGAAATGGTAAATGACATTTTGTTTAACGTCAAAACCAAAATAAATTATTTGCAATTAAATTTGTTTGTGCAACTTTCATACACTTTTTGTTATGATGGATTATACTTTTGAAGACATGGCTGATATGCAGCTAATATGCGGGGAAGCCAGAAAGAATGGTAGGCGTTCCGAGCGCTTGTATAGAGAAAGATATCCAAATCGACCTAGATTTCCATGTCACACAACAATTTAATTCAAAATTACAAGGTAGCGGTAGAAAACGAACTGTAAGAACTGTGCAATTAGAGGAGGCTGTTCTAAACCATATTGAAAAGAGACCCTATTTAAGCACTCGCATCATTGGCAAATCTGTAAATGTAAGTAACTCAACTGTGTAGAATATTTTAAATGAACAGCAGTTGTATCCTTATAAGTATACCCAAGTTCAGGCCCTGAAACCAACAGAATGTCCTCAAAGAGTGGAGTTGGCCAATTGGTACACACAAAAATGTTTAGAAAATAGGAACTTTACCGAATTTGTTCTATTTACTGATGAAACCAAATTCATACGTGAAGGAGTTTTCAATTCAAGGAATAGCCACGTGTGGGATGACGAAAATCCATATGTTATTCGAAAACGTGGATATCAGGAAAAATTCTCGCTTAACGTGTAGGCAGGCATTCTTGGAGATTGTATAGTGGGTCCATATTTATTACCTAATAAACTCAATGGTAATATTTATTGTAATTTTTTGAGAGAAACCCTGCCTGATTTATTAAACGACGTTGTACCATTAAATATTAGAGCAAATATGGATAATCTATGGTTTCATCACGATGGGGCATCTGTATATTATACTCTAGCGGCCAGACAACTTATAACCCAACAATACGGAAACCACTGGATAGGCCGAGGTGGACCCAATATGTGGCCTGCGAGGTCACCGGTTTTGAATCCAATCGATTTCTTTCTGTGGGGTTACATGAAGTCCCCGAGGAAGTCCCTTGTCTACTATACAATAGTAGAAACGGAGGAGGAACTGATAGCAAGAATCCATGCAGCTACAGAAATTATTTCCGGCAATCGCCAGTCTTTCCAAGGTATGCGATTTTCAATGAGAAAACGTTGCAGATTATGTAGGTATAAATAAAGTGAATAGGCAAAATTTTGAACATTTCTTGTAATTTGTTGGCTGCTTAGTGAATAATTATGTTTGAATGGGATATTATTCAACTTTGTAATTAGGTACTTACCTTATTTTTTAGTGTCATTAATTCTTTTGTTAATAAAATCACAAGTTTGGAAGAGTATTTTCAACAATCTTCTCTCAATGTTTTAGATGCATTGCTGTTTCAGAAATTAGTTCCTGTTACATATTCTAACCATTAGTAGTTTGGTAGTTATTAAAAACAATTCAAGAAAAATATTTTTTTTATTTCATTATTAAAAAGTGATCTTGCAGACTTCATAAAAACAGTAATTATCTTGAAAACTACAAATTTTTTGATATGTAAAGGTTATGCGTTTTTCACGTGAACACCATTGAGGAATACAAAATAAAATGAAAATAGCTTCAAATGCCAGTGGCGTAAAAAATGGGAGGGTAAAGGTGACATATTCTTCCAAATGTACACCACTGGAACAAGAATTGAAACATGTTTATCCATCAAAATATGCCCTTTTACATTTAAAAACAACCTGCCAAATGTCAAATCAATATATTCATCCATTTTAAAGTTATCAAATTAAAACATTTAATTTTTCATAACTTTAACACCCTGTATTTCGAAAAGTAAATAGGCTAGACCCCCCAATCCCTATATCATTTTGTCCAATTTTACGAGAGGTATCTACATGCAAACGTTGTAAATGTCATTTGAAAACACCCTGTATATACAAGGACAGGAATATTGGAAGCGACAAAATTCTAAAATGAGTACTCTTTACACTATTTTCCAAGCTTTCGGAATATCTTTATTTCCATTCTCAAGGACAGCATTCGAGATTGTATTACAAGTTGTTTTAAATGGTAAATACATCTAATAATAATTTTGATTTGAATTTTTTTAAAAATAAATGTCAAACAAAATCGTTTGCTTATAGAATAAGAAATAGTATACAATTATAACTAACCTATATCTAATAATATCAAGATTGGCTAGGTTCGTCTTCTTTTTTTTTAATTTGTTTGATGTTATTTTAACCTCAAATGTTTGAAATAGACGAATTTGAAATTTGATGACACTCATGCTCCCTATCAATAGCCAACAGGTAGTAATAAATATAAATATCACTCAAATTTTTCTGATCACTCTTTCTATTGATGATATTTTGTTCTTGAGATATGTGAGCCATTTCCAAGAAAAGTCTTTTTTTGGTATTTGATTGTATATCTAAAATACTGACAGAATCAAAATCCATAATATGGTCTTTATCAATTATATGTTTGGCCAAAGCACATCTATCGGGATATAATCTGGAATCACTTTTATGGAGAGAAATTCGGTTTTTTAATTTTTGGCTAGTGTGACCAATATATTTATTCTCGCAATTTCTACAAGGGATACAGTATACTACATTTGAAAGATTAAGAATATCAGTTTTATCTTTAACTCTTGTATAAATTGATTTGATCGTTAAACATGTTTTATTTGCAATTTTTATGTTAGTAAGTGGTTTGAAAGTTCTAATTAATTTTGGTGTAATTTCTCTAATGTATGGCAAAGAAATATAGTAATAGGGAATTTCAGCATGTTCTGAAATAATGTCCAAATTTGGAGAGTTATTATAAAATATGTTTTTTATCAACTTGTTTGGATATCCATTATCTAAAAATAATTGATGAAGGATTTTTAAGTTTTTTTCATGAAATACAGGGACTGAAATATTAGTTACTCTATTTTTCATTTGCCTTATCAAATTAATTTTCATAGAATACTTTTCATGAATCTTCCAGAACTCATTGGTTTCCTATACCAATCAATAGATAAAGTGTTATTAGAATTTCTTATCATTCTAGTATCTAAAAAAGGTATACTTTGTAATTCGTCTTCCTTCTCTATTGTAAACTGAATGTGTTGATCGGCTGAATGCAAAAACTAGGTAACTTGTTTTTTGTAGTTTCGAGAAAATCGATAAAGTATTATTAGTGCCATAATTAAAACCTGTCTGAAGTGAACCTATCATCAAAAATAACTTATTTTTTGTTTGTAGAGCTTTATTTTTATCAAAAGAATACATTATCAGAAATATGAAAAATAACAAAAAATAACATTTTTTTTACAAAAAATAAAAGTTACCTACTTTTTGCACTAACATTTGTTCTTAAAACTCATACCAGGTATACAAATAATACATAAGACAACTAAGAAAATTATAAATTTATACTTTTAATTGAACAGTTTGGTGTGGGTGGGTTTTAATCGTCTTCTTCTTCTTCTCTTGCCCGACCGTGTGGTAGGTTGAAGTAAAAATCAAAATACTCACGACATAATGCAGGTGGGTTTGTAGAAAACAAGGACATTAAATCCTTATATTTTTGTTCAGTTATAGGATGACCTTGAGGATAACAAGGCAGTTAACTGATTGATTGCCTGCGTGAAGTTTTTTTTTTACAATCCACCTGTCTAAAACTAGCAGCATCAAAAGACTCTTTGCACCCATATTGGTAAGCATTTTCTTTTGTAAAGTAAAACCAGCAGAGCTTTTGAAATAAAACAGGCTGGTTATTAATGTCTGTTTTTCTCATGGTTAACTGGCTATTAGCAAATGCCTTCCAATCAAAGAAATCATTGCTTTCAATATCATGCACAGCATAGGGGTGATCTCCCCTTTTCCTTGCACTTCTGGCTATAGTTTTCCAATCGCCTGGCCACAGTGCTTTACCAACCCTTTTAAATTCACTGCCAATAGCGGAGTGCATAAAATCGCACTCCATTTCTCTATGACCAGGTGTTAAAAATTTGAGATGGATGGTTTTTAGGTTCTCAATTACTTGTACTGCATACATGCACATCGAAACAACGTACTTGTTAATGTTTTGTCCACCGCATCTATCACTGAAACACCTTATTTCTTCTACGGAATTTGGAAGAGATTTAAAATACCTAAATAGAAGGCTTGCAATTTCACAACTACCTTGGCCTTCATGCCACATAAAACAATCTCCTTTTTTGTTGGCAACGTTATAAACAGTAAAGTTATAAGTGGCTAAACGGCGCTTGTAAAACAAAGCATTGTTGCAAGTCAAAATTGCAACCTACCATTTTATCGTTGGTAACGGCAAATTCTTTGTCCAGACGTTTTTGCTCTCGAGCAGATTCTTTTAATTTTTGATGTATTTCGTAATCTTTCGTCTCCTCGTCGGTCGGATTAGCTTTGCTGTTATAGTGCACATAAATCCGACATTGGTCTTTTTTCGGTCTATGGAATCCTAAATTATAATTATCTTTAAAAATATTTCGGTAGGTGGATAACTTCCCCTCGGGCCTTCCATTACATCCTATACATGGTGACTAAGTTTAAAAAAGAGTCCAAATATTTTCGCTCAATATCGGCTCTTCAATAATGGGAGGGAACGCATGGAAAACTATCTATGTGTGACTTTATTTCTTGAACTAAAATGGCATCCAAGGTTTTACTATTTCCCTTTCCCCGTCCATCAGAAGCTGAAATATTTTCTTTGGATCGCTTTGCCATAGCAATGTCAACCACACCTTTTTTTAATGCCTAGGGTATTTAGAAACATGGGTTTGCATACTTTTTTTCTGTTTCCATCAATCGGAAGAAAGTAACTCATCGAATAATTCCTCTTGGATTCGTGCTGAGTGGTCCTAATCTTTTTTGCGTTTTTTTCTGAATTAGAAAGGATAAAATCTCGTTGGCGCGAGTAGTTACCCAGTTACATTTCAATCGACATGTTTTCTTGCAAGAATCCCTCATTTTAGCAGCTGGTTTTATCACCCCTTTTATTGATTTATATTATTTTCCCTCATCTTTGTTTTTTTTTTCTAATATTTCTTTCCCACAATTCTGGTTTCTTTCTTTTCCTTCGAGGTTTATTACTCACTTCTGGATGTTCCTCCATTCCAACTAATTGATTTTCTCTAACTTCCCCAGTAGATTCTTCTTCAGAATCCGAAGAACTAGTACTAGGGAGGTATTCAGATTCGTCTGGAGAAAAATCGCTAAAGCTCTCATCTTTCTTTTCATTTTGAAAATTCCCTTCTGAGGTGCTAGCATCTAAAATAAGGAATTTAGATAATAGTATTATTAACCTATCATTAATAAAACTTACCTAATAGTTCCTCAGCAGATTTTTGCATAAACACATTATGGAACGGGACAGCTATTGAAGTCTGTTTGATCTTGCACTAGTCCCCATCTGAAGAAAGTTTATTAAAGTTATCTTCACAGCAAAAATATTTATCAACCTCCGATTTATTTTTTTCAGATTCGTCTTGGTTTAAACTAGTATTTAAAGATCGGTCCTGCAAATCTAAAAATTAAAAAATCTATCTTTTACACGAGAAGAACCTCTACACGAGAAAAAGTCAAATCTGCCGTACAAATACGAAAAATTTAACAACCGTCCGTCCGACGAATAAAAAACCGTCCGACGGTCGGGTAGACAAACTAATAGATATTATTATTAATAACCTACAGTCTGTTTTTTAAATGCACTTCCCCAAGTCAATAATTTAGTAACTATGTTGGCATGCTGTATGTTGTATGCTAAAAATTTCACCAAATTGACGGTTTTACATTATTTTGTCCATATTATAATGTCATTTTGACAATGAAATTAAAAAAAAACAGAGTTTAACTAACTTTTAGGTATGAAATTGGGAAATACATAAATAAAACAAGAATGAAAACATTTACTTACCTTCAGCTTTTGATTTGAGCACTAAATTCACCATTTTAACACCCCTGGACATTATTTTGCAGGTAATAATCACAAATACCGGGGTATATCTATAGACGTAAACAACGGAACTGACCCTGAACTGCAATAATTTGATAACTTCAGATGTCTACCTTAGTCATCGTAATTTGAGCTCTTAAAGTACGATAAAAAACTGTATATCTTTAGTTATCAACTAATAACATAAACAGAAATCATGAATATTTTGTGGAATAAATGGGTATCTGAAGTTGCCAACTTTTAACATATAAATTAAGCGATGAAAGTTCTGTAGAAACTAGTTACCTTTAGTTAGTCATTATTAGCATTACAGTAAGTACGTACAAAAACTAGATAACTTAAATTGTCTACTTTTATTTAAAAAAAAAAAGTCTGTAAGTTATGAAAAATATAAGGCTATCTCTAGTTATCTATTTTTAGTATAAAAAAAGACTACATTTATTTGGTATCTACTTTTTACAATTGCAGATAGATGGTGCCAATTTAGAATAACTTGTTATCTAGTTTTTGCATTGAAATCTGCTTGATCCTGACTATATGAAAACGTAGATAACTCAAAATCACAAAATTTTGAGTTACCTAGTTTTTGCATTCAGCCGACGAATATATATATATATATATATATATATATATATATAGGAAATATATAGGAAATAGTTTGACCTATATATATATATATATATATATATATATATAGGAAATAGTTCGTTGCCGATACTAGTTAGGTCTAACTATTATTGTGGGGGATGCGGCAATGTGAATAAGTGAACTCTTTTTAGTTTGTTCTGAGCTTTCGGTAATTTATTATCATCATTATCAAAGAACTACAAAAGATACATTTATAGATATTTCAAACAGGTATAAATAAATTCAGTTTAAAAGTAAACCATTAATTACTTACAACTAAGCGAGGTTAATCACAATATCTATATATAATATGTATAATATGGAGAAAAAACATGGTATAAGATATAATTTTCTTTTTCAAGAAATTAAATTAAAAATAAAACTATCAAAATTGACATTACGACATCGATGTTAATTTTTAGTAGTCATAGAAATGTCTTTAAATATGTTTAGTACATTAGCAAGTGAAATAATAGTTGGTAAGTTAATATAAAGGAACAGAATTCTCATCTTCAATATTTGAATTTTTTGTTTTTTTGTCAAAAGATAATAAATAGCTATAAATTGTACTAAGTTTTTGAATATCAGTTCTTTTATTTAAGCAATTATCTTCTTGAGATATGAATGCCATTTCCAGGAAAATCCTTTTAGAGTAGTTGTTTTCTTTATGTAAAATTTCAAAGTTTTTATAATCTATTATATGATTTGTAGAAAAAACATGTTCAGCTAATGCTGATCTTTCTGGATATAATCTTGCATCGCTCTTATGTAGAGCTATACGTTTAGTAATTTTTTGTGATGTTTCACCTACATATGCAGATTTACATGTAGAGCAAGTCAATCTATATATTACATTAGAAAGATCAGTAAGAGGATCAATTTCTTTCAACTTACTATAAACACAATTAAGTGAGAGAACATTTTTATTTGCAAGTTTTATATTAGTTACTTCTTTTAATATTTTGGAAATTCTAGGTGTAAGCTCTCTAAAGTAAGGTAAAGATGCAAAAAATATGTTAGTTGTAGTTGTGTTCGTTACATTTTCTGAGTTCGTAATAACTAAATTTGGTTCAATTGCAGTATGTATGGGATGAGGGGTGTTACACAGAATTTTTCTTACTAATGTTTGAGCTTTTAATTTTTGATTTAAAAATATACCCCTTCTATTTAAAAAAGTTTCTCGATGACGTCACATCCGGTAAGGGAGAGGGGGTTAAATTATTTTTTCTTGCAAAAATGGTAAAAAAACAAAAATCAACCTGTTCAAGTTGTACCTCTAAAAATAATTAACTCGTGAGATATTTGACCGTTTTCAAAGAAATGGGTACTTATGTTTGTTTAATTGCCTTTTTAATTATTTTCTGAACGTGGATAATATTGATATTGTTCTTTGTTTAGATTTATCAGAAAATTTTGAAGTAATACCAGTACAAAAAAATAAGGACCTGCAAAAATACAGAAAAGAGGTACACAATGATATTTTTTATTTTTTCGCGAAATATTACTTTTTACTCTGGGATTCCATTTCAATAAAATATATGTATATTACGTGAGGATTTAAAATTTTTAGGTTGGACAGATCAAGAAGTTGCACAGCTCAAAAAGCATTTTTCAAGATTCATTGAAAACAAAACTTATCCTTCAGGCCAGGAACTTGAGAAGTTCATTAAGGATAATAATTTCAATCGAAATGTTCCTGTAATTAAAGCCAAGCTCCAACATTTGATGAAATCCGATTAGATTAAAAAAATTTCAATATTTTATATCTTTCATATTTTGTTTTATATTTTAATAACTTTTATTTTATTCTGGAAATAAAGTTTTCTTGAATTTTTTAAGCATTTAAGTTCATATTTGCCAGTTTGACAGGTCCTAATTGTCATAGAGGACATTCATTGGTATTAGCAACATGGCTGACAATGAGATGTAAGAGTTTGAGAAAACTCATAAATATATCATTAATGTACTGTCTCTATACCTCACTGTTTTAAATTTATATATTTATTCTTTTTATTTTAGTTTATTGTATCTTACTTTATTTTCTTTATTTTGTCCTCGTATTCATATACAATTTCTAATTAATGATTTACAGTTTCTTGATAAAAGTCATATTTCAACTGTAATCTACATTTACATTCATATCATTGACTTGTCATAGCCCTTAGGTGTAATAATTCGACCAATAAAAAATCCAATCTAATCTAATTGCACAATTTAAATGTTTCTTAAATGCGGTAATGAATTCGAATTAATATTTTCATAATTAAGGATAAGCAAATGATTCGGGGCAAGGAATTTGAAAACGAACTTATAAAATGAGTATTCAATTTTAAACCAGAAACACAATACGTATAAATATTCTCCATACATATAAGTAAGCCGTTGAGACTTCCACATACTCAGGTAGATTTGGCAACCTTGCTGGAAGTTACAGCTATTGTACATATATAAAATTTCTGTCGGAAGTCACTTTATATAATGTTTATCCGCAAAAAAATTCAAATTTTCAAGGTAAAAAATCTTTTCCCCTCTCTTGAAAACAGGGGTTGTTATATTCTTCTTATTATATATATGCAAGTATATATGATTTAAAGTTACAGGAAGATCCGGAAGTCAGGTCGCCTCCTCTTTATAACGGAAGTCACAACTTAACAGGCATCAATATATATATTTAAGTTCACAGTTGGTGAACAATTTATTATGATTAAAACTATATACCGCATTTACCTTCTATACTTAACTTTACAAAAAAAAATAACAGTTTATCAAAGAATTAACGTACAGACTTTCGCTTCGTTGAGAGACTTAGCGATTAGAGTATCAAAATTTGAAGTTACACAATTTTTATCATTGAGATAATTAGAAAATAATATGTATCACTGCATTACAACAAAAAAGGTAGTATTACTAAAAAAATAGTACTTTAGTACGCTGATGTGCTTCTTCGGTGGCGATTTAGAAAATCTGAACGAACTCACCCACGTGTGAAAATGGCTTTACACCTTCTGCCCATACTTAACGAAATGAATATTATAGTTTCGTTTCCTCCGGAATTACCTCCCGCGACGGTCTCAGGCAGATAATCAGGGTGTCGGGATCTTGGAAATTCAACTCCTTCAACACATCCCAGAACATGTGGTTGCCTCCAAAATGGCTGCCCCAATGTCGAAAAACCGCTGCTACAATTTAAGAGGTCGGCGAATCTGTAAATAATTTACCATTCAACGACTCTTATTTCAAGAAAAATATTTAGTCCTTTAACTCCTTGTTACAGGAAAACCACTTTTATCAGTCCTCACTGACTGGTAACAGGTGCTAAGCAATGCCAGCAAAAAAACCAAAAAGACCACAAGTCCCCTCATCTTGTCGATTTGTACCACAATGGTTGAATTAATGCGAAAATAGTCGAACTACAAGTTTTTTGTAAACCTCAACGGCCAATCAAGTTGTGATAATCCCTACAATACCTTCGTATTCTCGGCTGACCAATAGAATATCTCCAATCCAGCTAACGAACTCCGAACTCAACCGAACCGGCTTAGTGAATTTCAGATTTACGAAGTACTCAACCTGTTTGGTGAAGTGTCAACGTCAACCTAAATGACAACTGTCATTGTGGATGACATCCAAAAATCAAAACAAAATCCAATAAGGCGTTTGCAATTAAATTATTGACAAAGATTAAAATCAACTATAAAGTTCATTTATCTTATGTCAGACACCACCCTAAAACATTGTTTACTCAGTGTGTGAAGTACTGTCCTTCAAAAGGTAACCTCATTCCCATATCAACATTGGATTGAACGAAATATCTAAATGGTCTTATCACTATCGACTACTGGTAAGTAAACACTACATTTATTTTTATTTATATATTTAATCGAAGTTTTAATTTTTAGGAACTTGTGTAGCTGTAAATTAAACTACTGTTGAAGGTGCAATCATGTGTGATAATTAATAACAATACTTTGTGTACATAATCTAGTGATTGTTTAAGCTGAATATTGATTTAAAATAAAATATATTTCAAAGTAGACAAACATTCATTTTTCAATGCTTAAGGTTGGTCTGAATGTTACAAGAGTATATTTTGTATATTCGGTAACCGCTGGTCAATTTACAATGCGATATTGTTGCGTCCATACTCCTATTTTAGACAGTGGCTTTTGTGACATCCACCTATTTGCTCTAGTAGATTATGACGTTTAAACAATAACGGCTCTCAAGAATACTGTGTATATTATCAAGTAAGTATTTTATTAATTGTTTTTGTAGTTATATATTTCATAATTTCGTTTTGTAATTTGAAAGTTTAACTCTAAATTAAAAAGATACTAGTAGATGTACTTACTTTAAGAATTTATGCTGGTATTTAAAATCCGCTTAAGCCTTGAACAGCAATATTTAGTTAGTTCAAATCGTAATCTCATACTTTTTGATATACAATTTTGGCTTCACGCTAACTAATTTTAACTGCAGTTTTCAGTTAAGCAATAGCGATCGCTTCGATGTAATTTATGATTGATATGTATGTTTTATTTTTTTCTACAGGAATAATTTTATTATTCAGTTTACACTGAATCATTTATTAGCTTAGGGTTTTTTAGTACATATTAGGTACTGCTGAAAATAATTGGTGGGAATTTAAAAACATTCATCATAGGTTTTTGCAATCAAGTTTCGATTTATTCTCCTTTGAAAATCGAAATTAGGTTAGTTTTGTGGATTTTTTCCACTCGGCTTCATCCTTTTATCATTTCGTTCATTAACTGCAATTTCTTTATTATTTTCCGTTTTTTAGTCTTCTACCCCTACTATTTATTGGTAAACCTTTTCACTCGGTTTTTTTTTAGCAAATTGGCATAGTGTAAGACATTTAACCTTGGCGTTGCTTATGTGAGAGCACGTAATTAAAATGTTAGGTAGACAGACGTAAGCTACTCATATTGTTTTAGACCGTTTTTGTCCTGTGCATCTTTGATTTTTCCTTGTTGTGCCATTAGTGGAAGCATGTCATCAGTTATCCATTATTATATTCGCATTGCTTTGGAGTCCCACATCTTTTACTATATCTTTATTTGAGAGATTCAAATATATTTCTTTTGACACCTCTTAGCAAATTCTGAATTCTGCGGTAATTATTAAACATTTGTTTGCAGGAAGAAAAACGGAGAATTCTTACACCATGGACAAGTGAACAAGACAAATTTGCACATTAAAAACAAAAAGCCGCCAAAGAAACCAGAGTGCGAGAACTTAAAAAAAGCTCATCCAAAAGTATTTGAAAACAAAACCTGGTCAAAGATTACAAAATAAATATAAGATTACTCACTCGTACGAATTCTATCGATCAAAGGATTCATACCGCTGGTTACTGTCTGGTGACTTATCGGTTGGCGCCATGCTATAGTATGTCGCTAAATCCTTACTTGCATTTAATTTTGCATATTATACGGGTTGTCGCCTATCGAGCGCTGGTATTTTAGAATTCGTTGTTCGTGTTTATGTTTTAAAGATATTTTAAATTTATTAATTAATTATTGCAATAAGGAAAAAATGATATTCATATTTTCCTCTTCAATAGCAAAACTTATAAAATAAATAGTTTGTGATATTTGTTAATAGTCTTAGTTGTATACATAATAAATCGAGAGTTTATCACTTTCCCACGAATTCTGAATGCAGTCTTGATTTTAAGTACTTATAATGTAAACAATGATAAAAATATAGAGAAGCAATTAAGGGCCAGAAATGTGCCTACAATCTCTAGAAACTTTGTAGAAGTATTTCATTTAGTTTTTCGGGAAACGTTCCGGAAGTAAAATTTCTTGTTCGCATTATTTTAACTCCTGTCTTCCAAAAGTAACATTAATAATATTATAATTGTGGTTTTAAAATGCCTGTGTGTTGTGATGTGATCGGTTGTTCCAGCAAGGTGGGAAAACCAGAAATATCCTTTTATCGTTGTCCCAAAGACGTTGAGAGGTGGGTATTAAATTAGTTATTATCAAATACGGAATTCAACTTTTTTAAACTATTGTAACAAAGATATTTGATAATAATAAATTAGTTAGTTATTTAGTACTTATAGATACTGGGTATTCATAGAAATTTGAAAATTCACATATCTAATTTATTAATAAATATATCCTGCAGCTGCATAATATGTTTTTACTGTTTTAACCTTGTGAATCTAAAAAATACGGAGTGTCTAATTTAAAGATCAAAATTGTTTTAGTGGTCCTATTATTCTGGTGGCCAATAAGTATGTATAATTTAATTTGTGATATTCTGTATAAATAACCGCTAGATCATCAATAAGCATCACAAAATTACTAAAATGTTGAATAAAATCTGTCAATTGATTCATTTTAAAAATTTTAATGTATTTTTCACTTATACCTAAACTTTCCTTTTCAAATTCATATCCTGAACATTTTTCGAAATAATTAACATTTAAAAACATTATATAAAAAAACCTTTAATAAATCATCCTATTTGAATATATATTTCTCAAGTTACCCCTGTATAGCTTGGAATAAAATATACTCTTCTAATTCCCTGGTACCTAGCGGTGTCGTTAATCATAACAAAAGGGAGCCGTAAATATGATTCATGAGTGCTGCGATCGTTTAAAACACTAAGAAGAATCAGACCGCCTTCAAGTGAACTATCTTATATTTATTTTGTAATCTTTGACCTGGTCACAAATAAACATTTTCGTGGTTAATATTTATAACAAAAAGTGAAAATGTATTTTTTTATTTGTTCAATTAGTTTACTTGCAATGGTTGTTCTGTTATTACCTTATTATCTTTAGTTAAGACATTGCTATTAATTTTGTTTTTATTTAGTTTTACCTAATAAAATTATATCAAACATCAAAATATTTTTGATACTTGGAGGGTCATTCGTCAATCATGTTAAAATAATAATACTTGGGGTGCGCTATGACTCGATAGGTTAAATCATTGATATCGTTAACGATTGGTTGCATCACAAAATTTTAGACGTTAATAGAAGTTAACAAATATCTGAAACCGAATACAAACTTTACTGTATTTAACTAATTGGTGAACGTAACTTAAAAGAGCCCCAGAATTGGTGGAATTCGGCACCAATTAAACTATTTTATACGCTATCACTGGGATGGGGTGCAATTAATATTAAATTGGACGTCACCAGCTTTTAATCAAAACGAAAGCAATGAAAAACGAAATAAAATCAAACTACTTATCCCCGAACACGTTTATCCAATTTAATAATTATTGAATAATCAATACAAAGAATAAAAATAATAATTGACGTCAAAAAAATTATAGTTCAATACTATTAAACGCTTTACAAAATTGGAAAAATAATTTTCTAAGAACAGACCGTTCACTAAGAAGCAACAACTACTTCTCGGGCTATATGCCCCGACAGATATTGAATTACACTTCTAAAGTAAACGGGGTTGGTATATCTGTTAAGATAGAACCAACCATTCTGATTTGCGATTAGAAGGAATAACATCACTTGTAGACCGGTTTCGGCGTATTTGCGCCTCATCAGTACAAGGTAGATGCTATTCGCCCAGAAGCTCTGAAAGCATAATCCTGGACTGGAGACTAGGTTGATACCACACCAATACATTGACCTCAATAAAGGAAATGCTAAGAGTGCGATATCAGGATGGTTGGTTCTATCTTAACAGATATACCAACCCCGTTTACTTTAGAAGTGTAATTCAATGTCTGTCGGGGCATATAGCCCGAGAAGTAGTTGCTGCTTCTTAGTGAACGGTCTGCTCTGTGGAAATTAATTTTTCTAATTTTGTAAAGCGTTTAATAGTATTGAACTATTATTTTTGACGTCTATAGATCACGCTTTACTAATATGACAATTATTTACAGGTTACTGTAATTAAGTGAATACCAACAAAACCGAGATGGTTTTTTGTCGATGTAGAATTTTGGTTTGTGATTAGATGTAGAGATGTCGCTGATATCGCACTCTTAGCATTTCCTTTACTGAGTTTAATGTATTGGTGTGGTATCAACGTAGTCTCTAGTCCAGGATTATGCTCTCAGAGCTTCTGGACGAATAGCATCTACCTTGTGCAGATGAGGCGCAAAAAGGCCGAAACCGGTTTACAAGTGATGTTATTCCTTCTAATTGCAAACCAGAATGGTTGGTTCTATCTTAACAGATATACCAACCCTGTTTACGTGTAATTCAATGTCTGACGGGGCATATAGCCCGAGAAGTAGTTGTTGCTTCTTAGTGGTCTGCTCGTTGGAAATTAATTTTTCTAATTTTGTAAAGCGTTTAATAGTATTGAAATATTATTTTTTGACGTCTATAGATAAGGGCTGGGCGATAATCAAAAAATATAATCGATTATATAAAATAATCGATTATTTTCGATCAATCGATTAATCGAAAATAATAGATTAATCGGAAATAATCGATTAATCGAAAATAATCAATTTTCGATTATTCGAAAATTTATCATTTTTCATTATTCTTGATAACGGCAGCTGGACCGCTACCGAAACGTTAAAAATAGAGTTTCAACAAACATTGTGATCAAGAAGAAAAAGTAATTAAATACAATAGTTCTTGATAACGATAGGTGGTAAAAGCTATCGAAACGTTGAAATAAAGTTTCAAAAGAACGATTGTGGTTTGATTCCTACAAAAAACAAGATAAAGAATGAGTATACTGCAAGGAACATACAGAAGACATTGTGGTTTGATTCCCAATAAAAACAAACCAAATAATGAATCAACCACAAGGAACCTACAGAAGATATTTGGAAGTACTTTAGATTCTGATATTGAATTATGTTGAAATAATTATTCAGAAAATAAATTTTTCAATCGTTAAATTGATTATTTTCGATTAACCGATTATTTCCGAATATTCGATTAATCGATATTTTTCGATTATTTGATTATTTTCGATTAATCGATTATTTTAGATTATTCGATTACCGATTATTTTTAAAAATATATATCGATTAAACGATTATTTTTCGATTAATCGATTATTTTGCCCACCCCTACTATAGATCACGCTTTACTAATATGACAATTATTTACAGGTATATGTAATTAAGTAAAATGATAATTATTTATTGAAATTTAAAAATTCAACATAAATTTAATATTCTAAAAAAACCAAAGGAGGAGAATACCAAGCTGTAATAATTAACACGCCAAATCCAAATCTTGCACACGCTAAAGATAAGACGAAGGACCTTATCTTAAAGGGCTGGGGTTGTTTGCAGCTCTTAGCGCGATGGCGGCGATGACTCCAACAGGACCTCGTGCACGGGAACGAGACTGGAACGAGAACGAATGCCTTAAAGTTGATCTTGCCTAGACGTAAATTTGCCGGCTGCAGAGCAACCAGACGATATAAATTTGTTCACAAAACTATAGATTGAAAACTATATTAATTGTTGCCTTCTTAGTGGCAGTTAGAGGAAAGAAAGCGTTCCAATCGACAATTTGAAATTTCGAATATCTAAAGACAAAAATGAAAGGGGAATTTGATAGAAATTCATGTTTTGTTTTGGAGTGGCTAATGCTTCAAGGAAACGGCATGTTTAGAAATGTATTAGAAATTTGGGAGGAAGTGAGTAATGAGCCACAATAGTTTTGAAACGAAAAACATAACAGGCCGAGCGGCATGTTACGACATCTACAATTTCATGTACCAACAATCTTTTGGGGCACGTTGTATAAAACGCTTAAACTCGAATCAATGACTACTGATGTTATTGATCAATAATAAATACATCAATCTTTCACAGTCTAAACATCAGTTATCATTAAACCGAGTTTAGGTGCTCCATACAACGCGCCATTATTTTAGATTTTTTTATATATATAATAAACATGGTGAGCAAAATGTGTGTCGAATGTCATAATTTATGTAAAACTCTAAAATAATGCATAAAAAAATCCCACTTTCCATCTATGTCTATAACAAACTATTATACTATTATTATTTTAAATGGATGCAACAATACACATATATTTACTAAAGATGCCACAAGATGCTTTATATCAAATTGTATATAGACATATACAAAGGAGGTTAAAGAGATATCATCTCTAACATATATATATATATATATATATATATATATATATATATATATATACAGACAAATACTATTGAGGTTAGCAGCAAAAAAGGAAAAAATGTGTACTCTTTTTAAATTTCCAAGCTTTCGTAAATCTTTATTTACATCATCAGGGAACTACAAAAGTGAGAAAAAACATAAATTACAAAGCGGTCCGCTACAACAGTTTCATAACTTACGTTAATCGAGAATGATTCCTTGATCTTAACATTGGGAAAAGTGTTAAACAGTTAGCACTGAAGAATGAGACAAGTCCAGCTTGCATTATAAGCAATAGCTAACAGTCACATAATAAAATATATTAAAAATCATTACAAAGTTAAAATATTAAAAATGAAAGAATCCACACAAACACGTGGATTTATACATGTTATTAATTAAACAATGATTGAAAAATAGGTTAAGGACAAGTTCTTCTTTTCTTTGAAGTAGAAAAGAAGAGATACTACGACTATAATGACATCAACCAAAAACAATAGAAATATAAATTATTGAAATACGAGGGAGGTACAAAAATTTTTTTAGGTAGGAGTTATGATGAAATATTATTTGAATTGATATCAATTTGTTTATGAAAATTATGTTTATCCAAAGTTAATAAAAGTGAGTAAAGATTACTTAAATTTTGAATGTCTGTTTTCTTATTAATATGATCATCCTCCTGAAAAATGAAAGCCATTTCTAGAAATAATCTTTTACTATAGTTATTTTCACGGGATAAGATCTTAATCCCTTCAAAATCTATTCTATGATCTAAAGAGGAAACATGATTTGCAAGAGAACATCTTTCAGGATGTAATCTTATATCACTCTTGTGGAGAGATATACGGCTAGAGAGTTTTTGAGAAGTTTGACCAATATAAGAAAGATCACAGCTATTGCAACCAATTTTATAAATCACATTACTATTATCTAATGTAGGAATTTTATCTTTTAACGGATTGTAAATAGATTTTACTACTAAGGCACTCTTACATGCCAACTTAACATTTTGTAAATATTGAGAAAAAATCTTAGTAAGTCTGGGAGTAACTTCCCTTATATATGGTAAAGAAACAATTGAAGTGGTAGGAACCCTTTCTGAAATCGAAAGAGCATCCTGATCAGTTACACCTGCTTCAACTACTGAAAGTGTAGGAATTTGTGTTATGACAGATGATGTATTGAAAATAATCTTTCTTAGTAACGATTTGGGATAGGAATTATCAAGGAACAAATTGAAAAGAATATCACGGTTCTTATTCTTAAAAATGGGGTCGGAAAGACTCATAACCCTAGCTGTCATTTGTTTAACCAAGTTAACCTTTATGCTAAATTTATGGTAAGAATTGTAGTTGAGATATCTCCCAGAGCTACATGGTTTTCTATACCAATCAATTATCATCACATTATCAGGTGTCCTGGTAAAAAGTGTATCAAGAAAAGGCACAGTCATATTTGGGTTTTCCACTTCAAGGGTGAACTGGATATAGGGATCATAACTATTAAAAGTGAACAGGAGATCATCTGTGGAGTCCTTAGGACAAGCCAAGATAATATCATCGACATATTTCTTGATGAAAGGGATATTAAAAGGAAGTACCGGAATGACTACATCCAACAGATCATCCATTACGTAACAAGCCAATATGGGAGAAATGCTAGCTCCCATAGGAGTACCAAAAGTTTGTTTATAAAATTTATTATTAAAAGAAAAACACGTAGAACTGAAAAGGAAGTCAATCAACTCAATGAAAGTATCTTTGTCAATATTACACTGAACACTGATTGAGGACCAATGTTTGTGTATTGACCGTATGACTGCTTGCAAATAAACATTACTAAAGAGTGAAACCACATCCAGACTGACCAAAACATAATCATGAGGAAGAACCTTCCTGTTAAATAGTTCAAAAACTTGAAAAGAGTCCTTAATGAAATAATCATTATCAGCATTGTATGCCTTTGTCAAAATATCAGTTAGAAAAGTAGCAATAAGTTCAGTTGGAGAGTTTATTGATGCAACTATGGGTCTCATCGTTAGGGTAGGTTTATGAATTTTTGAAAGAGTGTAAAATTTTGCTATAACAGAATTATAGGATGTCAATTTTTTTTTCTAGTGATTTCATCAATTTGTCTTTTATTATATAATCTCTTAACTAGAGCATTTGATTTAGTTTGAATCCCCCTACTTGGATCTTTTGGGAGAGAAACATAGGAAGAGTCGTTATCAATTATATCTTGGGATAACTTTAAATAATCATCCTTTAACATAACAACAGTTACATTCCCCTTATCTGATTTTGTAACAATCAACTCATTTTCTTAAATTACATCCTGAGTTGATTGTTACAAAATCAGATAAGGGGAATGTAACTGTTGTTATGTTAAAGGATGATTATTTAAAGTTATCCCAAGATATAATTGATAACGACTCTTCCTTTGTTTCTCTCCCAAAAGATCCAAGTAGGGGGATTCAAACTAAATCAAATGCTCTAGTTAAGAGATTATATAATAAAAGACAAATTGATGAAATCACTAGAAAAAAATTGACATCCTATAATTCTGTTATAGCAAAATTTTACACTCTTTCAAAAATTCATAAACCTACCCTAACGATGAGACCCATAGTTGCATCAATAAACTCTCCAACTGAACTTATTGCTACTTTTCTAACTGATATTTTGACAAAGGCATACAATGCTGATAATGATTATTTCATTAAGGACTCTTTTCAAGTTTTTGAACTATTTAACAGGAAGGTTCTTCCTCATGATTATGTTTTGGTCAGTCTGGATGTGGTTTCACTCTTTAGTAATGTTTATTTGCAAGCAGTCATACGGTCAATACACAAACATTGGTCCTCAATCAGTGTTCAGTGTAATATTGACAAAGATACTTTCATTGAGTTGATTGACTTCCTTTTCAGTTCTACGTGTTTTTCTTTTAATAATAAATTTTATAAACAAACTTTTGGTACTCCTATGGGAGCTAGCATTTCTCCCATATTGGCTTGTTACGTAATGGATGATCTGTTGGATGTAGTCATTCCGGTACTTCCTTTTAATATCCCTTTCATCAAGAAATATGTCGATGATATTATCTTGGCTTGTCCTAAGGACTCCACAGATGATCTCCTGTTCACTTTTAATAGTTATGATCCCTATATCCAGTTCACCCTTGAAGTGGAAAACCCAAATATGACTGTGCCTTTTCTTGATACACTTTTTACCAGGACACCTGATAATGTGATGATAATTGATTGGTATAGAAAACCATGTAGCTCTGGGAGATATCTCAACTACAATTCTTACCATAAATTTAGCATAAAGGTTAACTTGGTTAAACAAATGACAGCTAGGGTTATGAGTCTTTCCGACCCCATTTTTAAGAATAAGAACCGTGATATTCTTTTCAATTTGTTCCTTGATAATTCCTATCCCAAATCGTTACTAAGAAAGATTATTTTCAATACATCATCTGTCATAACACAAATTCCTACACTTTCAGTAGTTGAAGCAGGTGTAACTGATCAGGATGCTCTTTCGATTTCAGAAAGGGTTCCTACCACTTCAATTGTTTCTTTACCATATATAAGGGAAGTTACTCCCAGACTTACTAAGATTTTTTCTCAATATTTACAAAATGTTAAGTTTGCATGTAAGAGTGCCTTAGTAGTAAAATCTATTTACAATCCGTTAAAAGATAAAATTCCTACATTAGATAATAGTAATGTGATTTATAAAATTGGTTGCAATAGCTGTGATCTTTCTTATATTGGTCAAACTTCTCAAAAACTCTCTAGCCGTATATCTCTCCACAAGAGTGATATAAGATTACATCCTGAAAGATGTTCTCTTGCAAATCATGTTTCCTCTTTAGATCATAGAATAGATTTTGAAGGGATTAAGATCTTATCCCGTGAAAATAACTATAGTAAAAGATTATTTCTAGAAATGGCTTTCATTTTTCAGGAGGATGATCATATTAATAAGAAAACAGACATTCAAAATTTAAGTAATCTTTACTCACTTTTATTAACTTTGGATAAACATAATTTTCATAAACAAATTGATATCAATTCAAATAATATTTCATCATAACTCCTACCTAAAAAAATTTTTGTACCTCCCTCGTATTTCAATAATTTATATTTCTATTGTTTTTGGTTGATGTCATTATAGTCGTAGTATCTCTTCTTTTCTACTTCAAAGAAAAGAAGAACTTGTCCTTAACCTATTTTTCAATCATTGTTTAATTAATAACATGTATAAATCCACGTGTTTGTGTGGATTCTTTCATTTTTAATATTTTAACTTTGTAATGATTTTTAATATATTTTATTATGTGACTGTTAGCTATTGCTTATAATGCAAGCTGGACTTGTCTCATTCTTCAGTGCTAACTGTTTAACACTTTTCCCAATGTTAAGATCAAGGAATCATTCTCGATTAACGTAAGTTATGAAACTGTTGTAGCGGACCGCTTTGTAATTTATGTTTTTTCTCACTTTTGTAGTTCCCTGATGATGTAAATAAAGATTTGCGAAAGCTTGGAAATTTAAAAAGAGTACACATTTTTTCCTTTTTTGCTGCTAACCTCAATAGTATTTGTCTGTTTGTGTCCTAATTGATCAGCAACGATCACATGCGTTTATCGCTTTTCAGCTTATGTGTATATATATATATATATATATATATATATGTCTAACTATTATTGTGGGGGATGCGCATCCCCCACAATAATAGTTAGACCTAACTAGTATCGGCAACGAACCATTTCCTATATATATATATATATATATATATATATATATATATATATATATATATATGTCCAGACGGAACTAGCTGGACTAAATTTGGTAGGTTAGGCCCTTACCTGGACATTTTGTATTCAAGCTGGACGTCCAGCGTTTCATTACTAACCGTATTAATTCGTTCGATCGAACGAGGTTATTTTGGGAAGAAATCTCACCCGATATTAGATCATTACATTTTATTCTCTTCTAAACTTTTGATGTTTTTATCGGGTTTATGAGATTAAACGTACGTGTCAATATTAATATTGAGTTTTTTTATACAGTTGTCTTAAAAATAATGAATTTTCTTCAATAACAGTTTTCGCACGCTAAATACTACTTTACCGCACAGAAGGTATTAACCATTGCATTTCATCATTAATTTTTCTGTTTTATTGAAACTTTGTTAAATACAGGGTGTCCCTCTATAAAGTAACACATTTTGACGGCTTATTACTCGAGAATAGAAAAATATATTGACGTGCAGTTTTCGCTAAACTTCTTATATTTCCTTCAAGTTTTTGTCTTCCCCTCTCCAAAAATTTATACATTATCGGCATATAATAAAGTTTTTAAGGGAAAGATTAAATTTTTTATGAAACCATGTCAAGAACTTCCAAACGTAAATGATTACATTTTAACAGCTTGGAAACATTATAACTCGAAAATGAGGCAAGGGACTAATGAGCGGCTTTCACTGAAATTCTTGGAATTTCTTTTTTAACACCCCTGCCAAGTCTCAAATTTTGGTGAAAAAGTTACTTTTTTACGAAATTGTGGTAAAAATATACATGACATTAAGAAAGGTCAAATAAGTTATTTATAGAAAACGATAATAATTATAAGTTTGTGGAATCTATTGCATTCAATAGGCTATAAATTTACGTTTTATTAAATTTTTCAAAGAAAAAAATAGAAACTTTTTGTGATATCAAAGGACAAAGTGGACGTTGCTTTGAATTCATTCTATGCATTACCGTCATGGAATTTCCAACTATTCCCGCCAAAACTTTGTATGGTGGTAAATTACTTGCTGATAGAATAATGGGCATATGTGCCTTAGACACAGTCAGATCAGACAGAGTAGGTGGATGCAAGTTCTCCGATGACAAAATCCTAAAAAAGGGGTAGAGGATCGATTGAAGAGTACAAAACTAAGTAGATGGGTGTCAACTATTGGCCGTAAAATGGTTTGGCAACAAATGTGTTACAGTTCTTAGTTCATATGTAGGTGCGTATATATCCTTGCGGAACAAAAAAGAGATGGGATCGAGCAAGTAAACAGCGTATTGAGATACAATGCCCTTCTGTAATACAACTGTATAATAAAAGTATGGGCGGTGTAGACCTTCTCGATTCTCTGTTTGCTTTATATCGAATAACAATACGGTCTAAAAAATGGTACCACAGGTTCTTTTTTCATTTTGTAGTCCTAGCATTTGAACAAGCTTGGCTTATGTATAGAAGGAATTCAAGTTAAAAATTGCTCAAAGTATCTGCATGCAGGGTAAAACAGTTAACAGCAAACGAGACCGTCCTACCTCTATTTCTATTACCAATGATTTTCAAGAGAAAAAAAGGAAATATCACTCGACTGCACCCATCCCAAATCACGAAATCAGAAAGGACCAGCTAGGCCACTTTTCTGTGTTTGGTGAAAAAAAGAGAAGGTGTAAGCTTCCTGGATGTAAGGGGATTACAAAAGTAAAATGTGTCAAATGTAAAACTTACTTACGTTTCACAACTTCCAGTAACTGCTTTTACAAATTCCATAATGAATAGTAGTACTTTTTACATTTGTAATATCGCTAAATATAACGATCAATATTACCTATATATATCTGAGAAATGAATATGTTAATTTTTTGTATCGTTTTTGTAAATTCATGCAATATAGGGTTAAATACATCTACTATGTTATTTCTTAACTCCTGAAGATTTGTAGGGATTGGGTGATAGCATCTCTCCTTTACATAACCCCATGTGAAGAAGTCTGGTATGGTCAAGTCCGGGGGATACGAGGCCCACTCGATCGGACCAGCTCGACCTATCCATCTGATAATGAATTTCGAGCAACTAAAGAGTAATCTGTTGAAAATATACAGTGTGTATAATTTCATCTTGTTGTAATTGGGGATACAAAAACTCCTCCAGCATGTCGGTGTAAGTGTTTCCGTTAACTGTTGTTTCATGAAAAAAAAAGGGGCCGTAGATTCTAGTTTTAGATACACCACACCAGACATTTACTTTGGGAGCATCCCTTTCAAATTCATTGAACGCTCTTGGATTTTTATCTACCCAAATCCTGCAGTGCAGTGACTTCGTCTGACATTATTAGGTTCAAATTAGGCTGAAGTGTTACCAGATCCAACAATGTTTCTGACATTAAAAATCTTTGTTCCAATGAATGATTCTCTATTTTTTGGAAAGTTTGTATTTTATGTGATTTAAGTTTAATAATTTTTAGGAGCCGGTGATCCTTACTTTTTGAAAATTGTGTAATTTGGGAAGTGCTAGAATTTCCCTTACTTCTAGAAAATCACTGAGCATATTGTCCTGAGCGTTTTCAGGTGTTCTGGTTTTCCTTTCGGCGCTTTCGGGAAAAAATATACATTTGGCAACTATGTCAACAAAAACTTGAAGAAAATATAAGCGAAAACTGCACGTCGATATATTTTTCCATTTTCGAGTAATAAGCCGTCAAAATGTGTTACTTTATAGTGGGACACCCTAAATGATTACATAAATATCCAGAAGGCAACTAATAAACTCATTGGATAAAGGTAAATTAGGTTAGATCGACATAAAATCACATCTAGTTTATGTAGTTTGCGTTTGGCAGGAGAGTTTCTGGACACCCTATTTTTTTCAGATGTTTTTCAAATAACTAAGGAATTATGCCGGATTACAACGTACCACACAGATGCCTCTCTCCGTTACCTGCTCACCCATACCCTGAACCCAATATTCCAATTTCCTCCGATATGGTTGAAGGGGCTAGGAAAACCTATAGTTGCTCACTTCTTGTAGTAGAGAGAATGAAATTTTGTCCTCCTTTTTCTCTTACTTATATAAAGAATATAATATATTTGGACATCAGCATTTAAAAGTAGTGTGCTTTTAACATGGATATTTATTGGTAATAATATTTTAATTTACTTTCCAGAACTCTTGCTGGTGTAGCTATCAGAAAAACAATTACCAATAAACTAATATCTTTTAATAAGCCAAGATTAGAAGTCAAAGAACATATTGAAAGATTATACTCGAAGCTATCCAAAGATAGTACTATTGGACTAGTCTCTAGAGTTTTGGAAAAAGAAGACTACGTTGTACTTTTGGATTCTGAAGGTAATTGAAAATTACAATTGCAACTCAAATAACTTTGAGTTCTGCCAGGTTTAACCGTAAATCTGTAAACAATTAAGTATTAATTATACTGTTACATTTTTATAAAGCCCTATGGCTAATAATACCTAAGCTTTAATATTTGTAAAATCTATCTTCTTCTTTTTTCTATTCATATATATATTAAGTCAATCACAAGATAGGTCACTTACTATTTGGTCTAGCCAAAATATTAAACATCAAGTAGGTATCACATAAAATGTAACTTCTGTCATTCTGACGATGATATGTCAATTTCGAAATAATTATCAATTTCCTTTCATAATTTTCATAATTTTTTTATTAAATATTGGAATTAATTAGAAACAGTTAGTTTCATTTTTAACATTAATATAATCACTCTTAGGTACTACTTAGTGGGTGGTGAAACGTAAATTGCATTTAGCAATTGGAAAATCCGATGTAGGTATTACCCAAGTTTAGGTAAGGGTTGGTCAAATCGGGCAATTAACTTGATATTTTAGTTTTATAAATCACAAAGTCAGCTTGGCTTGTCGAAATAAATCGGGAAAAACTCAATTTGATTTGATTTTCAAACGACAACGAACCCCTTGGGGAGTTAAGTGTGTGAATTTGAAAATATTTATTCCTTTTTTGCTAATTTTTCTATTCGAGACATTAGTTTTAAAAGTACATCCAACAGTGTTCAATTCCCTTAGAACTTTTTATGTCTATAGTAAGTAATTTTATTTTTGTAGTTGCTTTACTGATGTTTTATTGTTTCAGGTGACAAACCCATAAAGATTTTAACCTCAGAGGATGTTCTCCGCTTTATAGAAAGTAAAAAAAAATGAATAAGGCAGACTCAAGATTATTATTATATTCACGACATTGTAATTTTGATGTTTTTTTCATAAATATAAACTTTTTAACGTCAACACATTTTTGGTTTTCTTAGATCGCCCTATGTGGGAAAAGAACTTGAGGCATAGCTATTATTATAGGTACTAATTTGTTGTTTTATTGAAAAAAAATTCATCCGCTTTGAGAAGTCAGAAAACCAAAATACCACAAAGAATTTTTGTTATATCCATTTTCAAATAAAAAAATTTGTACTGTTTAAATTTTTTCTCAATATTTGAATAGGTATGATATGTTAAAAAAGGTGAGAAATTATTTTCAGTATACTATGGATTCAAAAAATCCTCCCGAAATTGTTATTAAATCGACACGAAACAAAACAGTACCAGACTCAGTGACTTTAGATATCTCATTTTGTAGGCTGCTTGAATCGAATAAAATACTTCAGTCACTTGTGTACTGTTTATAATTTTGTAACTCAACAAAAAATTGGAATTCACTGTCTTGAGGAAGACACAGAAACCGTGGCTTCAAATATAATAACTTTGCTAGCAGATAATTGTTATTAACAAAGAGATAGAGGGAGATGTTTGTTTTAATCAACCCTCTAACCGTTCACATTTAATTTTCAAGTAAAATGTTAAACATTCAAATTAAGAGTAATTTGACGAAAGGAGTCCTGGAGGAAATTCTGTGGTGAGGTGGAAACAGCCTCAGAAACGGCTCGACTCCAGAAAATCCTTGCCAAAGATCCTATCAATCTCATAGGCAATATTTTAAATCCTAATGGATCTTACACAGAAACTGGTAGCGAGAACCTGCAGATTCTACTACAGTGGAAGACAGAAGAGACAGGAATGGAGCTATCCGTCAGATCTCCAACTCCCCTGGCTCGTGCGAGGAAAAAGGACTGGAGTGCGGCAAATAAAGTAATAACCAAGCGCAAATTGAACTGGGCTATTAACTCGGTTGAGCCATACAAAGCTCCTGGACCAGATGGAATAATGCAGCAGGGGTAAATACATCTATCTCCAGTAGTTTCTAAACTCTTCAGAGCATCACTAGCAACTGGATACATTCCAATTGCTTGGAAAAGAGCCCGAATCGTCTTTATTCCCAAACCAGGAAAGGATTATTCCCAGGCAAAGTCATTCAGGCCAATAACTCCTTTTTCTGTTTCCTTTCATGTTGAAGATAATGAAGAAACATATTGATAGGCATGTTAGGGAAAACTTTCTTATTGAAAGGCCACTACATTATAACCAACATGCCTATCAATCAGGAGAATCCTGTGAAACAGCCTTACACCAACTGGTGTCGAAAATTAAGGCTGCCCTAGGAAATCAAGAAATAGCTCTCGGAGCATTTCTTGATATAGACGGAGCGTTCGACCATACCTCTTTTGACTCCGTGATAGCTGCTGTTGCAAGGCGTGGAGCAGACGACACCACATGTCGGTGGTTGAAAAATTTGCTTTTCAAGAGGATAGCAACGACAACCCTATTTGGAGATTCCAAGGAGGTATCGATAATGGAGGGATGCCCACATGGAGGAGTCCTATCATATTAGCTGTGGGATCTTGTAATGGACGAACTCCTGGAGAAATTGAACAGGAAGGGGATATAAACCCAGGGGTATGCAGATGATCTGACAATTCTTGTACTTGGGAAAGACCCCAACGTTATATCGGAGCTGATGCAACAAGCTCTGGAAATGATGGAGATTTGGTATAGGAGGGAATGCCTAAGGGTCAACCCTGCAAAAACTGCGCTCATTCCCTTCACTAGAAAAAGGAAGCTTGGTAGACTAAAACTGACAATCCTCTTCAACGTCCAGATGTGTCTCAGCCAGGAGGTCAAGTATCTGGGCATAATTCTGGATGCAAAGCTAACCTGGAACTCACACCTACATGACAAAACCAATAAAGGGAAGATGGCCCTAATGGCTGCCAAACGGGCGATAGGAAACACATCGGGACTAAATCCACGAATAGTTCACTGGTTGTACACAAGTGAGACCCATGGTTACCTATGGAGCCCTAGTCTGGTGGCCAAAAACAGATCAGAGGAAAATTATCAAAACTTCAGAGGCTTGCCTGTCTGTGCATAACGGGTGTGATGAGAAGCAGCCCGACTGCGGCATTGGACGCCATTCTCAATCCTCCGCCTCTTGCTCTGCATATTAAGGCGGAAGCGAGAATGGCTGCATACAGGCTGGAATGCAATGGGAATTAGCACGAAGGAACAAACTCCAATAGTCATTCCAGAATCACAGATGTTATCACAAACTCGCTTCTTGAAATGAGAAGTGATAACATGTTGGTCACAATTAACGACAACCAACCTTACCATATCCAGCTAAACTGGGATGGGTGGGAGCATTCAGCCTGGAAGGAGAGTTGGTGTGGTACACAGACGGATCTAAAACTGACAAAGGAACAGGAGCTGGAGTTCATGGTGCCAGACCCAGGTACAATTTCTCCACGCATCGTTGGGGAAATTTGCATCTGTATTCCAGGCAGAAATCTACGCTATCGACACGTGTTTGCAAATGAACATCGAAAGGGGGTATAGAAGCCAAAAGATCCTCATACTCTCAGATAGTCAGGCAGCACTGAAATCTTTAGCATGTCCCCAGATCAGATCTAGACTGGTCTGGGACTGCCTCCAAAAACTTTTAACCCTGGCAAACCACAATAGAGTAAGTCTTAAGTGGGTCCTGGTGCACAAGGGTATTGTAGGCAATGAAAAGGCAGGCACCCTAGCTAAGCTAGGGTCTGAAACTGCATTCACTGGTCCTGAACCAGTATTTGGAATATCAAAATCTGCTACACGTGGTTGTACATCTCGGTGGATTCAAACTAAACATCAGACGTGCTGGAGACACGTGCCAAAACAGGAACACAGCAAACTCTTGGTCAAAAAACCCCCGGAGTCTCTGACTAACGAAATACTAAACCTCAGCAGGGGCCAGATAAGGAAAATGACGGGATTGCTCACCGGTCACTGTACCCTAATAAAGCACATGCATACAATTGGCATATATAGGGAGGAACCTATCTGTCGGTTGTGCATGGAAGAGGAGGAAAGAGGTTCTCACATTATATTCGAATGTGAAGCATTGTCTCATTGGAGATATAGACTCCTAGGACTAGAGTATCCAAAGGAGGATTTCTCCAAGAAGGACCTAGTGAAAAGACTGTTGAGACTGATAAGGGCTACTGGTCTCTTCACATGAACGGTATAACCAAAATCACAAAAAACCTAAAGGCTGAGGTGCCGAGGTCTCTAAGCCTCTGACTAGTGGTACCGAACTAATCAATCAATTTGACGATGAAAAAAACGAACGTGACATCTGTTTTTATGATACAAATATATTTGTCACCAAGTTTCTGGTATGGAACTGCAAGAAACAATTATTTGACAGTGTTAAGTATAAATTTAGATTATATCACATACAATAGACTTCTGTATCTGACGCTGACAGTACTTATATCTTTTTTTACTAGCATTATCATGCATACCAGGATAATGCTCATGTCCATCATAATAATTGAAAATATTTTTTGGACAATCGAACAAACATTAAATAAGCTTGGAGAAACAGCTATACAAACAGAAAACAAGAGAATAGACAACCAACAGACGAAAACGCACCCAGGATAGAATAACTTCAGTCTAAGGTAGCTTTGGTCTAGGGGGATAATAAAAACCACAAACATTTTTTTTCTGTGTTGCGGCCGGAAAGCATCAACTTTCATGCCGCTGCGCTAAACGAAGTTGCCGCTTATCGGATCCGTCAAACAGAAAAATAGTATACATATCTTGGCCAGTAAATAGGAAAGCCTCAAATTATAGTAAAATTAATACCTATTTAGAGGTACCAGCCGTTTTAGTAACTTAACGTATGCGGCTTCTTGAACCATCTCACATTAACATGAAATCAAAATTTGACGTAACTTCAAAAACGTGACATCTAATAAATTAGTTACGACGTTCATTTTTGTTGGTAATTTTTTGTTTCAACCGATTTATTAATAATAAATAAGGATGGTCTTATTCTAAATGGGTATAAAATTTACTATACATGTGATCTGAGAAATTTCTTACTTTACTTAATTACAGTTACCTGTAAATAATTGTCATATTAGTAAAGCGTGATATATAGACGTCAAAAAATAATAGTTCAATACTATTAAACGCTTTACAAAATTAGAAAAATTAATTTCCACAGAGCAGACCGTCCACTAAGAAGCAACAACTACTTCTCGGGCTATATGCCCCGACAGACATTGAATTACACTTCTAGAAGTGTGGAAATTAATTTTTCTAATTTTGTAAAGCGTTTAATAGTATTGAACTAATATTTTTTGACGTCTATTTCTAACTTTACTGGCCTAGACACGTAATATACTATATTTTCTGTACCTATAATGATAAATAGAAAATATTTGGATGAGTCAGTTCATATGTGGAAACTGGAAAAAGCAATAACAGATCAACTGGTAAATATACCATATCATATTCAATGTTATGGAACATGTCAGAAAAATAATAAAAAGCTCTCCTAGATTTATACAATTCTACATTATGTATTGATATATTATATGTAGGTTAGGTTACGTTAGATCTATGAAATTTGATGTGTAAAAATATGCCATTTGTGGTTATGAAGAATGTCACATTGAAAGAAGTTTTTTTTTAATAGTTATCGGGGGATAAAATGAAAATTGAATGTGGGTAGGGATGGTAATGGTTATTGATAATAGATAGAATATTTTTGACAGGCAGAGAGATATAATATAAAAAATAACCGAAAATTAAAAAGATTGGACTAAAATTTATGAAGCAGATTGTAGAAAATTGAAAAATTTCATACCATTATAGTAACTATTATTAGATTTGAAAATGAGGAGAGAGAATATTTTTGACAGGCAATATAAAAATAAAATAACCGAAAATTTTAAAACATTGGACTAAATAGTTATTTATGTACCAAAGGCATAAATAGATGTTTATGCCCTGAGGTCGACGTCTTACGAACCCGAGGGCCTCCGGCCCGAGGGTTTAAAGCAGTAAACAATTAAATAATATAGAAATGGAAATTGTACTACAAATGGCATATTTGGTGATTGTAAGGAGTTGAAGAATTGACGTTATACAAACCAGGGAAGTAATATTCCAATACTTATTACAATTATAAATAATAAGTCAATTTTGAATAGAATAATTAACATTTGGACATAATAGAAGTAAAAGACAGCTTGAAGATCGAAGAAATATAATATAATTGATGTAAAATTTTGAATTTTCATAAATTAGAAAATTTAATATTGGATAGGAATAAGAAAATTAATTAAGTGATTTAAACATAAAGTCAATTCTTTAAAGTAAAAATAATTCATTCATAAATCTAAAATTTGTAAACTTTCAATTAAAATTGTTTAATAAATAAATATCTTTGAAACAGGATATTATTATAAACAAATAATTAAATATTGAACCCAGCCCTGAGAAAGAGATTTTTGAAGTAAATTAACAATTAAATTAAATTAAAATAATAATATTTAATTAATTAGATACAATTTAATAAAACAAAATTTAATATATAATAATCAAAAAGACAATTGTAAATATCATTATAATAAGTACCAAGTAGTTAAGGGGTAACATTTAAATGGGTTGATAGATTTTATTCAAATTTTGGTTGGTAGGACTGGAGAAAATTTTAAATATTTTCATACCTTAAATCAATATGACCGACTTTCTGTTCAAACAGAGTCGGTTTCAGGAGAATTTGAGCTTGAAATAAGGAAACTTAAATTTTCTGCTTTAATTAGAAACAAAGGAAAAAAACATATAGGGTGTACCAATCTTACGATAATGTTCGGTATATGGGTTATTTTAAGAGATATCAAGGAATGTTATATTATAGCTATAGTAGATGTCCATATTTTGGAATTATCTGGAACTATACAAAGTGTTGCATAACTCCGTTACAAACCAAACATAAAATGTCCTTTAAGTTCGTACATTAATTTTTATGTAAAAATAAATGCTTGGACACACAACTTCGAACAATAATTGAAGTTTGGCAGATAATATTAACAGATAATAGATTGTAATAAGATAAATGACGATTAATTGAATTTATTATAAGTAGAAAGGTTACCATGGCAACATTTAAACCATAATGAATCTAAAAAATGACCAATTTTCATATAACCTTCCATCTCCTTTCTTAGCACTTCAACAAACAAAGCCTTATTAGTTTTCCTACCAAAATCGTCTTCCATCAGCTCTTGAGTATCATTTTATAGGGATGCATTTTATTTTATTTTAATATGTTTATGCAGTTTTTGATCTGCCTTACATGACCAAACTCGCGAAACTGCTTCTTTATTTTACTAATTGTTCCTTTCCTGGCGGTAAATCAGGAAAATTCTCATGAAATAGGCGAGTTACTTCCTGTTGTGTTCGGGTTTTATCTCCGTAACCAATCATTTGTAAAACTGTCATTTTATGCATTTCCGTCAATCTAACCATTTTCAGAATTGAAGTTAACGAATTTCAAACTAAAATTATAATACTGACAACTTACAGCGTGGGCCACAGAAAACAGCCCACCCCGATATTTGGCAGTATTCCTTAGATTTTAAGGAAATTAGGAAACATGTCGATTTTTGTTCTAAGGGGGACATATTTTACGATACCCCCTTCCTTCCACTTTACACTCCACAAGTGATGTTATTCCTTCGGTTTCGGCGATTTTTGCGCCTCATCAGCACAAGGTAGATGCCATTCGTCCAGAAGCTCTGAGAGCATAATCCATAATTTTTTGACGTCTATAGATCACGCTTTACTAATATGACAATTATTTACAGGTAACTGTAATTAAGTAAATATGTTCATATATGATACTTATGACAATTTTACTAATTACAACATCAACCCCTTAACGCAATGGAGTGTACAATATTTTTTGTTAGCCCATCATGTGAAAAGCATGGCGTGCTCAAATCTAAGCCACAAACAGACAACGTTTGGCCTTGAGATTTGTTGATAGTCATTGCAAATGCCAATCTAATTGGAAATTGAAAACGTTAAAATTGAATTGGCACATATGTGGGTATAATAGGGATCCGTAGTAGTAATATATTTTCACCTTGGAATTTGCCATTTAAAATGACGGCTTCGACAATGTTTCTCATTAATTTTTTAATAACTAATCGCGTGCCGTTGCACAACCGGGGTGGGTCAAATTACGAAGAAAAATAACCGGAGATCCAACCTTTAACTGTAAATTAGGCGGTGGCATGTCTGCTAAATCTAACGAGTTTAAAAACTCTGCTGGATAATTAACAGCTTCGGTGTCATCACAAACTGTATCAATCGATTTGTATGTCACCAAGTCCCCAGGCAACAACTGTTGTATCTTGAGAGATTCAATTCGTTGACGTCCTCATTTTTTGCTGCTAAAATTGCTCTTTCTGACTGCCACTAATGATTAATGTATCGTGTGTGTACATCGAGAAATATCAGGTCAATGAGTCCATCTTGCGAATTACCGATTGTGCAGAAATCGCTCGGTAATTTTGTGCATCTACAGCAACTTTTCCATTGCCGATATCTAATAATTATTTTGAGAATGTTTCAGCAGATAGATCTTGAAACATTTGAACGCGCATATTTACTTTTAGTTGTAATTTTTCAGCATTACGTCACTGTGGCGGTAATTTCAAGCAGGCGTTGATTTCATCATCATACGTTGAACGTGGAATGACAGGAAGTGTTTGTCTGAAATCACCTGAAAGAAGTAACAGAGTACCGCCAAATAGTTTGTCGTTGTTTTTAAAATATTTCAATGTTCTGTTCAACGCCTCAAGTTCATCCCAGATCATAATTTTACACTGTTTCTGCACTGTGGCCATGGACGATTGTTTTTTTTATGTTGCACACTGTACCTGGGTTATTTTGGATATTCAGTGGCAGCTTAAAGACTGAATGAGCTGTTCTGCCTCCATCCAATAAAGTTGCCGCAATGCCAAAAAATAAAAATAAAAATTTTTGGGGTGGCCCACCCTTACCACTTAGGGGTATGAAAAATAGATAACAACCTATTCTCAGACCTACCAAGTGTACATATAAAATGTCATCAAAATCGGTTGAGCCGTTTAGAAGGAGAATGGCAACTAACACTGTAACACGAAATTTTTATATATATATATATATATATATATATATATAAGAAAGATAAATGTATATACACTGTGTTCATTTGAAAAGGACCCACCCTTAATATTTCAAAAATGGGAGATATTGGAAAGAAATACCAAAACACGTCAACTTTTAAGTTGAGGGGGGCACTTTTTGGCGCTAATGTCATAAACGTCAGATTCACCCCCTCCCTACTGGAGACACCCCTTACATTTTTTCAAATAGCATTAGGTATCAAGTCACACCTCATTTTAAAGATCTGGTAAATCTCTATTCAATCATTTTGTTTTGCCTTTGATACTAGCCTTCCATTGTTATTTAATCGTTGTTTAAAATTCCATGGACAAATGATCTTCATAAAACAAAAACATCACCTCACAGCAAATGGGATTGGTAAATAATTTTATACTAGTTTATTCAACCTCAGATTCAACTTTTCATATGCTCCCATATTGTCTTATGATAGAAAGACTCTTTAAAGAAAAAAAAAAATTACAAATAGTAAAAAGACAACTGTTAACAAGGAAAAACTGCTATTTAATCATGCGTCACAGTGACCACCGTTAACATTCAGGCAATAAAAGTTGAAAAAGAGCCAATTTTAAACAACGATTAAATAACAATGGAAGGCTCGTATCAAAGGCAAAACAAAATGATTGAATAGAGATTTACCAGACCTTTTAAATGAGGTGTGACTTGATACCTAATGCCATTTGAAAAAATGTAAGGGGTATCTCCAGTAGGGAGGGGGTGAATCTGACGTTTATGATATTAACGCCAAAAATTGCCAACCTCAATTTAAAAGTTGACGTGTTTCGGCATTTCCTTCTAATATGTCCCATTTTTGAAATATTAAGGGTGGGTCCTTTTCAAATGAACACAGTGTATAAAGTGTATAATATAGTTGTACCTGTCATTCGAAGAAGGTTGAAGGTAGGGATCGCATTTTCACGTTGAAGAATGTCAATTTTTAAGTAAAATTTGACGTGCTTCGGGATTTTTTATACAGTAACCGAAATAATGAATTCATTCCGTTTGGCTTTTACACACTGTATATATAATGAGCAATAGATGATTGAAATCTATCTTTTATTTATTCTAAACCAGACATTGATGAATATCACCTTGAATAAAGGTCAGAGGGTCAGCAAAAACATATATATAGATAAATATACCGCACTACAAACTGACAATTCTATTCATATTCTGTAAAAAAGATGAGTTACATTTTGAAGGAACAAGACTATGTTTTCCATTCACCCTTACACGTAAATGGTTTGATACCTGACAGTGCACCAAAGTGTCCATGGACAAATGATCTTCATAAAACAAAAACATCACCTCACAGCAAATGGGATTGGTAAATAATTTTATACTAGTTTATTCAACCTCAGATTGGTTTATTAGATATGTTTTTCTACTTACATCGGGTATTTTTTGGGCTGCTACATGGTACCTATATCTAGTTCAATACTATTAAACGCTTTACAAAATTAGAAAAATTAATTTCCAAAGAGCAGACCGTCCACTAAGAAGCAACAACTACTTCTCGGGCTATATGCCCCGACAGACATTGAATTACACTTCTAAAGTAAACGGAGTTGGTATATCTGTTAAGATATAACTAACCATTCTGGTTTGCGATTAGAAGGAATAACATCACTTGTGGACCGGTTTCGGCGTTTTTGCGCCTCATCAGCACAAGGTAACTGTAATTAAGTAAATTCCTACAAAACCGAGATGGTTTTTTGTCGATATAGAATTTTGGTTTGTGATGTAGAGATGTCGCTGATATCGCACTCTTAACATTTCCTTTACTAAGGCTAATGTATTGGTGTGGTATCAACGTAGTCTCTAGACCAGGATTATGCTCTCAGAGCTTCTGGTCGAATAGCATCTACCTTGTGCTGATGAGGCGCAAAAACGCCGAAACCGGTCCACAAGTGATGTTATTCCTTCTAATCGCAAACCAGAATGGTTGGTTCTATCTTAACAGATATACCAACCCCGTTTACTTTAGAAGTGTAATTCAATGCCTGTCGGGGCATTTAGCCCGAGAAGTAGTTGTTGCTTCTTAGTGGACGGTCTGCTCTTTGGAAATTAATTTTTCTAATTTTGTAAAGCGTTTAATAGTAGTGAACTATTATTTTTTGACGTCTATAGATCACGCTTTACTGATATGACAATTATTTACAGGTAACTGTAATTAAGTAAGTACCTATATCTGTTTTCTGTGATAAAACTAGGACGAATAATTGAACACTTTGTTTGTCAACAATTTATTTTCAAAACATTTGTTAAAAACCAAATATTTTAATTGCCGAAGCTATACTTCTTATCAAACTCAATTAGTTATGTTTAATATACCAAAGACAATACATATTATTGATTCGTTGACCTTTTAGATCAATCAGAATATTACGGTGTTAGGGATAATTATTATTTAGTTCGTATCTAACAGGTTTCAATAAGTAAGCTTCGGTAATGTTAAATCAAAATTGACTGCGGTACCAAGAGGGGTTCCTCAAGGATCTGTATTAGGACCATTAATGTTTTTTATATACGTAAAATATTTATCCTGGGGGAACCTTGGTTAAAGATGCATGACTTTAAAATCTTGGTTCAACAGTAATCAACTCAAGCTGAATGAAACAAAATCCCAAAACATTCGGTTTACATCCAGCAAGTTTATTCCATCTTTCGAACCAGTAAAACTGTTTGGAATAACTTTAGATTCAGGGTTTACTTGGGCGTCTTATATAGACTATGCTCAAAGATCCCATCGCAAATATTCGCTTTAGAGCAGATTAAAAATTGCTTAAGTCAAAATATTCTTCGATTAATTTATTTTGCACTCGTTCATAGTCATCTCATCAACGGTGTGGGGCGGAGCAACTAATGCTTCAAAAGTTTTTTCATTACCAAAAATGGCTGTCCCCAAATCCTTCCGCTTCCTTGTATGTACATTTGTGAGACTCCTGGATGTGCATCTCAATATTGATTTGCTGGTATACCACGCAGATATTCATAATTATAGAGTCTGGTCCACATCAAAAAATATTTACGTTGTGCGTTGTATTTGACGCAAATTTGTTCGTGTTCGTCAAAATATTTATAGATGTGGACTGTGTACCGCATAAGAAAACACGCAAATATTTGCGCCAGATACAACAGACATAATAATAAGAAGAAAGAAAATGGTGAACATAGACGGTACTGGACAATAAAACTGTTCCAGTATAGAAGCCAGACATGTGAGAAAACCTATTAAAAACTCTAGCAGTTCATGAGACAATTCGTAATTCAGAAATTTTCTCCGAATGTCACAAGCCGATTTTCAAGATTCACTTAATTTGGTTGGATCTAAAACTAAGAGAATTGACACAAATTTCAGAAAGGCAATATCAGTTCCTTATGCTTGTGATCCTATGATAATCTAAATTTCTGAATCAGAAGTGAAGAATCCTCATTTGACCAGTCCATATTTTATTTCTATTTACGAGTATACCTACACAGCGAATTCCTATTATATGGTTAATCACAAATTATTGCTAAAATCAATTTTAATTAAAACGCACTAGGGATGTTCGATACTAAGTGAAGTATCGATACTATATATCGATACGGATCGTAACTTTTGTATCGATACAGCAAAATATCGGTCGTTAAAGTAGTATCGATACTCGAAGTATTGATACAAAATATCGAATATCGAAAAAGTGTGGGTACATCACATCTACATTTTCTAAAATACCGAGACGTCATCACGGTTTCAACAAATGACAAACCGACGTAATCAAAATAAATGAATATATAGGGTTATGGTGTGAATAGTTACTCAATAATAAATTTAAATATTTAATAATCATATAATTTAATTGATATTTGTACAATCAACTCTATCACTTGATATTCAGAATCATTTATTTTCCATAGTGGAAGAATATAAAACATATTGAGTAAGTCCGCGACAAACCTAAAATAAAACGTACAAGAGTTAGAAACATTTAGAAGCAAAAAGAATAATATGTAAAATTAGTTTTGATACACCCTGTATATTGAATAATTAAAGTCATACAATGACAAACAGTGAAATAGGAACACAAACTTTAAAATAAAAGATTATCAGAGTACCAACTTGAAAAGTGATGATTGAAAAAATTGAAATATAAATAAAATAAACACCACAATAGAGAAAAGTATAACTTAAAATTGAACTATAGATAAAATAAAATAAATCATATAACTTAACATAAATAAACTATCAATATAATTAAAAATAGCTCTAATAATTTAGTAACTAAATCTTTCAAAGATAGTCATTGGTAGAAATAATTTTAAAATAAAATCTAAGAGTAAAAAAAACAAAGAAAAAAATCAACAACGGGTTGAGATTTTGAGAAGGAAGGAGGTTTGTTCAAAGTAAAAATTTTAAAAACTAAAATTATGCAGAAATATTCAAAAAATAATAACAAGTTGTAAATATAAAGTAAACTAAACTAATACAAAGTGATTGTAACAACAAATAAGTAAGTGAAAAGTAATACTTACCATAAATACTCGGTAATAAGTAAATACGGCTATAAGCCATATAATATTCCTATGACCAAGGCATATTTTTTTTAATTAATTAAAAGTGGAAAGCAGAAAAATATTGAAATCGTTTATCCAGCACAGAAAAAACTTTCCAAGTGATCCAGAATTATGATCCAGGACTGCTGAGCATTGAACTTCAGTATGACCTTCAAGAAAAGAAAAGTAATGAATACTTAATTACAATACAAAGACAGACAGGTATCATTTATCCATATAATTAAATGTTTGAATTTATTGATGTAAAAATTTTAAATTGTTCAAATTTAAAAAGTATTACATATAATTATATTTACTGATAAACATTTTCAACATTTCAAACATTATCAAAGTTAATGTAGACGCAATATAGAGTCTCATAACAATCATAATAAAAAAAAATATATAAATAAATAATAAAATAAATATTATTGATAATTTTCGACTTAGCTAGTTTGATAAACAAAGATAAGTATTAAAACTAAAAATAATACATAAATAAAATTTTAATTTATAAAATGATATGGAATTATCATAGACATATTATTATTATTACTTTTAAAACCATATCAATAGATTATGTTATGGAATTTATTATACTAGTAAATAGATATAGAAGACAAATATAAAAACTGTCAAAATAAATGGAAAAAATCCATTGGATTTCAAGTATCTCTGTTATGAAAACTGTAAATAAAACAACCTTCTTTCATAATTGTGATCTTATGACGTGACTCAGTCTCAGAGACATTTGCTCACTTTCCATCTGGTCTAGAATTTCTTTGGGTAGTTAAAAAAGATTAAAGAAAGAAAAGATGCATATCCAATCCCAATCAAATTAGGTTTTACCCATACTTGCCTAACCAATAGAATGTTTACATTTACGATACGATATTACATGAACGTGTATCGATACACAGTTTCGATACACTGTGAAGTATCGTTACAAAATATCGAGTATCGAAAGAAGTATCGATACTCATTAGTATTAATACGTGTAGAACATCTCTAATACGCACAATAACGGACCAAAATAAAAACACCAACACCGCACTGTTATATTTCATATTTCTAGCGGATTATATTCATTATATGCTATTGTATAAGCTGTTTTGATTTACGTTAATTCATGGCTGATTCAAGTTAATTTAATTAGGAGTTTTTTTTTAGTAGTATATATTTAAGGTCTGAGGACAGACCAATTGTCAGGATGGCCGAATGTTATATTTCATATTCTAGCCTATTATATCGCAAAACAATCGACTATATTTCAGTTTCAGTTTTTTCAGTAAAATATTTTTTCTACACTCACATGTATATTATACATTTTCTGCACAATTTACAGAATGTAAATGTAGGCCATTCCGGTTAACTGAACGGATATGATTTCATATACATCCTAGAACGTATATGAAATCCACCAATCAGCATTTGCGTTTAGTACCCGCCAACTAATCTTTTTTCAATTTCATAGAAACGTCAAAATAACTTGTCAAAATATTTCTATAGTTTTTAAGAAAAATATTAGTAAAAATGAGTGATTCCAGATCAATAAATAATTTTCCACCAGATATTCGCTTAGCCGCAAAGGAGACGTATAACGTATAGAAACAGAATAAATTGAATATTTAAGGGTACTCCTGACAAACGTCAGTTTTTATGTAATACATTTGACGCTATAGATAGCTGATTAGTATATTCATCGGTAGTCCAGTGGTAAGTATCCTAGCCTCTCACGCGGTAGACCAGAGTTCGATTCACCGTTGGCAATTTTTTTTTAAATTTTAATTTTATTTCTAAATAATAATAAAATAATAATAATAGTAAAATTATTAAAAATTTTTAATTTGAAGTTATATTATAGTTTAATAAAATGTTTATTTTCTAGATTTTTTCTTAAGTGGGTCGTAGAAAAAATATACTGTTCGACTCGTGTGGATTGTCCATATCGCTCTCGGACGATTGAGCACTCCGCCAACGGCGTCGTGCTCAAACTTCGTCCTCGTGCGATATGGCCATCATATCCACACTAGTTGCACAAACTACTATTGTCCCTTTTGTGTTTTATTGTTTATTTTAATTATACTCACATTAGATATAATAATTGATAATCGTATTTTATATTTAAACCAATTTTATCTACTTCATGTACCCGAATGTATTTATGACTGTTTGTTCTAATTATTATGTTTAAGGTCAATAAACTATCCTATTCTATTAATATCCTAAAAATAACGAACATAATCATAAAACAAACTACAAAATGAATAATTATGAGGTGATTTGAATAAGTTGGTCAACTTTAAGAAAAAAACAAAAATAGATGGAATCTCATGTATTACGTTTGATTTGTTACAAAAAATCTTATATTTTTATAAATTCTCAGAAATTATTTACGCATACTGAAAATAAATTCCAGCAGAGACCACAAAAAGAGCTTCGATAACCCAAGAAGAAGGAGGTAAAACGATGAAATAAAAACGAGTTTGATAAAGCTACTGTTTTATCGAAACGCGTCACAAGATTAAATTGAACTTTAGTTCAAATAAGTATAATGAAGTTTTAAACAAATTATTTTGTTTTATTTCATCGTTCAGAATGGATCTTCATCAAGTAAAAGCCTCATCTATTCAATTTAAGGAGAGGGTACTTTTAAATTTCGTACATCTGCTTCAGTTAACATACAGGCACATAGGATGGAAAAGGCGGTCATGAGGACTGCTAATATTTCTCTATTGAACCCCTGCTGATGTTTAATATCTGTCAACGGCCCCTAGGGTTTGCTGTATTCCTACTTTGGCACGTGGCTCCAGTACGTTTGATGTTTTGTTTGAAGAATAGAAGGATCTTTTGACCTTGACGGGATTACTAACCAATCACTGTACCCCGAGGAAACACGTGCAAACAATTGGCATGTACAGGGATGAGCCTATATGTCGGTTGTGCATGGAAGAGGAGGAACAGCCTCATTATCTACAAATGTGAAGCACTGTCTCATAGGAGATATAAACAACTAGGACTGAAGCACCCAAGGAAGGATTTCTCCAAAACAACTAGTTTTTTAACATATACGTTACAACCAAGAGCTGAGGTGCGGAGTTGGAGCCGGATTCTTGACTGAGAGAGTAGTGCTTCCCAAGAGAACACATATTTTGTCTTCGTCACTGTAGTAAACAAGAAGGATAAAGACAAAATATGTGTTTCCGCAAATCGCTAGGAAATTTTGACATTCCAGACAAAATTTCTTGAAGAAAAAGTCAAGATTTCCTATTCACTTCCTTACTGCAAGGAAATGATATTTCCTTACTGTATTCTGAACTCTGTGTTGCTAATCTTCACAGTCGTCCAGGAATGTTAGGCTTTTCCTACTCGGTAAACAATGTACTATTTCTCAGGAAGTTCTACTTCCTCAGACAAGAATCCGGTTTTTGGTATCAACCGATAGGGAGTGAAATATGTATTTCAATCATGAAACAACTCTATAGTGTAATTCGTGATAAAGTTGAGAATTCTAGAACCGTTGGCGATACTTCACTCTGAACACTGTTTACACTACAACAACACTAATACTTTACACTATCTCACACGCGTTTCGATAACCAAGTTATCTTCTTTAGAGGAAGCATTGAATTAAGGTTGGTAGAGAGCCCAACTAGTTCCATAAACAATAGCATAAAATGCTGGACGCTGGAGTGCCGATGATTGGAAGCTTCTGAAAGGATGTACCGTATAAATCGAGCAATTAAACCTCTTCCGAAATTCCATCGTACGCCCAAGATATAGAATTTTTTACAAATAAATAATTAATCCCTTATGAAATTTTAATATCATAAGGTTTGCCGCTACCAAAAATCACACAACGCAGATGAAGATATGTTCACTTAAATTAATCGCAATTTAAACAATGCACAATATACACAATTTGAATTTTTAAATTTTTGTGTTGTATAATCCTTAATAACATTCTCGAACGAGAAGAATTTTGTTCAAGAAATTTTCTTATTCACGTAGTCAAGTTTTAGTTCAACTGATCCCATTTGGAAATATTCGATTGTCTAAAGCAAGACTAGAATATCTCCTGGGATATTACACAATGAAAATAAGAAGAAGCACCCAAGCTAACTACATTGCTACTTTTGTGAGTGACGACAAAGAATTAAAAGTCTTCATTTATGTGGGTGACAGTGACGATTAAGCGGCGACTGATTTCGGAATTAAAAACTTTAAGGTATTTTTCAAGAAAAGTGCTCTTGTTTGAATCCGCTATTTTGCATCGTTTCTGAAAAAAATCGTTTGACCAATTTTATTTTCTGAAAAAATTAACATTATTATCAACAAGAATATTATTGAATTTTATACCATGTTTTACATGATGACCATTTGTTGCAAGACATAAATCCAATCGTTTTTTGTAAGGGTTCAGTATCTCTTGGAAAAATTCTTCGAGTTCGAGTTTTATTACATACATCCTCTATTCTTTCGGAAAAAAATTGCATGAATTTAAATTAGGCGATCTTGCAAGCCATCCTCGTTCAATCCATAGTATTTTCATACGTAGTGTCAATATATTGACTAAAATGAGCAGAACAACCATCGTGCATGTACCATCAATTTCGCCGTGCCATGAGGGGAATGTCGTTAATTAAATTAAGTGAAATATTTCGCAAAAAGTATAGGTAATCCTCTCCTGTTAAACGGCCAAGTAACTCTACTGGTCCCAGTAATACTAGTCAATGAGAAGCGTCAATAAAGGAATATTGATATTAGCTCTTTCATTAAAGTTAGTTAATCTTACTCCAGCAGAAAAATTTCTGATGTAAAGTTAATGAGTAATTCTCAAAAGGAATGGGTACCACTGTTTCAAAGTACTTATTCCTGAAGATAACTTTGAGCTAATGGAGTCTCGTGAAATTATGATGGAAGAGCGGAAAATATTTTCATTTCGAGATGAGTCTTTATTTTCTTTACATGAAAAACACAATCCATCCGTTACAAGATATTATTCTCTGGAAATGGTAACCTAAACGATCGCAAATATTTGCAACTTTTGCAGAATGAAATAGTTCCGGCGATTCGATGCCTTCCTGTTAACTCTCAGGTGGTTTGGTTTCAATAAGACGGTTGTTTATTCCACAACGCAGCAGAATTCGTCAACTTTGGTATTGAACAAACTTATACAAATACATTCAAAGACAAACGGAACATAGGGATTTAATGTATTGTCCGATCTAAATAGTCCACCAACAAAACATTTCTATAAGTTCACCTCAATGAATATAAAGTATTGATCTGGACAGCTGGATTCAGAACCAATGTAAAAAACCCCGCCCCTTCTCCTTCCAAAATTTGTTAGTTATGTGCGAGGTGTGCGAACTGCGATTTAGTATTGAATAATTATTTGATGGGGGTAGTAAACGTCGCTACATATTGAAACAATATGCTTACGTTTTATGTTGTTAAAATCGAAAATTAATTGTTAAATTCTTTTTAACAATTAATCTTTCGAGTTAAGATAATATGTTTTGATTTCTTTTGGCAATAACGGCTTTCAAAATAAAAATAAATTCGTAAATAAACAAAATAGGATTCTTTAAATTGAAATAAAGCAACGCTCTCATCTACCGACTGCTGTTTACTGACTGCCTGACGCTAATTAAGGACCGCCCATAGTTGAGAATACGGAATGGTGGGAATTGTACGATATGTTATAGGTGTCCAAATAAACGATTGTAATAATCGTGTTTTTAATCTGTTGAAGCTGGATGTTGGTCGACTAATTCAAAAGCAGTTCTGATACAATGCTTAAAATCCCTATGTTCCGTTTGTGTTTGAATGTATCTGTATATACTTTTAATTGTTTTCTTTTTCCAACGCAGTATAAAAAAGACGGCCCATTAGTCATAGACCTGGAAAATTTTGATACTGTGTCATATGACACCCAGCTGGAACCAAATTACCTCCATTATTTATTATGTATTTTTGCTATTGTCCTCATAACGTTACATACCCAGCGAGCCGACGCATGCGCTAAATGCTTGCATTTTGTTATTTGTTGACGAAGGGTGAAGAACGGTCTTTTCCTTATTTCAACTACAACGCTGATTGCTTGATTTTAATATTGCTTGGGGGGTGAGAAATGGAAAAGGATGATGCATTTAAATAAAACCTTTTTCTTAAAAATGTTCTTATACAATTAATTTATTCCAAATAATTTTGAAGATATATACCAGTGTAAATATATTAATTACCTATATTTGATTAATAACATCTGGTCTAGTCACGTTGGTGTGATACTATGACGAGGAGATCACAATCCAGCTGTTTTTGCATTGGTGGATGTATTCTGAATATAGGAATACAGATCTGTCCACTTTTTAATAGTCCATAGTACTTGAAATGCATGGGCATTACTATGCCGGTATAACAGACTCATATCTCCATAATTTTTTTAAATAAATCAATCAAGCTGGGACAATAAAACAAAATTTCAATGGTTGGAAAAGGTAAGGAATCCCAAAAAATGGAATATATTTTTTTCAATCTTTCCTAAACTCAGCTATACCTACACAATAACGATAACGTAAGCGTGAGAGAACAGACTTTTTCTAGTTTTATTAAGTCAAGAGTTTTATTTTATTCTCTAGTTGGTATCCATACTAGATTGTAATTTGCTACCAATTCTAAATAAAAAATAATCCATATTATTTTTCAGGAGGCCCTGCTCCTCAAAAGTGTTGCCTGATGTTTCAGCAGCTGTAGGAAACACGCCGATGATAAAACTGAATAAAATACCAAAAACTGAAAATGTCGAATGTGATATATGTGAGTGAAATCTGAACTTTTTGAGAATTTAAAACTGAAAACCTACTAGATATTTTTTGTGTTAAATACACCTTTTTATAACGTATCTATCTCAATCTATATTTTTAATATTACTAAATAGTATTAAACGTCAATTAGATCATGTTTTTTCATGCACAAGTTTTACTTCTGTGGGTCTTCTTCTTTTATTTATTCACCATTGCTGTAGTATATTGTATATTTAAAATTTCTGGTAAATAAATAAAATTATTATTATATGGCAGTTTGGCTAGTGGTCTAATGATCTTTAAGGTCTTAGTAAACATAAAAACTACAAAATCCTCCGGTCAGTTACCCAATTTTGTGAGAAAAATCTTTTTTTTGCGAACGTTATCCAAGAAGATTGGAAATGTCTCAATTCTCAAACATTTTGGGCTTATTTCCGAAACTAATCAGCAGTACTTATGTTTAAATAAGCTTTTTTGTAAATTATCTTAAGAAATGTCCAAATTTTTTCTCCGAATTAGAACAGAACTTTTAATAAAGAATGACCATTTCATAAAATTAACAATCAAAAAGTTTTCCATGGTGCCGACTTAGATTAGATGTTATGAAGTGGAATAGGCCAGTATCCCACGGCGACCTTTTCAAATCTATTGTGGTTCTCTTTATCTAGATTCCTTTCCCCAACCCGTCCACCAGTTTTGAGTCTGAATCTTTCGAATAGTTCTTTGCCAGTGGCTTTTCGTCGTCTAGTGCAAAGAACCACCGCACATTTGCACTGGCATAGAATGTACCATTTCTTTCCCAAATTGGCAGAATTTTCCCAGAAAAGCCGAATAAAATTTAACTTCAATTCAATATTTCAATGGAGGGTTATTATTTTTCAGATGGGAAATGTGAGTTTTTGAATCCAGTTGGATCAGTAAAAGACCGCATGGTTCTTAGATGTATTGAAGACGCTGAACGAAGTGGCTTGTTAAAACCGGGTGCAACTATTATCGAAGCTTCCTCCGGAAACACTGGAGTTGCTTTAGCTTGGGCAGCATCTGTTAAAGGTGAATGCTAAATTTTATTCTCCAATTATTTCATACTATCTAACCATATTATGTGAAACTTCAAAGTCAATGAAATATCGTCAAAGTTGACTTGACTTTATATATACATTTTAAAGTGAGAGAGATATTTCTGTGGCTAGGAAAAATTAACAGCATAGTTAATACTGAAGTCACAATCGAAACTAACATAACAATTGATTTGAGCTAGACAACTATTATCTAATAAGTGATAGTACCTACCTACAAAGAATTAAAAGAGAATCTTTCATATCAGATTGAACAAAAAAGTGAAAAACAATTTTTAGTTTATATATTCATAATATACAGGGTATCAATTCGAAAACTTTCAATGCGAATATCTCTGAAGGTGAAAAAATTAAAATAAAGCAATTTGGTACAAAAATGTTATACAGGTAGGGAGAACTAGAATCGCCATAGTTTGGTTGTGGGGTGAGTGACCCCTTAAGCCCCATGCACCCCACTCATTTTGTTATACCTCATTCATTCATTCATTCATATATTTGGGCTGTGCTCATCAGCCCAGGCACTTGAACTGAATCTTTGTACCATTTCCCATGTTATCTATCTCCATTCCTGAAGCTTCGTGTCGTCTATAAAGGCCACTAGTTTGACTGGAGGGATTTTCAGTAGTTGTGGTGGTTGTATTAATTCCTCTCCAAAGTGCTTCCGTCTAAGTACTTGTAAGTTCTCGCAAAAGCAGAGTATGTGTTTCATCATCAAGTTTACAATTTTTGCACATAGGTTCACTTTGCCCATTTTGTACAGATGTTTTCTCAAGGTGCAGTGTCCAGTCACCACGTCGGTAACTGTCTTCAAATATCTCTTACCCAGTTTCAGTAGCCTGGTTGAGAGTTCCTTATTGTCTACCTTGTTCTGTAAACTGTTTGTATGAAGGTGCCCTTGTGTCAACCTCCATTTGAATTGGTATTCCCTATCTAGCCAGTTCCCGATTTCCCCTCTTATGCAATCTTTTCCACAAAACGGTTCCGGACTTATGAGACTCCTCTAGAGCCTTCTTTAGCTAACTGGTCCGCCATTTCGTTACCTGCAATCCGCTCATGTGCCGGCACCCATATTAGAGACACTTTGTTATCTTTTGCCAGTCTGTTGAGGGATTCTTTGCAGTTTTTCACCAGTCTAGACCTAGTTGTTGGATAGCTTTAAGCAGATCCTGGCTGTCAGTGAATATTTTAATTTTGTGTCCGGTATATCCTCTTCTGATGTTTTCATCAATATAGGCTTTAGCGGCAATCGTCTCTGCTTGAAACAGTCGTATATCGACCAAGGCTAAAGAACATTCTCTTTCTTGGTCCGTTTATACCAGCCCCAGTGCCATGGTTTATTTTGGAGCCATCGGCGAACCAGATGATTTCTCCAGAATTACATGGGTGCATCACCTGTTCCCTAGATGGGATGATGATATTCACTCGCTCAGTGAATATTCTCTGGTGTCATGCTATCAAAACTCATGTGAAATATGGGTTCGTCTAGTAATGTCCCAGTTGTATCAGTGTGTCCTTTTCGAACATTTTTCGGGGACCATAAGTCTTCCGATTTCAGCCTAACAATTGCCATCATTGCCCCCGCCCTTATAAGAAGTTCTAGAGGAGGAAGTCCAATAAGGGCTTCCATTGATGCCGTCCCCGTGCAGTTCATTGTCCCGGTAATACCAAGAAGGACATGTCTTTGTATTGCAGATAACATATTAACTGCAGAGGACACCTCTGTCCTCCTCCACCAGACTATTGTTCCATAGGAGATCGTTGGCCTTATCACAGTTGTGTAGAGCCAGTGAACCACCTCAGGTCGTATTCCCCAGGTTTTGCCCATAACTCTTCTGCATTGCCAGAAAAGCCTAGTCGCCCTGGCAGTAATTTTTTCCAGGTGTGCGGTGTGCCTTCCAATTCAGTTTGTAATCAAGGGTCACTCCCACATATTTGACTTCTTTGGATATTTCTAGTTCTTCTCCTAACAATAGTACTCTACCCCGAGGGAGAACTCTTCTATTCGTAAGAGCAACTAGTTTTTTTTTGAATAACTGAAAGGTACCAATCCTCCACAATTCGCATTGCTACCTGTAGGACATTCATAACCACCTCTGGGAATTTCCCATTGGTGTCAATCACTATGTTGTCCGCAAAGCCCTGCGTCCATATGACTTGATCATTCATCCTACTTATCAAGTCATCCACAACTAGGTTCCACAAAAGTGGTGAAAGTACTCCACTTTGAGGACATCCTTTAGTTGTCCTAACGGTGTATGTTTTATCATGCATATGTGCTGTTATTCTCCAATGCTCAAGCATGGATCCTATCCATTTGCATGTGGTACTGTTAATCCCTCTGTTTTCAAGGGAACTGGTAATTGATGACATCGATGTGTTGTCAAAAGCACCTTCGATGTCTAGAAATGCTGCAAGGGCTACTTCCTTATGATTCAGGTTCCTTTTGAGACCTGAGACCAAATAATGCAGGGCAGCTTCACCTGATTTTCCTGTAGTCTATGTAGAGGGATGCTCTGGAGCGCTCCTTCTTGTAAATACATTTGTGAGACTTTTTCCATGGTTTTCACCATGAATGATGTCAGACTGATTGGTCGGTAGGATTTAGCCTGGGTGTACGTTTTTTTCCTGATTTAGGAATAAACACCACCTTTGACTCCCTCCATGCAATTGGTATATATACTCTAGAGCATGGCTGCTTCGAAGTGTCAGAACTAAAGGACCCATTATGATGTCTAGTCCCTCTTGGAGAAGCTTGGGGAATATGCCATTTGGTACTGGAGTTTTGTAGGAGTCAAATGAGTTTACAGCCCATCTGATAAGATGGGGTCTGAATATCTTATTCGTGAGTTCCCAGCCCTCTTTGGTTGCCTTTGTTTTGGCAACCGGCCTGTTGTCATAGCTTGACTCTATCTTCACCGAAACTGGAAAGTGCACACTGAGGAGATGCTCTAGAGCCTCTGCCTCAGTAATTGAAAACTTTCCGCTCGGCAACTGAATAGAACCAAGTTTGTTAGAAGTATCCCTTTTGAGAATCCTGTTGATTCTGACGCTGTCAGGGACACCTTGCGTGCCCTCACAGAATTATCTCCAGGACTTCTCCTTGGATTCTTTCATTTTTGTATTGTATGTACCTAGTTTAGCTTTATACGCTTCCCAGTTACCGGCCTTTTTCGCTTTGTTGAAACGCGTCTTGTTTCTTTCCTTAGCGATGTCTTTATTCCACCAGATGACTTGTCGAGAAGAGCGACTCTCCTTTATCGGACTGTTGTTATGATAAGAGGTCAGTGTACACTGTTGCAGCCATACGGCTGCTCCCTCTAAATCCTCAGCAGTTTTTGGTCTGCCTAGGTGTGAACGGATTCAAGAAAGCAGGTCCTTTTTATAAGATACCCAGTCAGTACTCTTAGGATCCCTGTATGTTCTAATAACCGATTTTTCTACGTTAATTCCATAGTATATATGGGCAAGATCAGATAAAGATGGTTCATACGATAGATGCCTCTTGCGAATCATCTCCCTGACACGTAAAGTGCCAAGAGTAACATCTATCAATGATTCCCCCCTCGATGTTCTAAATGTAGGCGTATTACCCACCTTCGCAATATCAAGTTCAGTAGTACATAAATAGTCAAATAGTTTCTTACCTATGGTGTTGTTGTCTTTGCTGCCCCAAATGTTATGGTGTGCGTATGTATCAGCCCCTACAATGACATCCAGATTATGTCTCCTTGAGTATTCCATCAGGTTCTCCATGTTAGTCCCCGGTAGTGGTTCTTCTGAATCGATGGGGAGATACAGAGACACTATTATTGTCTCTAGTACTACCCCATCTTTTTCGAGTATAATCTTTGCTGCCACCATGTCACCCGTGCATAGTTCCATAATCGGCATCAAGTTGGGTTCGGATCTATACAAGTTCTTATTTTAGTACGATCAGTTCCCATTATCAGTCCCATTCCCCTAATATTAAGCCCCAGTATCTTACCTTTGCTCTTGAAATAGAACGATGTCTATGTTTTCAGCCACCACTCTTTGTTGTAGGACTGCGGTGGCTGTCTTTTTGTGCTGCAAGTTAACTTGTAGCACCTTGAAGGTCCTTAGAGGTTGATGGTACAGGTTCTCGATCAGTCCCTGTTTCCTCCTCGGTTGAGTTTTTCAGGGTTTTAAAACTGGCCCACTGAAATAGATAGTACGGTCTCCATTGAGCCCGTACCAGTCCTTTCATGGACTCCTCGTCAATCCGGAGACTCAGATGCAGTCCCCAGTCGGATGAGCCGAGGATCAACCTTCAGCCCTGGATACTGTTTCTCGAGCCTCCTCAACCCCACTTTCAGATCCTCTTTTTTAGTCTCAGGGAGTAGGGCGAGGACTCGTTGCTGCTTTGGAAGTTCATCACTCTTGATGAGCTTCCAGTTGGCTTTTTGTGACAAATAGTCCCTCGTTATAATGAAGGACTCCTCATTGTCACAGATTAGCCCGTAGTAGCCGTCCATGTATCAACTGGCTTCAAACCTATGCGCCTTCTGCACCTCGTCGATCATATCAGTTAGGTTCTCTTTGATAGACCCCACCTGATCTTCAGAGACAGCTGTCTCTGAGAAATTTTTTGGAACCACAGCTGCCTTGATCCCTTTGAGGGCTGTATTTAATACCAGTTTTAATACCAGTGGTACGTTTGGCCCTCTTATCTTTCTTTTCCTCAGGAGTGCTCCTGGCTGAAACAGTTCGCTTAATGCCCTTTGTCTGCTGGTATACATCCTGTTCTGATGTTGAGGGAGTCGGCAGCACCACATTTTTGGTGTCAATTCCTTCGTTCCTCATTTTTTTAGCTTATTACGCTGGGCACCTGAAAGTTTCCCGAACGAAGCTTTTCTTGCCACAGGATTCGATATAACGTCTTCTGGTGGCGTGGTTTGCTCTTGGGCTCCAGAAGTATCTGGCTGCGTTGGAGACACTTCAGTCTCCATTGCTGCCGGATCTTCCAAATCCCTTTTGCTAGGAGTCTCTATAGGCTCCGTAATAGGTTTTTGTTTCTCTTGGTCCATATTTGTTCCCACGAGTATAGGAGAAAGGAGGTCAGTAGTACCTGCAGAGCTCCTTATACAGGTACAAGGCTGAATGCAACTGGGTGCGCCAGGTGTCCCGAGGTTAGTGGTCTCGTGGTCGAATAACCCACGGCCATCCATCCCTTCAGTGACCACTTAACGTTAGGATTTGGGAGGTTATTATAGTGGTCCTCATCCGCACAGGCAGGCAATAAAGCCAAGCCTCCCGATCCACATAGTTCGGCATGCCCCTCACAGGCCTTACCCTAGTAAGGGGGTAGTTGCTCTGCTATGTAGTTTGCGGTATGCGTCACGTGCTTGTCAGCGATTGGGTATTCGGTTGGCAATGTTGGGCGTTTATCACCAATCACCAATCACCAATAGACCAGTTCTTTCATTTGCATGACGTCCCTGGCCTCCCCTATCCGCAACCTGGGGACGCTCCCGATGTGTGTGTGAACAGTTATAGCAGATTGAAAATTAACAATTATTACTGTTTCATGATACTGTCATCAGACTTTTGAGCTCGAAGAGCTCAAAAGCATCGAATAGTTTTATTATTGAGCTCGGAGAGCTCAAAATAACACAAAAATTAAATGTTTGATCTAGAAGAGCTCAAAAACATCGCAACTAGCGACAAAATCGCATGCTTTTGAAAATTGAATTTAGCGGGAAGTTGCAGGGATGGCCTTTAGGGTCAACCGTTTTCCAGATTTTTTTAAACGGATCTGTGAATAAGCACAACTGTAGATACTGGAGTGATGACAATCCGCATGTTGTTACGCCACACACACGCCCAGAAAATATAAATGTGTGGGCGGAATATTGGGTGATACTACTGTTGGGCCTTTATTTACTGATGGTAACTTTAATGGCGATACTTACTTAGAAATTGTATAAAACACCATTCAACCTCTTATTGTCGAGAAAATAAAAAAAAGGTTGATATTAATGGGGATAGGAACCTAAACGAAGATTTCATACATTCTCAACAAGATGGAGCGCCACCCTACTATGTTATGTTCTTCGTGTGAGGCAATTTTTAAATGATACGTTTCCAGAACAGTGGACTAGGAGAAGAGGTCCAATAGAATGGCACCACATTCAACACCCCTCGACTTTTTGCTCTGGGGTCACTTGAAAACTGTTGTATTTGAAACACAACCAGCTTCACTGTATGATCTTCGGCTACAGATTATTACTGAATGTGCATCAGTTCCGAGAGAAGTTTTTCAGAATGTAAGAAATGAGTTTTAAAATAGATTATGTTTTTGTTCAGACGAAAATGGATTGCATTTTAAGCATCTGATTAAATAATATAGCATTTCATAAAAACACAGTTTATTTTATTTGAATTGTACTTTTTGTTCGACCCTGTATTAAATTAGAAAAAAGTTTTTTGTGCAGATCAATACTACTCAAAAAGACCTTTAATTTGAGGTATCACAAAGGGGGTGGTGCCATTTAAAATTTAGGGGTTGGGGTGCATGGGGCTCAAGGCGTCACTCACCCCACAACCAAAATTTGGTAATTCTAGCTCCCCCTATCTGTATAACATTTTTACTAAATTGCGTGTTCCTAATTTTTTTACTTTCAGAGATATTCTATATTTTCACTATAACTGGAGAGTAAATTAGAATGTGGTGTAGGCTGATAAAGATTTTAAGCAATTATGGGTACTTGAAATATACTTTTATTTATCCAGAGAAATATATTTTGCTGTTTGTTAAGCTGTGAAATGAATCAAGCGTTCAATATTCGATTAATGAACCAATGATAATATTTTATTCTGTTCATAAGAATATTTCAAATGGTTAATTGTGGTATTTTTCAGGATACAAATGTATTATTGTATTGATGGATAAAAATTCGATGGAAAAAGAAAATTTGATAAAAGCATTTGGTGGTGAAGTCTTGAGAGTCTCCCTGGCAAATGATCCTAGTAGTGAAGATGGATTCTTTGGTACCCTCCACAAACTTCACAAGTCAATACCAAATTCGATAGTTTTTGATCAGGTAGTACACAATATTGTTTGGATATATTATTACTTCAAACAATACAAATATCGAGGATATTTGTTTTGTGGCAGGATGGGTTAGGTTAGGTTAGTCCACTGTGACTCGCAAGAGTCTATTGTGGCTCACACCTATTAATAGTCCACCAAACAAATTCAGCTTCTCAACAAAACCGATTAGTTTATTAAGTAAATAATATTTCAGGTAAGGGTGATTCGAGTATCACTATATGATGATTTAGATGACAATGGCCAGTAAAAAGGTCTGTTAGACAACGTAGATCATGCCTGCTATAGTACAACACTAGTTTGTGGACATTCTTCGAAGGATATATAAAAGCCTTTGAATGAACTAATTATGCCAGAAGTGTAAAACTCTCCTAGCTGTCCGGTAATTAGTGTCTGATTGGCAAAACTTGATGAGATGCCAATTGCAGGTTCTAGTACGATAAAATCACCTGCGACACCCTTGCAAGAGTCTTTTCAACTGATTTTCTCTTTTGCCGTACAATTCCTTGTTTCAACCTATGCATTAAATGGAGCCCTCTCCTAAAAAAATAAAATAGCTGGGATCGAAGAAAACTGATGTAGTCACCAGTGGACATGGGAATTCATAAATAATTGGTACAGTACTATCTGTTCTGGTTTCAAAGCAGCCCCATTTCCAAAAAACCTTCATCTTCAGTAATATCTTCTATAATTTACGTAGTTATATAAAAGTAATTCACAATATTCAGATGTGAAAATTTTCTAGAATATCACAATGATGATCATTATACAAAGTGTCATAGGATTCATAGGTTAGAATTGGTAAGTGATCTATTTAAACCACCGATTTCCTCAGATTTATTTGAAACAGTGTTAAACTAGTTTTATCGCGTGAACCTTAATAAAAAAACTGGAACAGAGCCAGTAAACCTGGATCAATCGATTGAACAACCGGCCCTAATAATTATGATAAGGGTTAGGGATCTGTCAAAAACTATTAAAAGCTGTTGGTTCGCTTGTTTATATTAACATCTTGTTTTGATCAAATCTTTTTAGTTTACCAATCCCTCTAATCCCATGTGCCACTATGACAATACAGCTGAAGAAATTTTTGACCAATGTGATGGTCAAGTGGATATGATAGTAAGTAAAAGTTCAATTCACTGTTTCTATAAATGTTTTGTCTCTAGAAATGTCGCTATGCAGGGTGATTGGTTGAGAATGTATAATCTCTTAGCTGTATTTAATACTTTAACTAATTATAATTAAATCTATATTTAATTCCCCCGTCTAAAAATGAAGCACTGAACAATGGTCTCAGAAGTTTACTTTTTGTCAACAAATTTGGAATGAAAATTGTTCATTGATCATTTGTTAACATACAGTGTGACCGTAAAATATGGAACAAATTCATTATTTCCTAAGACAAAGACTTTTTTGAAAAACGTCGATTTTTACTTTTAAGGTTACAACCAATTTTTGGGAATATTTTTAATGAGGACAGCCTTTATTTGGTGACGTTTTTGATTGTTTTTAACATGCTGATTTTAATGTTATAAATGAAACTAACTGTTTCTAGTTAATTCCACTATTTAATGAAAAAATTATGAGAATGACGATGATATGTCAATATCGAAATAATTATCAATATCCTTTCATAATTTTCATAATTTTTTTATTAAATACTGGAATTAATTAGAAACAGTTAGTCTCATTTATAACATTTTAATATGAGTAGATTCCACAAAGTAAGGGTCCAAACAGTATATGCTGATTTTGATTAAGAACGTCACTTCGTATGTATACAGGGAGATTGATTAATGTGATAAAAAGCAGTAGGTCTGTTAACATAACAAAAGTTATGCATAAAAATTGTAGATAGCTTTAAGCTTCATAACTCGGTGCCTGATCAAAGTTATGGGTTTTTTAAACGACACCCAATATTTTACTGTAAAACTGAAATCCGCTTTTCTTTCCCATTATAACAATATAAGGTTGTAATATGTTATGCGGGGTATTTGAAAAGTTATACTTAAACAATTTTCAGTATAAATCGTAGCAAGTTCAGCGCCCTGAGTAATTGAATTGGAGTATGTGAATAATAATATATTACAGCCAAATATTTTTAATGACTAATGATTTATAAACACGAATGATTTTGCTAAAGGCTGGGTCTCATTAGGACATTTTAGTGGAGTCAACAAGTAGAAGCCACTAAAGTTACTCTTAAAATTAAAGTCACACTTGACAAATTGTTGAATTAAGTTTGCAATATAAGTTGCCTTTGCAAAATGGCGAATACGACAGTTGTTCGGGCTGTTTTCTGCTGTTTTCTGTTTTAATTGATTACCTCAAAAATTCAAAAAAACACAAGAAAGCGATCTGTTTGGGTGAGAAAATGGATAGCTAGAAGATATATGCTAGGTGCATCGACGGCGCTTTTGAAAGAATTGGCAGATTAAGACACAACAGCGTATGGAAATCATTTGAGATTATCTGTTTCCAAATTTGAAGAGCTGCTGAAATTGGCGGAACCCAAAATACAGAAACAGTAGACTTTTTTAAGAAACCCTATTCCTGCAAGAACAAAATTGGAGATTACTCTACGATACCTCGCGAGTAGAGACAGTATTGTATCTCTTCAATATGCTTCTAGAGAAGCAAAGAACACAATATATACATTTTTACCGGAAGTATTGTCTGCAATTATTGGAGTACTTCGCCCCTATATTATGGTAAGTTCTCGTAAGATTTTTTTAAGATTATTTGTTCGAGAAATAACAAAAATAAAACAAAGTTTATAATTTGTAGTAAATCTTTATTTTATATGAGAAATAATCAGAAAATTCTTAAACCATGATATACAAGAAAAAAATTAACTTAATCACATTACATTTATATTAAAAATTAGAAATATTCATCTGTAGGACTCTGCAATTCATGATAAGTTAAAGAATCATCATTGTATAACCAATCTCTGACAGAGCAGTATTTGGCCTTGACCTGGAATTTGTAGGAGAATCATCTCCTGAAGTGACAGTGTTCTGTACCAATCTTGTATAAACTTTGTTTGTTGGAGTTAAGCAAGAAAGTCTTTCTTTTGTGATTAAAGACTGAATATTTTCCTGTAAGCGTAGTGCATTTACAATAGGAAATTGTCGTAGTTGAGATGCAATATGTTTACCATATTGAGTAAACTCATCTTCGATCATTACTGATGCATTGTTTGCGGCTACTATTTCTCTTAAGGAGCCTACAGCTTCTCTAACAGCATGAATAGGTGACTCTACCTTTCCCTTTAAACTACCACATCTTCGTACTTTTGGGATTACAGGTGTCCTATTTGAAGAGCTGGGGAGAGATTGCTTGGACCCAGTGTTATTATTGTTTTCTTTTGTACTCGTTTGTTCTACATCCATTTCTTCTATATCACTAGTTGGGTTGTCTTGATGACATCCAATTGGCTGTTATTTGAAATAGGCTGCAGCTCCTGAAATACATAAACACATTGATGTAAAATAAACAAACTAATGTCAAAAATACTAATTTATGAAATTTTCACAGGTACCCACTACAGATAACGGTGGAATTTTCCAAATTGTTGTGGCGCTATCGGTGGAAAACATATAAGGATAAGGCGACCACCTGGGACTGTGTCGGAATTTTGTAGCTATAAAGATATATACAGCATAATCCTTTTGCCGTTGTAGATGGAAATTATTGTTTTGTTTATACTTATATTGGGTGCAATGGACGAACAAACGATGGATCCATTTTTCGAAATTCAAATTTCAATATGGCATTGCAAAGCAATCAACTGAATGTTCCGGAAAAATGTGTTTTTGTAGGAGATGATGCTTTTCCTCTACGAACTAATCTATTAAAACCGTACAGTCATAAACACCTGAATGAAAAAGAAAATTTTTTTTAATTACCGCTTGTCAAGAGCAAGAAGAATTGTAGAAAACGCGTTCGGTGTTCTTGTTTCAAGGTTTAGAATTTTCGAAAAACCAATAGCTCATAAACCAGAAACAATAGATTTAATTGTACAGGCTGCTTGTTCTCTATATAATTGGCCACTCCAAAGAAGCTGTGAACTTCCGAGATAAATATGCTGATTATTTTGTCGAAAGAGATCCTTGCCATGGCAAAATAAATCTATTGGTATTGAATAATGTGTTTTAAAATAAGTATTGTTAATAAAACATGTTTTTGTATTAACCCGATTTAAAATACAATTAATGAACAATGTTCTTACCAAATTACTTATCGATTGTTTGCTTGCAATAACATCGTTTAAAAAATAGTCTGCCTTTTTAAACCAGGCCAATTTTGGAATATATTTTTCATCAGGAGATGTTCCGCTTTTTTTTTTGATTTAATAACCTTTAGTAATTCATTCCTGTATACACTTTTTATTCCTTTTATTTTCTTTCTCAGTTGATCGACCGTCAACACCGTGCCCAGCTCTGTTTTAATTTCCAGGATAAGTTTTTCAAAAGCTGCTTCCCTTTTAAGTTTATTTGTATAATCGTCTAGCCTGGTATTCCAATTTCTACAGTATTCCACCTTGACATTGTGCTTTTTTGTAATGTCACCTACAATAATTATTTGAAATAACTTTACACTTAATAGTTTTATTTAACATTATACAGTTTATTTACCTGCTTCACATAACCTCACAAAAAGTTACCACAAACAAAAAAATATAGATCACACTAGGCGATTACTCGCTTCAATAAGCCTGGTTGCTTTCAAGTGGACACAAAAGTTTGCTCTGAGAGGAAAGTAAATTTCTTAGTTGCTTAGTTGAAGGCAAGTGGTAACTTTTGAATCACACTGTGACTTTTAGCGGCAATTTTAGTGGCTTCTACTTGTTGACTCCACTAAAATGTCCTAATGGGACCGAGCCTTAATACTTATTGAATCAAATACATGGTAGTCAAAAGTCAAGTACATTATCTTCTGAGTAATTTTAAATGGATCACCATTTTAACAAGCATTTCCATATCTAAAATTATTAGTTTTTGAGATGTGCAAACTAGAAATTAGGTATGTAATAGCTTACCAGATGTTAGTTTACAGTTGAAGGTTTATACAAAATTATACTTATGGGGAAATAAGAAAAAACACGCAAAAAACACTACATATGGTAAACTATAACATACCTAATCAATACTTTGCATTGAAAAATGAAAATATCTCAAAAACTAATAACTTTAGGTATGGGAAATGCACTCATCGACAATGATATAAAATAAAATAAATGTCTTATTATTATTAAAATAATATAAAGTAAACCAGTTCCAATTGTAGCCCTTGTTGATTTTGAAAGTCCCTAAACGTTGAATAAATTCTTATTAAACCTTGTTCATACTTTCATGAAAAATATTGTTTATTTATTTATTTACATAGGGACGACTGGCTTTTTGTGCATTTGAGACCGTAGCAGTTCTTGAAATTCCTTCTCAATCCGACTGAATGCTTACTACTTTATAGAGCTTCCTGGATATTTATCATTAAATGAATTACATAGTTTCATCTGAGTTCGTGATCCATCACCATAGCCAACCATCCTAAGTATTTCAATACTGGCCAACTATTTTTTCTGAAAAAATTCACCACTTACTTTTGCTGCAATAGGTGAAAATATTCATTATCTTTCAAATTTTATCTGATCCGAATCAGCTCGTTGAGAGTAATCTGAAAATCTTACCAAATACGTCATGATGTTATATTTCAAATAATTGGTGAAGACGTCATTGTATTGATTTGAATCATCCTGTGTAATGAAATGCTGTTGTTCAATGGAGAATCTTGAAAATAAAAAATGACGTCTTCAAGGTTTTTCTTTAAGTTTTTGGTTAAGGGAATAATGAATTAATTCCATCCTTTACGGAGTCACTGTATAAACATAGCCAATTTACTCATTATTTCACTTTCTCCTTTAGATAATTGAAGGTATAACTAAAATTTTATCATTATAACTGAACTTTTAAAATTATTATTAGGAGAAGACATTAAGAAAATGATTTGCCTTAGGTAATGGGAACTGGCACTGGAGGTACTCTTACGGGTATAAGTAGAAAGTTTAAGGAAATTTCGCCCAATACTTTAATCATAGGGGCAGATCAATATGGATCAATCCATGCTCAACCACCAGAACTAAATGTAACAGATGTGAAATGTGTTGAAATTGAAGGCATAGGATATGAGATTATTCCAACAGTATGTGACAGACGTTTTGTAGACAAATGGTACAAATTGTTTGATAAAGAGTCTCTTAATATGGCTAGAAGGATGATTAAGGAAGAAGGTCTATTGGTTGGTAAGTTTATTCAAAAAATATATTTGCATTGTATATTACTTAGCCCATACAGAATTTGGTGTAATTTCGATCAAATCAACATTATGTGAGTAACGCCTATTATTATAAGGTCATAACATCCAAACTCCTTGCAAAGCTGGACCACTCTTTGGGGGATTATTTTGATATTCCTCGGGATATTCAAAACACTGTCTTGTACGTTATTCGACGACTTCGTTAGTTGTATTGGAAAATCGGCATCTCTCTGTGTTGACAACTTTTTGAGGTGTGAGTGTATGAACTAGTTAGGAGACACTTCACTAACTTAAATTTATTGTCACTTTAAAAAAGGTGTTGTATTCTGTCCTGAGAAGATCAAAAAGGTTTACAAATACTGATTGATCACTCTTTCTTCTACAAGAAAACCTAATGTTTCATTCCCTTGAATCCCTTAATAACCTGACATCCATGTGACGCAGAGTTTGCTTACTAATGCCAATTGCTTTAGTAACAAGTGTTTTCAAAACGTCTTGACTATTTGACATTGGAACAATATTTTCTTGCTTCATACCTTTCTTCACGAATGCATTCATTTATCGCAATTATTTATGTCACTCTATCCAGCTTGGGCCCTTTCTCACTTCTCAAATGAATAGTAGGAATCAGTTTTGATCGGGTGATCTAGCAGGCCAATTCACTGTTTCAATCCGAAGTTCTCGAAATTTTCTGTCTATAACTGGTGCACAGCTAAAGCTAAATGTGACGATGCGCCATACTGTTGAAACCATATTCTGTGGTCTGAATTGTTGGAAATTTGAATATCAGGGAAAACGTGGGTCAAATCAGGAATTGATGTACTTGGGACAAAATTCAGATACATTTCTTCTGTCAAATTTTCATAAAAAAAATATGGACCAATAATTGTATTTTTTGCAATACCAGCTCATACGTTGATTTTGTTGTGGTATTTTCATACGACATCCAGTCCCAGACTGTTTCTTTGGTAGATAGTACCTTTTTGGGGATAGAATGGATACAGAAAAATTTATTGATCTAGTAGGTACTAATACAAACAATTGTTTTTTAATTGATGTGGACGTAAATAGTATTCGCGTATTTTCAATATCGCTCATGCTCTTCTTGGTTGTCATATGTCACAGCAGCCTAATTTCCGTAGAACAAGCGTGATATTTTCACTGGATGAGTTTTTTTAACGTTTGATATTAAATGTGACTCTAATTTTAATTTGTTGAAATAGGTACAAGCAGTGGTGTGCTTATGGCCGGTGCCTTGAAAGCTATTAAAGATTTTAAATTGGGAAAAGGAATGAAAGTAGTAGTTATTTTACCAGATGGTGCCAAAAACTACTTAACAAAATTTGTAAGCGATCAATGGATGGAACAAAGAGGCTTTTTGCCTTGTGTAAATATCAATAATCACTGGTAAGTAGTTATGCTTCTTTTGATTAAGTTTGTCGACTCATCATCTATGCGTAGTCACTCATGTTATTTGCTTTAACAGTCACATTTTATTACAGAAGTACCGACAAATTCATTACAGCAGTTAGAGATCTGCACTTATTTCCTTTATGTCATATTCACTTATGAAATATGAAATTTTCTTGGAATTACCTCATAGATGGTTAACAAATTGATACAAAAAAACTTTGCTTAATTGTTCAAAATATATTTTCCCACTTAACTAAACTTAACTAAACCTTAACTCACTTAAATGTAGAGGAAGCTAAAAGTGAGGATGGTTACCATTCACGAGTAGTGAAACTTCTTGGTGAAAAATTGAATTATGCGATTACCTTATAAAGTTTAATCGCTTTTTGTTCAATTCCGTATGAAAAAACCAATGTGGCAGACTTACTAGAATATGAAGGTATACAATTTTTGGTTCTTTCGGGTATCAAAGAGACAGACCAAATATAAATAGGGAACTTTCCATTTGTTTTCAATTCAATAATATCATTAAGTGGCGCCTAAAAAACCTAATCCACAAGGATGCTTTAAAAATCAATATTAAGTTGGAAAACATAAAGTTCCGTGCTATTTAAAATCATTTCAAACGACCTCTACAGCACGCCAAAGCTGCTGACGTCATTGAGTATGATGTCCAGCTGTGTACTCGTGTATCGATCGCCGGCCACAACAGTGATAATTGAAACAGAGGCTTTGCAACTATCAACACATCGCTTCGGATGTTTTGCACCTCGTTTTACTATGACTCGTTTTTTCCCCGGATCGACCGTAAAATAAGTTTCGTCATAGTTGAAAATATGACTTAGCCTTAACCCATCCAAGGATCCTACCAATTCGGAAAAATAGTCTTAACATCGTTATATATTCTCTGCGTTTCTTTCCGTCGGGACTTTTTTATGTTCGAATAAAAACCTTTCCATCCATCTGCGAACTGGTGTGTTATTTTTAAATCTCTTTTCTCCGAGTTCTTTATTTTCAAGTAATTCTGTTCAAGCACTTTTATGTCATACTCTGTGAACGGAAACCCCCAAATACCTACTATTTTGATACTTTCAACTGCTGATTCTCCTCTTTGTCAGAGATAACTTCCTGTCTTCCATATTTCCGGGTGGATAGGCCGCTTCATTTACGTGACTATGTTCCTAGCGGAATTCCAAATTGTCTTGAAACTGACCTGAGTGTTTCGCCCTTTTCTATGGCCTCCAAATCCCGCCGCAGTATCATCGGTATAGTTGTGATACGTGCAGCAACCCAGAACTCTTCTCGATTTTCGAGTCATCGTGGTCCAAGTTACGTACAATTTGAAAATAATCTGAAAAAAATACTATTACGCCCCTGTATTCTTTATGATTTATCATGTTTGAGGTTAAGTTGAAAACACATTTACATACCTCAAGCGATTGGCAGGACTTAAATATGTTAAATAGTATGCTTTCCACAACAAGAGTTTTTCACGTGTCTTAATTTGACAAGAGTTTAATTATTTTTCGACCTGCAGTGAAGAATAAAAACACTATTTACTTGTTTGGCGCGACAAACAGCGAATCATCTCGACTACCAGCTTAACACTAACCACTCAAAAAGTGGCCGATCACTTCAACTCGAGCGCGTTCAAGGTTATATTCGGGGAGTAGGATTGGAGAACTATCGATGGTTTATCGATAACTATCGAAAAAAATCGATAGTTTTCGGTACTATCGATAGTTGAGATGTTTAGGTGAAGAATTTATTTTGAAAGCTGATATGGAATAAAAATGAGAGAGAGAGAGAGAGGAATGGGAGAGAAATGAATGGAAGAGAGAGGGATGGGAGAAAGGGGGAGAGAGAGATATATGGAAGAGAGAGATATGTAAGAGAGAGATATGTAAGAGAGAGAGAGAGAGAGATGGGAGAAAAAGATAAGAGAGATGGGAAAGAGAGAAAGATGGGAGAGAGAGAAAGAAAGATGGGAGAGAGAGGGATATGGAAGAGAGAGGGAGATGGGAGAGAAAGAAAGATGGGACAGAGAAAGATGAGAGAGGGAGATAGGAAAGAGAGAGAGAGATGGAGGAGAGAGAAAGAAAGATGGGAGAGATGGGAGAGAGAGAAAGAAAAATGAGAGAGAGATGGGAGAGAAAGAAAGAAAAACGAGAGAGAGAGAGAGAGAGAGAGAAGGAAGAGAAAGGGAGAGAGACGGGAAACAAAGAGAGTGTACTGCGTGTGATTACAATCATTATTTTAAACTGTCAGAATCTAAGACGGATTCGGTAAGGTTCGCGACCCTCGGAATATTGTAAACATTTTTTTCCCATTAGACCATTTTTGACAATTTTTCAAAATTTTTGATCATTTTTCAAAAATTTTGACAATTATTGACCATTTTTTCAAAAATTTTGACACTTTTTGACCATTTTCCCGTATTTTAACAAATATTGACCATTTTTGACAATTATTGACCATTTTTCCTAAATTTTTGACAATTTTTGACCATTTTTCCAAATTTTAACAATTATTGACCATTTTTGACAATTATTGACCAACTTGGACAGTTTTTGACAATTATTACCAAGTTTTGCCAATTATTGACCATTTTTCCAAATTTTGACCATTTTTGACAATTATTGACCATTTTTCCTAAATTTTGGACAATTTTTGACCATTTTTCCAAATTTTAACAATTATTGACCATTTTTGACAATTATTGACCATTCTTTTAAAATTTTGACAATTATTGACCATTTTTCAAAATTTTAACCATTTTTGACAATTTCTTAAAATTTTTGATAATTATTGATCATTTTTCAAATTTTGACAACTATATATAAACAACAGAGTGATAGATGTCAACTTTACCGATGTAAAACTATCGAAAATTATCGATAGTAAGTACTAGTAGCACTATCGATAAATATCGATAGTCGGGACTATCGATAGTTCTCCATTCCTATCGGGGAGGGGCGAATTGTTCCAAGTCACATCCCTGTTCCAAGTTTGCCGCATTTACGGTACCTACCTTACATTATTATTCTTTTATTATTTTCGATTTTTTCATTTTAGGTGGTGGAATGTAAGTGCTACCGAAATAAAATCGAAGCCTTTGGAAAATCTTCCTGTAACTACTTCATTAGAAGATGTTTTGGCTGTTATGAACAAGCTGAACGTGGACTATTTACCAGTTGTAGATGATGGGTTAGTATTGAGTGTCTTAATGCTAAGAGTGTTGGTGAATTTAACTGATCATAAATGTTATAAAAACGAAGCAAATTGTATACATATGTATCTAGGCTCCTTTGTAAAATACTGCATGCTTTGGATTCATATTTTTACATTCAATCTTATTGAATTTCAAGCAAATTAGCTAAATTACAACGTTAATTGGTCTGTTAACGTAAACGCGGTCTTTCAGGCAGTTACAGAAAGAAAATCGGGGGTGTCAAGTAGGGTGATCCTACCGGCCACTCAACTATAGATCTTCGACCAATCCATATCCGGGAAAAAATGGTATTTACATATATCAAATACATCTCTCGACCTGCGGTACGCCAAACACTGAAGTATCATAAAATAGTATATTACACTACAAATGCAGAAAGTTGAGATTCCTGCACTGCGCGCCATGATGCCTATGTAGTGTTAACTATTTTTCTTACTACCTCGGTGAAAAGTTCGAAAACAATTAACTAACATTAGCATTAGGTACTTGTTAACAAATTTTGAGGTTATATTAGCGAGAGTATAGCTGAGCTTAACATCCGTTATCGTTGTACTTATTGGTGCGATGGGTAAGCGCGTGCCTTCCACAGTGACGGTCGTCGGTTCAAGTCCTACCGACATTACGTTTAATTAATTTTTTTATTGATTTAACACCAATTATCATAGTTTTGCAGAATATTATAATTTACGCGATATGTAAGTCAAAAGCCAGAAGGTAGGAACTATATTGAAGGCTATTCATATACAAATGTCACAATATAACAAAAAAAAGATCACCGTTTCCAGGATTCGAGCCTTACACCTACAATTAATAATTCTCGGCATCCAAACCCTATACCGTTCGGTTATAAAGAAATAATAATTTGTCAACCAAAAAGTTGTATATAGACCCTATGATTTATGTCAAAATTAATTAATTCTTACCCTTCCTCATATTTCAGCTGCATAGAAATATCATCACCGCGTGTAATATAGTTTCGCAAAATCTTTTTGGTGATGTTAATTTCTTATTAACTATTTTATTTTGCTAATGTTTTAAGTATAAAATACTTTGTAGAGCAATTGCTGGTATCGCCATCAGAAGAAACATCACAAATAAATTAATTTCATCTAATTCACCAAAAGATGAAGTCAAACAGCACATTGAAAGAATATTCTCCAAGCTACCCAAAACCAGTAATGTTGGACTAGTATCGAGAGTTCTGGAAAAAGAAAATTATGTAGTACTTCTTGAGTCTAAAGGTAGGTGGGCAGAACAAGAATCATGCATTCTCCTTTTTTTTCAGTTAGTTGGTAGAGCACTATTTAATTAGCACTCCTACTTAGTATACTTAGATTTATTTTGAATAGAAATGAAATGCTTCAAAATGGATGTGGCATTTTTGGAATTTGAGCAAATCAAAGACCACATGAACAGGAGATGGTAGCGCGAATTTTATTGAGGCCTAGGGGGTCCCTCATCCTCAACACAATACTGCCTGATGAACATCGTATGGAGTAATGACACAATTTTTTTGCAAAAAAATTCTTTATCACCTCACACTGATTAAATATTGAAAAAAGTGAGAAAATGTGATCATTTCCAATGTTGCCTCTAGTAAATCTCAAATTTTTTAAAGTGAGGTTAGAAACGTACAAGATGTCCGATTAGCTATAATTTATTGTTGTAGGTGGTGTCGATGAAGTAATAGGGATCTTAACATCAGATGATGTTCTTTGTTTTATACAAAGCAGAAACAAAAAATGACATGGTGAATTAAATACACAAAAGATACTTTTTTACAGTTAATGTTTCAAAAATAAATCAGCATACTCTGAAAATGTGATTTTTCATTGTTAACCTCATTCCTTCCTTTTAGCTGTTGTAATTGATACCAGAATACAGGTGATTAATTAATTAATTACTTAGAACAATATCACCTAGTTGTTTCAAAATTAGTGAATGTATTGAATGATTTTTTATTAGAGAGTAACATCAATTTCGGTAAACTGTATACCTCGAGTTACAACGATATTTCAAAAATTAGTAGCAATTTAGGCGGTATTTGTCTGACAGCTGTGCTGGAAACGGTAACTGACAGTGAGTCTTTTCAATTTTTTTTGTTTGTGAAAGTTTTCTTGTGTTAATCTGTTCATCGTAATTATAGTCCAGTCAAAAATCTTAATTCATTCCAATACATAATTTTTTAGAATTAAAATAAATCAGTTATTTGTGTAATTGTGTAATTTGTGTAAAATAAACTCTTTCCTTCTTGATTGAAGGAATATAACCAAGTATCCCACTCATACAGCACTACTCACTGCAATATATTTTTGTTATTCAATTATTACCTATAGTTAATATGTTAAACATGTTTTTTCTTGTAACAAAGTTTAAATTCCAAACATTTTGGCACCTAAACTATCTCTCCATATTAACAAACATGTCTTCATCCAACGAGTATTACAAATAATATCCCTAATGAAGGTAAGGAATTCCGCTCTACGGTAATCTTGACAAATTTGCTCACAATTTGGTGCTCAACGAGCAAATTATATCTAAGCAATAATACTTTTCATTACATAGTATTATCCGATGGGGCCTCGTCGTCGTAGTCATTTCTTGTTTTACGGGTGGGTCTGGTCCCCGACCTAATGGTTGTTGGCCGGTTCCGAGCGTTATTGCTTGTCGCTGATTTAGCTAGATTATATCTTTTGTCTTGTTCTTTGTCTTCAGTTGTGTGTATTTTGCGCTGCCTCCACCAGGAGCAAATCCTTAGCCGATGTACTGTGAGTAGTGGTGACCTTATAGCTGACCTCAGTTGAAAACCCAACTGATCTTTCTGTTGATGTGCCAGGCCTAAGAGGGTACACTTCTTTTGTTGAGTTTTCTACCTGGTAACTTTAGGATATTAGCTGAGATAACAGTCTTGCCACCTAATTGCCAATATGCTGCTTCATCGGAGTAGTCGTCGTCTTAGTTGTTTTCTTGGTTGTCGCTTGGGCGTAGCTGACTCCTAGTATCGGTCTTTTTGAGATTAGCTTCGATGTCTTCCCAGTCGTCTTGTTGTTTTGGACTTTGTGGGCATCCTTTGTAATTCGCACTTTGTGATTGCACTGGTTTATCCCTCGATTTTGAGTATTGGTTGGAACGATGTGTGCATGTCGTTAGTCCGCGGTGGAATCCCTGGCAGTTGTAGCATTGTGTCTGTCCATTTACTCTTCGTTGCTTTTTCCATCTTATCCTCATGTATTTGATCTGTTGTATTATCCTCATCTTCCCTTTTTCTTTTACCTGTAAACTTCACAGTGTAGATAAGCAGTGTTTTTCTTCCGCCGTAGTTGGAGTGGATTTGGTTAACTTTTACAATCTGAACTCCTTCCCTTCGTAGTTCTTGTCTTCATTATTTGCCTTTGTATGTCTTTGCTGAATGAGTTCCAGTAATGCAAGCTCCGGAGGATGACAAGCAGGCCACCCCTGCTTGTTGTCGACTTCCCATTTTCTTTGATGGCTTCGTCCTTCGTGTTCCTTCAGGCAGCTTTCTTCCTCTGTTTTTATTGGGTCTTCTTGATGAACACCATTTCTGTAATTACAGGGATTTTATCCTTTGCGCCTTCCTTCGGACGCTTTTTGACTGGCTTCTGTTTCTTGTCTTCTTGCATCTGCTCCATTTTTTTCCTGTGTTCATTGCAGCAGCTCGTTCTTTGAATTTGATTTCCACTGCTGGGATTTGCTTGTATTACTAACCTTCATCTTCCTGCCACCATCTTTCGTGTCTCTTCTATGCTATTGTTTTCTCCTTCCTTTGTTCTTAGTATTTTCCTAGTATTGTTTCATACTTGCTGTCTAAGTCGTGTTCTTCTTTTTTTGGAGTCGTCACTTTCTTAGAATTCCCTGGCTTAATTATAGTTCCAGTACTCCTCAGGCACTGAAACATGAAAAAAACATGTATATTTCCAAATCTTGGAATTAAAAAAAAAATTTTAAACAGAAAATTTCGTTGAAAAACGCCATTTGCGTTAAAAAACTTGTATGAACTGCTCAGATGTCGTGACTTCGGATGAACTAACGCTTAACCCTCTGTCCGATCGCTTTCTCAGAATTCGGCTTCAGTTCAGAGTCTTTAGACCACGTTCTCTATCAACTCGGCAAGCATTGAAAGGAGAGTTTATTTAGAACAATTCTAGGCACCACCCACCACTATAACATCAAACTTAGTCTATTGTGAATACTAATTATGTTACAGTGACTATTTCAGCAGATTTATTTTCTTGAATTCAACCGTAAGTATTCATGTCCAATTATCCATTTTTTATTAAAATGGGAACTACGAAAAAAAATTTGCCAAAACGATGAATAGACAACATCCTATATACGACGGTTTATTGAAAAAGCCTGCAATATTACCAATTACATAACTATTGTGTTAAATACGGTCAATTTTTTTGAAGAGTAAAATCAAAGTTTTTGGTGCAAAGGTATTTTTATTTATTGTGAACATAGAAAATTGCTCAAAATTATACACTATTGTAACAAGAATTTTTAAAGCATCATTGGCAACTGAATCGAATAAGTTAAGTTGAAGGTAATATTGAAGATCAATCGAATTTAATCATAGTTTCATTATTGGATTTAAACAGCTGATTTGTCTTCTGTCAACATCATTCTCTGTTTCTTCTTTTTCGAACTCTTGAAGTACTGCCGTTCGGTACGGAAGGTTGCCTACCGATGTACCGTGGATGAATACCAGTGTACAGAGAGGGACATTTTATTTTGTAGTTACCTAGGGTACACAGATGATCTGACAATACTTGTACTGGGGAAACACCCTAACGTTATATCGGAGATAATGCAACCAGCTCTGGAAACTGTGGGGAAATGGTATAGGAAGGAATGCCGAAGGGTGCGAATCCTGCAAAAACTGCGCTCATTCCCTTCACCAGAAAAAGGAAGATTAGGAGACTTAAACTGCCAAGCCTCTTCAACGTGCAGCTGTGTATAAGCTAGGAGGTCAAGTATCTCGGTATAATTCTGGGTGCAAAACTAACCTGGAATTCACAGATACTTGACAAACCCAATAAAAGAAAAATGGCCCTAACGGCTGCCAAACGGGCGATAAGAAACTGGAGTCACAAAAGTGGTGAGAACCATGGTCGCCTATGGAGCCTTAGTTTGGTTGCCAAAAACATATGAAAGGAAAGCCGAACTGGAGCTATCGAAACTTCAGAGGCTAGCCTGTCTGTGCATAATGGGTGCGATGAGAAGCAGCTCGACTTTGGCAATGGAAACTATTCTCAATCCTCCTCTTGCTCTCCACGTTAAGGCGAAAGCGAGAGTGGCTGCATACAGGCTGGAGTGCAATGGGAACTGTTACGAAGGAACCAACACCTATACAGACATTCCAGAATCACAGATGTTATCACAAATTCGCTGCTTGAAATGAGAAGTGATAACACGTTGGCTACAATTAACGACAACCAACCATATCATATCCAGCTAAACTGGGATGGACTGGAAGGATGCAGTCAGGAAGGAACGTTGGTGTGGTACACAGACGAATCTAAAGCTAACAAGGAGCAGGAGCTGGAGTTCACGGTGCTAGACCCAGGTGCAATGTCCATGCATCGTTGGGGAAGTTTGCATTCGTATTTCAGGCGGAAATCTTGGCTATCTACACGTGTTTGTAAATAAACATCGAAAGGGGTATAGAAGCCAAAAGATCCTCATACTCTCAGATAATCAGACAGCACTGAACTCTTTAGCATGTTAGCATGTCCCCAGATCAGATCTAGACTAGTCTGGGACTGCCGTAAAAAACTCTTAACCTTGGTAAACCATAATAGAGTAACACTTAAGTGGGTCCCGGAGCACAAGGGTATTGTTGGCAATGAAACGGCAGACTCCCTAGCAAAGATATGGGATATTTTATTCTCCTTTTCGAGAGCCGTTCTCATGCCTAGAACACTGCAGCCTGTTGGCTTATTGTACTCTACTCCTACATTTAGTCTACCAGCCCAGTTATCCCCGTACCCTCGAGTAGACGATATAGGTCCACTTGATATGTGCCATATGTTTCAGGTGGCACATTGGCCTCTTCGAAAATTGTTCGCCTCCACGACTCCAGTGCCTCACAGTCATATAAGATATGGGTCTCGGTCTCCAGCTGATTTCTACCAATATTCAGTAGCACTTCGGCCCGCTTAACACATGTGTCACCTATAAAGGTCTTACTTTGTACCTGCTTTGGAGTGTTTTCTTCCACTGTAGTCTATATTGACGTAGAACCCATTTTTGTATTTGTCATCGGAGCACTCAATCTAGGGTCTGAAACTGCATTCACTGGCCCTGTACGAGTATTTTGTATATCAAAAACTGCTGCACGTGGTTGTACATCTCGGTGGATTCAAACTAAACAGCATACAAACTGGAGGCACGTACCAGTGCAGGAACACAGCAAACTCCTGGTCAAAAAACCATCGGAGTCGCTGACTAACAAAATATTAAACCTCATCAATGGCCAGATAAGGAAAGTGACCGGCTTACTCACCGGTCATTGTACCCTAAGGAAGCTCATGCATACACTTGGCATATATAGGGAAGGACCTATCTGTCGGTTGTGCAAGGAAGAGAAGGCAGCAGCCTCACACATTATCTTCGAATGTGAAGCACTGTTTCATTGGAGATATAGATTCCTAGGACTAGAGCACCCAAGGGAGGATTTCTACAAGAAGGATCTAGTGAAAAGATTGTTGTGCCTGATAAGGGCTACTGGTCTCTTCACATAAACGGTACAACCAAGACCACAAAAAGCCTAAAGGCTGAGGTGCTGAGATTTCGAAGCCTCTGACTGGTGGTGCCAAATTAACCAATCAACAAAAACTCAACATTCGATAATATCAAATCACAAAATATCAAAATAAAAGTACTTCGGCACAAACATTCAGTACTTGACATATTTGATAAGCTGAAGTTTTAAAATTACTTTTGTACAGGATGGTCTTAAATAAATTTCACATTCCAAAAACTTCCGAGGAAGTTTTTTCAAATGGGACAACCTGTATGAGTGTTATACTGAATTATATCCCATTCAACTTTACTATTTACTCTCCGTACCTATTTTACGTCTTTTAAAAGTTATTTTAAAAAAATACATTTTTGGTAAAAATCTACTCGCTTAATGAAATGTCAGAATGTTTCTATAGTGACAGTTCAGATTTATTTTTGCTGGTTTATTGTGTTTCTCAAGCTTTGAGCGTAACACATTTATCGAAACAAATGATATATTTGGGGATAAAATTTTCTTACAAAATAATCAATTATCTTCAAGGTGCCTTAATAACTCAATAGGTCAATGGTCAAAAGGAGATATTAGAGGTAGGTACTATAGTTACTAACACTTTAACTCTGAGTTACCTTAGAATTCAAACTTAACTTTAGGAAAGGGTTGGTGAAATCAGGCGTTAAACTTTCATTGTTATTGCAGAAAAAATGTTGAAAACATTTTTTTGGTAAATAAACAATATTAAACATTTGAAAATTATGGTTAATCCATTACTTCTTTTCTCAATAAAAATTTTCCATATGGTCCAAAATAAAGGTACTCTACTCTTTATCAAAAATGATTTTTTTCAACAAACCTCAACAATTTAATATCTGATAGTTGAATTTTGGGTTTAAGAGCATGCAGAACTTTTTATAAAGAATACATTTTTTGATAAAACTAATAGCAAAAAAGTTTTCCATATGTAGACTTAAGTAGACACAGAGGTCCAAAAAAATGTGTATTTTAATTATTTAAATATTGATATTTGTGATAGTTACAAAAATTCAAACTCTATCTTTCACCATAACTTTTTTTGTCATCATGAATGATACTTTCGGAGTACCGTTCTAAAAAATATTCGATTTTTTTGGCCCAGTCTACTGTATATATTTAAAAAACTAGTAGACCTTCTATTGGTGTAATTATTTACTTGCAGCAAAAATACTTCAAAATAGTACAAAGTATTAAATAATATGTTTGAAAAAGTAGCTGGTCTCATTAGTTAACAGTAATTTATTAATATAAAAGTGTTTTTTCTTCTAATAATTTCTAGTAATTGCCAATTCTATTGAATTAATTATTTTAAATATACTAAGAAAATCTAAACACACCTTGCTAACTTTAAATAGTAATAAAATTCCACAATGTTCAGAATAAGCTACATAAAATGGAAAAAGGTTCAATCTTTAAAATGGGAAATCTCACCACGTCAGAGACAAGCGAAACAGTTCATTAGAAGACTTTCGCAAAAATTTAGTTTTTGCAAACTGGTAACTGAACGGAAAGAACCATTATCCCGATTTTTTCTCAAAAATATATAAATAAAATAGGGTTATGAAATGAATAATAAAAAACCAAGAAAAACTGTAGATTTTTATTAGATTCACAACTTTTGTGGAGGACATTTTTCGATAGGACGTCATAGTAAGCCGAAAATTGAAAAACAGTATTTTTCACTGCTTTTCAACCCCCCATTTCTCACTGGTAGCTGGGCATCAAGGTTATTTTACGGGCTTTTGTTTCTTATGTACGTACCTGTTAACCTTATGAAAACATGAAATTTCAGGTTTTAACTTTTTTGTTCCCAAACCGGATTCCAATCGGACTACAGTGGTTATTAGGAAATTAATGTAAGCCCAAATAAAAAGTATTACTATATTAGATTATTACCTACATTTAGTAAAATGTCCTTGATGAATGAGTTATTATCGCTGCATCTATCTATTTAGGATACATTAAATAGGTAGGGACATTTAAAAAAAAAGTGCATAATAACTACTTAAATAAACGGTAGGTAGTTGTGATAATGAAACGTTCTGATAGTTGGTTGTTTATTCCACGGACTGGAAAATTTTGATTTCAAACTTATTTTGTTGGTGTTTTTGACGTAACGTTTATTCCATGAAAAATGTAAGTAAAAGTTTATGATCAAATATAGAGCTGAATGGGAAAATGAATTAGCTTATTTTATTTATTGATTCAATGATTTTGAAAAATTTTTAAAGTTCCAAAACTTACAATTTAAATGATTTTATAGTCTCAAAAGCTGAAAAATACACTTTTATTGTTCATCGCCAACCATTTGTATAAGTCGATTTGTTATAAAATGTTTTTTTACAATTATTATCCAAATTTTTTTTTTCTTTTTTTTTATCAAAATCAATATTTAATCATTTAATCTACCTGCTCGTCCCGCTAAAATGTAACATTAAATAGCATAGTCTTCTTATAATAAGCGACAATAAGGAGTTATAATCATGATTTCCAAATTATTGTTAAGGTAGAAGAGTACCTACAGGTAAAAAACCAACTAAGTCCAAAAAGTCTAGTTTTCCGGAGAAAGAAAACAAAATTTAAGCCATTAGAAATTCGACGCTTTTGTAGTTTTTTCGGAGATTTTTTTTATATTTAGTTCCATATGTATTTTCTTTTATTAGCTAGAGTAATGTCAATATTGTATTTTTATTAGGTTGTTAGTTATTTTTTATTTAAACATAAACCTTTTCCCATGGATGGATTAAAACAATATTTTTTTATTCAATTTTTTTCCCTTTTTTTATTTCAAAATTATAGGCACTGCAACATTATAATAAAAGAACAAAACAAGCTGTAAACTATTGACTGAAGTAATCCGAGTTCTAAAAATCGCTTCGATCATCGGGCACATCATCTAGCTTAGTTGGTAATCCAAACTGGTTAGCAGAGAGAAGCTGAGGTACTCTTTAGATCCTTCTTCTATACAGAATTTCATTAGAATTTTTAGATCAGCACACTCTTATTTGGGTAGAGGGATAGGTATTCTGTTATGATTACCAGTGCGGCATTTATTTTATTGGACGCATTGATTGAAAAACGTCCTCGACGATGGTGGCGCCATGTAACGTACGAAGAAAAAACTGGACCTTCGTTATTTGCAGCTCTGAAGTTTCAACAAATTAGTGGCCATTACAAAAATTTTACGCGAATGAGTCCAACAGATTTTGAATATTGCATTAATGTAATTGGTCCTAGGATTCAGAAAAGGAATACCAATTGCAGAGGAGCGATTTCAGTGCAAGATAGATTAGCAGTGACATTGAGGTATTTAGCAACGGGCGATTCTTTTACAAGCCTGCAGTATTTATTTCGTATATCGAAACAAGCCATTAGCAAGATTATTCCAGAGGTCAGCGAAGCAATTATCGATGGATTAAAAGAACACGTAAAGGTAAGTAGTAGTGATAAGTGTAGGGGCTGATTTTTCAGCAGTAGACTTTAATATACCAAAAGCATCCTTAAGCATTCGCATCTTCTCGTCTGGTTTTGATTTCTTTCGTGGTGGTTGTGATATTGTATTTGTTTCTGTATTGTAATCTGCTGTGTTAGTTTCTTCATTATTTGTATCATCCTAAAAGAATTACATAAGATTATTTTTCAGATACCAACCAGTTCCGAAGAATGGATGAAGATAGAGAATGATTTCAAGAAACTGTGGAATTTTCCTCATGCAATTGGAGCATTGGATGGAAAACATATTTTACTACAGTGTCCATTCAACAGCGGAACAGAATTTTATAATTATAAGTCACATTTCAGCATTGTATTACTTGCTTTAGTAGATGCCGACTATAATTTTTTGTATGTAAACATTGGCGCTCAAGGAAGAATTTCAGACGGTGGCGTAATGAATGGTTGTAGTCTAAATACGATGATTGAGGAGAAAAAATTGGGAATACCCATTCCTAGAGCATTAGAAAATCGAGTGCGGAAAATTCCTTATATTTTTCTTGTCGATTCAGCTTTTGCTATGACTGAAAATACTATGAAACCCTATGCAGGAATACTTCCGAAAGTATCTAGACAACGAATTTTCAACTACCGTCTATCGAGAGCCCGTAGGGTGGTTGAAAATGGTTTTGGGATACTATCTTTAGTATTTAGAGTATTTAGGAAGCCAATGTTACTGCAACCCGAAAAGGCACAAATTATTTCCATGGCTGCAATATATTTACATAACTTTTTAAGACGTAGCTGTTCGAAATATGTTTATACACCACCTGGTGCTATGGACACTGAAAATAATGTCACTGGTGAAATAACACCGGGTAGCTGGAGAGACGATATTAAAAGTATGACTTCGTTTTTACCTATACCTGTTATTCCACGTAGGTATCTGCAGAACATTTCAAAGAAAATCGCGAAGAACTAGCAGACTACTTCATGAACGAAGGAAAGTTGTCATGGCAAAACCATTACGCATAAAATTTTAAATTATTGCAAAAATAAGATCTCACCTTGTATATTTTTTGCTAAAAACTTGATTTTATGAAAATATTGCAATATACAAAATGAATTTATTTTTCATTTCTCTGCCAAAATGTTTATGTATAATTTGCTGAACAAGATACTCGGTGAAATATTTGAAAATAAGCTTAATTATCGCAATAACTCCAAAATGTTACCCTAAATCAGTTTTGTGGTAAATTTGGTCTACTTTTTAACTACAATGTCAAGGAAAATAAAAATTACGCATAAAAATTAAAACAATGAATACCTTTGTTGTCATTCCTTTTTGTGGCGTATCTCTGTCCTTCAAAAAATCAAGAGCATTATAAGCAAACCACTTGCTTTCGTATACTTCGTCTCTTCCTGTGAAAAGAAAATATTACTTCAGCAACAATCACAATGAATAAGCAAAAAACTTATCCTAACCCAACTAATTATTTATAAATTTATTGTAAAATAATAATTACCTTTTCCAGTTCCACGACTTTTATTCTCTTTTGCTTTCTCCCTTCTCCAAGACGCCAAGATAGTGACCATCTTTTTCTTGCAGATATCTCCTGTTGTGCCCATTACAGAACCTATTTCAGCCCAAGCATCTTCTTTCAAATGTTTTTTGTAATATTCTTTATTTTTTGGATCCCGTATTACAGGCATCTTTTTGTAATTTTCAATTAATTCAAAAACCTTTTGTTCATGTTATAAATGAAACTAACTGTTTCTAATTAATTCCACTATTTAATTGAAAGATTTATGAAAATTATTAAAGGATATTGATAATTATTTCGATATTGACATATCATCGTCAGAATGACAGAAGTTACATTTTATGTGATACCTACTTGATGTTTAATATTTTGGCTAGACCAAATAGTAAGTGACCTATCTTGTGATTGACTTAATATATATGAATAGAAAAAAGAAGAAGATATGATTTTACAAATATTAAAGCTTAGGTAAAATCATATCTTCTTCTTTTTTCTATTCATATATATTAAGTCAATCACAAGATAGGTCACTTACTATTTGGTCTAGCCAAAATATTAAACATCAAGTAGGTATCACATAAAATGTAACTTCTGTCATTCTGACGATGATATGTCAATATCGAAATAATTATCAATATCCTTTAATAATTTTCATAAATCTTTCAATTAAATAGTGGAATTAATTAGAAACAGTTAGTTTCATTTATAACATTAATATGAGTAGATTCCACAAAGTAAGGGTCCAAACAGTAAATTCAACCTTTTGTTCATTCCACGTGCTCATATTCCTTCTTGATTGCGAGACTAACGGGCGTACACACGATCAAACCTCCTACATCAACGTCCACGAACCAACTGAGAATCTCTTTGTGTTCGTCCTGAAAACCGACAACTGGCGGCTTGCTACGAGCGGTTCGACGTGGGCTTCCGAACCTGATTCGCAACGCGTCTACACTAGGGAATTTGGTTGCTGTAACGGTTGCAGTTACAATTGCAGTTCGTCAGTGAGTACCCGGCTTTATACCTCAACAAACGGATACGGCTTGGAACGGGCGTGTTCTATAACCTATCCCCAGTCGTCTGGGGTTTCAGCCTTTCCACTTTTGGAAATCAACCCCATGTATTTGTCGGGCTCCATGAAATAATGGCCGAGCACTAGGTAAGTAATTGTCACAGTGTCAAATCTTTTTACAACAGTAGTTACGTAGTGGAAGAACTGGATAATGGTGTGCTGGTTTTTGTTCCATCCTCCGCAAGAGTCGGCGAACACATTGAATAGAATAACAGCTGTCTTCTGAAGTACACCTCAGCAGAAGTTAGATTTGGAGTAGGAAGATTTTTTCCGAAATCTATAGCGACAGCCTCTACAGATTATTTTCTAGCTTCTGTTTTTGCACGCCTTTTTAATTCATAAATCCAATCTGCCTTCTTCAAATGAATTGTATTCTCAGTTTCTAGCTTCCTAGCATCCTCATCTAGCCTTACTTTGACGTCATCCCTTTTTGCGGCAGTAACTTTCCAATTCAGTAATATTGGCATTCTGCTCATCGCACCAACAGCACGTTCCGGATCGTGGGTAGCCAAGGCGGCAATCAAGGCCCTGAGTGGATATACCATCAACTCAGGGCTTGCTACTGAGAACGCCTTGCTGACTTAGCGAGGCGGAACGCAGTGTGGCTAGAATGGATTCCGGCCCACTCTGGTTTTGAAGACAATGAAGGGGCGGACGCGCTCAAGATGGGGATGTTTAGTCAAAAATAATTCAAGAAGTTTTTTAACATTCATATCTTCCGGGAGGTATACTCTGTTAGAGCCCTTCAGGATGTAGTGCACTTTAAGTCCCTTTAAGGAGCCAAAAAACTGCAATAACAATTCACGGGTTTGTTGAGATACCTTATGAGGTCTATTGGTATGCTTTCCCCTTCCATCAAACGACGCCTTGCCAGCTGTTCTTAAATATTTTTTGATTGTATTTAATCGAAGTAATTGTATGAAATCCAAAAAGTTATTGGAAAGCTTTAAAACATAGTGGCACCTCCATTGCACTGCCATTCCTAATAACTCTCACTTTGTAGCTGTAGGAGCTTTCATTTAATCTAGCAACTTCTTCATTTTTTCTTTGCCTCCGTCGAAACACAGTAATGAGATAAGTACCTAACTATTTTGGGCATCATTACCATTTTCACGTCCAATATTATTGAATTTAAATATTTCATGGACTGTGTTGGTTATTCCGATGGTTCAGGTGGACTTTGTTGGTTTTTCTTCTGCAATATATATTTATTAGGTACCTCAAATATCTTAGGACTCCGTTTGTTGTTCCCCTTGACGTTTTGATAAAGTAGAATTTATTCAAATGATAATTCCGTTTTATTTTATTTTTGGACCCTGTTGGTTTATCCCCTGAACCATTCTAATTGTTGTAATGGTATGATATCGTCGAGAGATTTGGTACATACATTAGCCATAGAGGTACTACACATCTCATTTTGACATGTAGGTACACCTACACCAATACTATCAACAGGTTCCACAATCCGGCAACGACGCTCATGCTGATTCTGATGAGGCGCAAATACGCCGAAACCGGTCTGCAAGTTATGTTGTCTATTCTAATTGCAAACCAGAATGGTTGGTTAAATCTTTTAGATCACACTGACCCCTTTTGACTTAGAAGTGTAATTCAATGTCTGTCGGTGCATATAGCCCGGGACGTAGTTGTTTCTTCTTAGTTGAACGGTAACTGTTTTTGGAAAGTATTTTTCAAAACTTTGTTGTAAAGCGTTTGAATAATATATTCTTCGATATCTACTATTTTCAAGTTTTTAGTTTTTATTTAGTTACTTGATATTTCTAATTCTATTTAGTTCTTTTAGTGCCTCTTTATTACAAGTTTTCCACGTAAACTCTCCAATGTAGAAAATCAAGTATACCAAATAACAACAAATTACCACTGCGTTAAATCGCCTTTTTGACTAATAACTGCTTCAATTCGTCTTGACATTGTGTCAACTAATGTTTTGCAGTGATCTGGTGTAAGGCCGTATAACATTTTTCGGAGACGGGTCCGCAACTCTGAAACGGTTTTTGCAGGATTTTCTCCTTGATATGCCACAAGGTTTCAATCGGTGATAGATCTGGACTACTAGACGTCCAATTTAAAACCGAAAAAATATTGTGTTCCATCATTAGATCTTTGACTTCTTCAACTGCATGACAAGCGATGCTTGTTGGAAGATACAGTCGATATTTTTTAATTGCATTCGTTCAATTTGGTGTAATAAACTGTTTTGAGGCACGTTCATGTACTTATCAGTATTTATAATACTTTCCACAAAGTGTAAGTTTCCCTTCGCACTAGCTGACATGGATTTCCAAATCATAAAAGAAGCCGGAAACTAAAATTTCTGAAATACTTCGTCTTTGGTCTCATGACACGACTCTCACTATCTTCAATGCATACTTCAAATCTGGCTTCATCACTCCAAAGAATGGAGTTGCATTGGTTTGGAGACCATAATTTGTGTTCCTTTGGTCTATTTTTCTCCTGAATCGTTGTCAGTAGTCGCTTTTCTTTTGCCTATCGAATATTGAATTAATTCCGAACAAAAAATGAAGTTTTAAATCCCAGTTTAGCTCTGTGACAAGTTGCCCTTGACCAATTTTGGGTCAACCCCACTGAGACAGGGCTCGTAGTAGTAAAACATTTCAAATCATTTCGTCGTTGTGCCCAATCAACTATCAAAAAATAATTGTTCAAAGATAATAGAAGAATTATCGTCCGGGTAAAACCTTTTGTCGATAAATACTTGCCTTCGAACTTTATTGTAATAATAAAATCAATAACACGAACAATTTTTTTTCTGAAGCAAAAAACATATAATTATAGCAATTAGGTTGTTTTCGAAGATATGAATAAATATAAACATAACATCACAATTTAAAGGTAAATAAAAATGTTATCGACAGTTAATAAGTATTTTCGAATAAATTATGTCCGGTAGCATATTTAAAGTAGGCACAGTTCCTACAATTCATCAAATTAGTTTCCTTGTATTGGAAGTTAAGTCAGGAAACAAAGAATTGAGACAGTTGATCATTGATGGATGATTGGGAGGGAAGCTAAGTTTATGATTTAATATCATGATATTACATATTTAAAATTGATTGAAGTGATTGCAGAAAATACTCTCTGGTTGAGTAAGGTCGTAAATATTTTAACTTTGATCTACATTTATTTTGAAACAAGCCAAACGCCCGGTGCTGACTATCTAAAGCTTATGGAGCAACTGAAAGCGGATGACTTAATGGGGCAACCCATTGGCGCAGCTGCCACGAGATAATAGCTTTAATAATAAGTTCTGGTTTCGTTCGGGTTGGTTCGGCTCGAATGAGTATTTTGTTAATTCAAATAGTATGAAATCACTTTGGTTAGCGACTATGTTAAAAATCCCGACACATTCTTTTGTTTTCACTTATATGTCTATGCGTAGAATTTAGTATAACAGATTGGTTGCCACCTATCGGCAATAGCATCGGTTATGGCTGATGGCAGCCATTTTATTCAAGATCACAGTTGATATAAAATCGTACTATCTTACTCATTAACGTCCTTTGCTGTAATCCATTTTCATGGTTCGTGGTTCAAACTCCTACGGAAGCAAGGCGAATTAAATGAAAAGCCGGTGTACTCCACCAGGTATATTTTACATGAGGTTTCGAATGGAGTAATATCTTACACTAATGGTTTTCACAACTACATATATTATGGTTATACCCTTTGTAGATCATTAGACATTACATTAGCCACTGACTTAACGATCAGAGATTAGCTATAAAAATAAAAACTAATATTTGATGACATACATATACCGCCATGTTTTTGAGTTATCTCGTGCTGAAGCGAGAAAAAAACATTTGTTGCTTGGTTGGAATGAGAACGTTTATATTTTAGCACCATCCATTGTAACAGCAGGAGCATGTAGGTATTGTAGGTAGTCTCACAGAGATGACTAGGAGAGCAACTCTCCGAATTTGAAATACATCGTTGTTGAATATTAAATATTCTGGTGAAATGGGTACCGGGGCACGAGGGTCATAAGGGCAACAAATTGGCGGATGAAACGGCTAGACAAGGCTCATCAATGACATTCATTGGAGCCGAACCCTTCTGCGACGTCGCAAAGTCGTCAATAAATATGGCCACAAGGAAGTGGGTGGCACATAAATCTCTAGAGTGGTGGGTAATCTCACCAGGACAGATACAGTAGAAACACTTTATCAAAGGATATTTGCCAATATTTACGGCAGACGTAAACAAAGATAGGAAAACTGTCAAAGAGGTAGTACTTAGGTATGTTAACAGGGCACTGTAACCTTAACAGACGCGCAATGCTAGTGGGGTTGACACCGGCAAGAAATTACATGGAAGATTCAGTATCGATACTCATTGGCTACCTAAAAAGAATCTGAATCTGGATTCAGAGGACCACAATAGATCTGAGAAGGTCGCAGTAAAATAGACCGATTAGCCACCTCATGAAATCTAATCACAGTATCATAAATACAGAGAAAGAGAGAACAACAATGTGTAAAAGGGTCGAGTTGCTGTTAATAAAAGCTCTTCTTGAAATCAACTTGTATATTATATCTTCATAACATTTTCAAATTTATTTACATTTATATTTAAACTCCGGCCAGGCATCTGACCTTAATGGAGTTCAAAGTTATATTTGTTTCTTTCCTATTCGTAAAATGTTATTGTAATGTCATCAATATCAAATCTAAATTTTTATTTATGCTTACTAATACTTCCATATGATTGTTGATAAACATATCTATCCAATATTATAAAAGTATTGGGCAAGTAATTGCTGAAGCTAATTAGTGAATGACCTACATTTGATTAAATTATACGAGGGGCACTACAATATGCTGAACACCTGACAATATCGCAATAATAATAATATGATCTTTTGAAAACAAAAAATGTATATTTCCGGGAGGGCAAAACACATGATAATTGAGGAATACTAACCTACAGTGTTGCCGGTCTGATGACGAATATCTGAATGAACAATGAAAATACAAAATATTTAACAAATAGTGACAATATAATTTGTCCGCAAGTAAATTCTTATTCAGCAACACTGAAGAAACTCAAATAAGTGAGTAGTTTCTCAAAATTTACCATAATGGCGTAAAACCGTTTACCATTCATTCATTTATTCATTCGTTTGGGATGTGCTCAACAGCCCAGGCACTTGAACAGAATCTTTGTACCACTTCCCATATTATCTACATCAATTCCAGAAGCTTCGTGTATTTTATATACGCCACTAGTTTGACTAGGAGGGTTTTGAGTAGTAGTGGTTGAATTATTTCCTCTCCAAAGTTCTCAGAGAAGCAAAGTTTGTGAGTAGGTGTTTCATTATAAAGTTCACATTATATGCACATAGGTTCAATAACTTTTTCCATTTTGTGAATATGTTTCCTCAGGGTACAGTGTCCATCTTGTATGGAGGTAATCTTGCGTCAACCTCCATTTGAGTTGGTGCTCCTTATGAAGCCAGTTCCCGATTTGCTCTCTTAATACAATCCTTTGTGATTCCACAAAACGGTCCCGGATCTATCAAGTCTCCTTTAGAACTCTTAACTGGTTCGCCAATTCATTATTTCAGTTGAACGATAGAGCCGTAGGAAAATGAAATTATTTGAAATAATTTAATGCAATACATTGCAAAACTGCAATGATAGATATTCTATTCTCATAATATTCATGGCAGTTAGAACCCAAAATATAATTAATGTTCTACGTGGATTTTATCGTAAACAATGTAACCAATTTCATTTCTACACGTTTCCAACATTAAATTAAATTAATATTTTTTTCATAAAATATCATGCTACTGTTTTCTCTTTTCTTGAGTCAATTCGATTGTGATAATTAAAATTTTAAATCCGTGGGTATCCAGATATTTGTTATGAATTTCAGTCCGATTTATCAGAGTGTACAGGTTCTTCATCGGTTGGCTGTTGTACTTTTCAAGAGTTAGAGTTAGTCTAGACTGTCCGAATATTGCTTGTCTTCATCAGTCCAATTCCTTGCATTTTGACAGTATAATAATATATTCGTCCGTTTTTGTCCCTTTACCAAACTGTCTGCAGGAAAGTTCGCCGTTGTACAGCCCCATTTTGTCCACATGTCTTCTCTCATTGGACTGTGACCAGTGAGAGTTGGATCGTTGGTTATACCTAAAATGTACATGCATTGCTCAGATGCTGGAGATGGTAAAGTGAAGACCAAACTTGCTATGCTTCGGGAAGCAGAGGTATTGGGTAGAATAAGCAAATATCAGTATCTCGAGTGGATATTTTCCTGGTAAGTTACAGAGATTGTAGTCGATTTGAAACAAGTCGACGGTACGAATGCTAGGTTACCATGAATGTGATGAATGTGTCAATACAAGGGCAGGGAATATAGATACTTTTCCAGCTCTAGGTAGAAAAAACATAAATATGTTAGATTTAGTTGAAGATTGTATAGTTAATCGAGAGAAGTTGGTTGGAAGTGAGACATCAGGACCTGCTCCATAATATGTCTTCCTCCAATCTTCCAGCGCTAGTGCATACCAATTGGCTTAACTTTTTTATGATTAAAAACGATTACGGCATAAGAACACATATCATGTAGCCTTGAGTGGAGGAAATAGGTTGAGTTTAGATCACACCCAGTATGTCAGTATTACTTCATCCTCAACTTATTCATTCTGGAATCTGGACGTTTAGTCATACATCCCCGGCAAGTTCCAGATGCCACGGACCAGGAGAATAATATAATTATTGACAAGTTGTCATTATAGGAAGTAGAGCAGTGAACCAAAGAATTTTCATTATTTTAAAAGCATTATAATTTTCTTTTATCGTGCATACCAGACGCCTCAACTGATTGGTTTTTGGTTTTTAATGGTATAAATTGAGGTTAAATAAACTTTTTCTGACCTGGGGCCGTATTCTTGACTGAGGGAGTGAAGCTTCCCGAGAAAACGGATATTTTGTCTTTGTCACTGCAGTGACAGAGTAACCAAGCAAAATAAAGACAAAATATCTGTTCTCTCGGGAACCTCTACTTCCTCAGTCAAGAATACGGTCCCTGGTTGGAATAAAAACTCAAGTTGTGGATATCTGGTTACAGACACTTGGACTTGCTACATATCTGTTGAAGTCAGTGAGAATCCTGCTAAGGCGAGAAAGTTGAGCTAGAGACATATGTTTTTTTACAAGTTCCTAATAAAAATATGTTTTTAAGTCTTAACCTTCTTTCAACTTAACCTACAATGTCTTTATGTTCAAATCTTTAGTGCAGTTCCCTAAGTATGATGATCCAATTCTGTGCAGCCTCACTGTGAAGGAGATCCTCTAAAAAGGCAATCTGTATGTTAAATGTATATTGACGACTTTAAAATCAAACTAAGAGTAGGCAATTCAATATCGAAGAATCTTAAATGTTGAAACTAGCCTTTACTCTGTATTTACTGCAGAACTAGTGTCCATCTGTAAGGCTTTAGAATGGATTTCTGAAAAACGTCTAAACTTTCAAGATTATGTTATCAGACTCCAAATATGTATCACTATGTCAATAAAATAGCAAGACAGTCAATTTACTCAGCATTTGGAATATCAAAAACTTCAGCACATGGTTGTTCATCTCGGTGGATTCAAACAAAATATCAGATGTACTGGAGTCACGTGCCAAAGCAGGAACACTACAAACTCCTAGTCAAAAAACCCTCGGAGTCGCTGACTAACGGAATATTAAACCTCAGCAGGGGCCAGATGAGGAAAGTGACAGCATTACTCACCGGACACTGAACCCTAAGGAAGCACATGCATACAATTGGCATATACAGTGCTATTCAAAAGTCCCCTCCTCCCTCTTATCTTTGGAACGATTATACATAAACTAGTGAAATTTGGAAACTGAATATTATAGAGTAAGAGCCCAGTTTCCCTAGACATAACTTATTTTCTAAAGGACAAAATGTAGCCTCAAGTAGTGTTTATATGTGTATTGAATGCAGCATACCTGCTAAATTGGTTAGACGGCCAATTCGCAGGTACCAGGTGAGAAATGTAAATAAAAATAGGGTTAACTTAACTTCAATTCAAACGGACAATTTTTATATCTATTCCATAAAATATTATTACAATTTTATATTGAACATTGCCAGACACTTTCCGTCGGACATAACTTCCGCTAGACGCTTTGAAGCTCCCAAAAAAAAGTTTACTTATATTCTAATGTCTGGTTTTTATATGTTATTTGAGGCACTATTCCAAACAAATATTTATTCAGCCAGACCAATCGCAAGTGCCAAACATCCCCCAGACACCAAAAACATTCAGCCGTGAGTGAGTGAGGTATTTATGAGAAGTGATTTCTCCCTTTTTTAGCTCAAATTCCCATAGAGCCTACTGTGTATGCGTGTGTAGCGTCGCACACAGTATAGTATCGAGTAGTCATGGGTAAAGGTCGAAACACACCTATCAGCACCTCATAGGAACAGCGACTGCATAGAATAAGGTATAAGTACGGAGCGACTGATCATCACCAGCAGATTTTATTTCTTATGTGTATTTAAATGTAAACGCGCATACCTAACATCATCGGCTCAGCACCGACAAGGCACGTCAACGCCTCAACCACAACATATTTCTCAGAGAGAATATTTTGCGGACGGCGTGCCAATATAATATCTCTAACAATATAAAATGAAGTCTATAGTCGGGTATCGCGGCGGTGCTGATCTCGTGTCGATGCGTTAAATGAGCGCATACACAACCGTCGAGTTGACCACTCAGTCGCTGTTCCTATGAGGTGCTGATAGGAGTGTTTCGACCTTAATACTGCAAATTTTCGTTTTTTGATACAGTTGATACAATAACACCGACACTGTTTCCCGTGTCAACACAGTGTGTCAGTACAATTGTGTCATGACACAATAAATTGTTTCACATGCACAGCTGAGATTTCGGGCTCATAGAAATTTGGAAATTTGAGTATCAGCAAGCTTTTATAGAATTCGGTGAGCAAGAGTCATTTATGAATCCAGGTGTACAAGAATTATATTCAGCAAAATACAAAATTCATCTGCGACATTTACAACGTTACTGGAACAGTTGAAGTGAATACGTCCCGGCTTCAGCTGTTCATAAATCACAAGGCAACCACAACCACAACCACAAGAATTTGAAAAACTTCGATGCGAGCAATCTACCACCACGCAAAACTGATCTTTTTCAACAATTTCTTCTAGCAAATTACATTTCGAGTATTTGGAATAATGTTCACAAAAAAAAGGCAATTTTTGCTCCAGAGAACAATGGGTTGACATTGGAAGGCAACCAGTACCAGTTTCACTGAGTTGATGGTGACCAATTACCGGGTTTTGTCAGTGAATCGCTTCAGCAAAATACAGGTTTTTTAAATTGACTTCAGTCTCTAAATTTATTCTATTCTCAGTTGTTTGTTTTTTAATTTGTTAACTACTCTAGACCCCACATTTTGTCCTTTAGAAAATAAATTATGTCTGGGGGCTCTGAGCTCTTGGACTATTAAGGGTTGTGAAGTTACTTACTAGTGATGATAAACGACGTATCGGATGACGTCACAAGGTCCTTGTGACTAATAATTTAGAAAGGATCCCTATGGCAAACGACACCTCTTTTCAAAGGTATCGAAAAAATCTATTCAATGAGACTAATCTTGTTTGTGTTTATCGCAGTTCTGACATAGCTGGCTCTTAAAAAAGCAAGGCTGTGATGAATTAAATCAGTTATTTCAAACTCCACCACTGGATAATTGTATGGATAGAACGTTTTTGTAAAGTCTCTCTAATTGTCTATCGAACATTTAACTGTTTTAATAGCTTTTGGTAATTTTCAAATTTTTGTACATTCAACTGTAGTGAGCCGAACGTTTAATTGCTTCAGGAAGCGAAATGGTACGTGCTTTAGGTGATAAAGTAGCAGCGATGGTGAAACTAGACAAAATATTAATGCAGCAGAAGGCATTTTTAATAAGAGGTTTCCCGATCGCCCCGTTTCGAGGACTCATTTGACTGAACTCCTTCATAAGTTTGAAACAACGGGTAGTATTAATGATACGAAACGATCTGGCAGACTACAAATTTCTTATAAGAACAAAATTGATATACTGAAAGAAGTAATAGTAAATCCTACTTCATCCACAACTCAAGTTGCATCTAGCTGTGAAGTCAGTCAAAGTACACAGGCTGTTTTTTCAACTTTTACCCATTCGAATTGGGAATGATTCATCTACTCTCAGACGACGACCATGACCGAAGAATGGAATTTTGTGAAAATATGGACACTAGAATCAACCAACAGTTAGACTATGTCAAAAGAATTTGTTTCAGTGACGAAAGTACTTTCTATCTGAATGGAAATGTGAAGACACAGAATATGAGGTATTGGAGTGACGTAAATCCTCACATGTTTCGTGATATACCAACTCAGTTTCCTCAGAAGGTGAATGTTTGGGCAGGTATCCTGCGAAACTACATCGTTGAACCTGTTTTTTTACATACTAATTTAACTGGTGAGGTTTATCTGGAGATGCTACAAAATGCAATAGAACCGTCGATTCTTGAAATTTTGGAAAATAATCCAAATGAATTCGGCAATTTGGAAATAACATTCCAACAGGATGGTGCTCCTCCGCACTATTCCTGTACAGTAAGACGGTATTTGGATGAGTAATATCGTGGTAGATGGATTGGACGACGAGGTTCAATGGAATGGCCACCTTGATCACTGGACCTCACACCTATGGATTTTTTTCTGTGGAGGTATCTTAAATCGAAGGCTTATGCCACTGAACCTGACATTATTGACGTTTAAAAAACTATATCCGCAGACATTTGAAAAAGAGTTTCAAAATAGATCCACTATAGGGAAGTAAATGGAGCTCACTTCGAGCAATTATTAAAGTTTATTTTTCAATCTGTGATTAATATTATACTGAATGGAATTTAAATTTCAATGTTTAGGTACTAATAAGCCATTAAAACTGAGATTTACACAAATTGAATAGATTTTTTCGATACCCTTGAGAAGAGTCGCTTGCCATAGGGTTCCATTCAAAATTATTGGTCACAATGCCCTTGTGACGTCGTCTTTGACAAATACATCACTAATAGAGAACTTTACAACCCTTAATATTCCGTTTCCGAATTTCACTACTCATTCATTCATATATTTGAGTTGTGCTCATCAGCCCAGGCACTTGAACTGAATCTTTGTACTATTTCCCACGTTATCTGCTTCCATTCCAGAAGCTTCGTGTCTTCTATAAAGGCCACTATAGTTTGACTGGAGGGATTTTCAGTAGTTGTGATGGTTGTATTAATTCCTCTCCAAAGTGCTTCCGTCTAATAAGTTCTCGCAGAAGCAGAGTATGTGAGTAGGTGTTTTATCTTCAAGTTCACAATTTCTGCACATAGGTTTACTTTGCCCATTTTGTACAGATGTTTCCTCAAGGTGCAATGTCCAGTCACCAGATCGGTAACTGTCTTCAAATGTCTCTTACCCAGTTTCAGTAGCCTGGTTGAGAGTTCCTTGTCTACCTTGTTCATGAAGGTGCCCTTATGTCAACCTCCATTTGAATTGGTGTTCCCTATCTAGCCAGTTCCCGATTTCCCCTCTTATGCAATATTTTGTGATTCCACAAAACGGATCCGGACCTATGAAGACTCCTTTAGAGCCTTCTTTAGCTAACTGGTCCGGCCTTTCGTTACCTGCAATCCGCTCATGTGCCGGCACCCATATTCGAGACACTTTGTGGTCTTTTGCCAGCCTGTTGAGGGATTCTTTTCAGTTTTTCACCAGTCTAGACCTAGTTGTTGGATAGCTTTAAGCAGATCCCGGCTGTCAGTGAATATTTAAATTTTTTGTCCGGTATATCCTGATGTTTTCATCAATACAGGCGACAATCGTCTCTGCTTAAAACACAGTCGTATGTCTACCAAGGCTAAAGAACAAATTTCACTAGATTAGGTATAATCGTTCCAAAGTTAAGAGGGGGAGATGACTTTTGAATAGCATCTGTCGGTTGTGCATGGAAGAGGAGCACTGTCTCATTGGTGATAAAGACTCCTAGGACTAGAATGCACAAGGGAGGCTTTCTTCAAGAAGTACCTAGTGAAAAGAATGTTGAGCCTGGTAAGGGCTACTGGTCTCTTCACATAAACCAAGAGCAGAAAAAGCCTAAAGGCTGTTGTGCCGAGGATTCGAAGGCTCTGACTGGTGGTACGAACTAATCAATCAATCAATGAGATACTGAATCAACTATAAATACTGATGTACCTATTGTCTCTTCCTATGTTATTATTATTCCTCCTATCCGTTGCCTGTCTTGTTCGGGTTTATATTAGTCGCTATGACATGCACTTCAGCGAGCAGAGAGTATCCCTAATACCCTTATATTTCTCTCGCTGTTTTTTGGTTTACTACTTGTTTAAACAATCGTTTAAAATACGCCCCTGCTTTTCGTAAGATTTGGTTTCCCGCGCGAACTATACGGCATATCCTCTCTACTTCAAAAATATATCGACCCGGTCGACATGCTTCTCCCGCGTCTGAAATTCGGTGCTTATGCCATAAGCATCGACCAATAACTTACTTTCTAAAAGCCAAAGTATGGCCTTACCCTTTAATTTACTTTCATAAATGTGTACATATCATAACAACTTAATCAACTAATTCGCTTGCGTGGATTTTTGCTTACCATTCCTATCCCTATTCAGGTGGTTTATCCCAAATCCCTGACACAGTCTCTAGCCTAGAGTGGTCCTTGGAAAATGCTTTTGACCCACTCCAAATTATTGTAAGGAAGACCGCCCAAAGCGAACTATTTTGGATTCGTAAATTACCAGCAACTACACTACTATTAGATATAGTTTGTATGAATCAGACTGAATGCTTGGGATCACTTTTAGCCTTTACTTTTATATTTGATTTTATGATTTGGTACATTAAATTTATCTTTGCTAAAAGAGTACCAAGCGCCCAAGGTCATTAAAAAAAATCTCCCCAGCAAAAATGAAATATTGGCTTGGCAAACATTCTATTTGTGCGTTAATTTTGGTTAGCAGTGTAGTCAATAATAATAAAATCTTTCAACCATAAACATTCTAATTGAGGGACGAAAATAATACCTGAGGATGATATTTACTTTACAAAATTTTACAGTAAAAATCGTTTATTACAGTTACAAATCGCTTCAAACTTATTTGGACACGAGGTTATTATGCATATATGGTTCCACACATTAGCTATTTTTCATCATAGTTATGTGCTTTGGTATTGCTCAGAGATTGTTGCTGCAAAAGGAATAACAGACTCAGAAGTGTTACTTTTAATGGAATATAAATATTTATACTTCACAAATTGGAACTTTGTAAGTAGAACTGATAAATACTATTGGTGCTGGTGTTAATTTCATGTAATAATATTCTTCTCATAGTAGGTACGTTTACGAAATATTAAATTTTACTAAGGAAACTTTCTACCCATAAACTTCTTGAGCAAACTTAGACAACTAAATTTGAGGGTGGTATATTTAATATCTGCTGAAGCTGACGCGTCCTGATTTTTCCCAAAACAAATTTATATACAGAGTTTCCGAGGTGTTCGTAGTAAAAACTTGGGATATGATAGAGGGGCTGGAAATAATAATATGAAGTTTGTGCCTCAGGTACCTTTGTGAACGAGCTATAGGCATCTGAAGTTAGAAATTAAAAATTGTTTTTTATATTGGGAACTGACCAAATGGGTCACGCCGTATTTTTACAACAGTTGAGTAAGAGCATGCTGTTTACATTATTCATCAAGTTTATAAAACGATTATTAATAAATATAATAAAAATGGAAGTTGAAATATTTCCTGTACGTAAAGAGTAAAAAATAAGTATCTGCTGCTCTGTTCGAGACGGACAGAACAGAGCAAATGAAGATTTAAACTGTGGTTTTCCATAACTTTCAGATCGTTTAAAGGCTATCGAAAATTATTTTGGCAATGCGGTGAAGTCGAAAAATGTAAAACATGGCAAAACTTATTGAGAATGATTATTTATCTATTTGCATGACATACTATAATATCTTGATGTTATGAATGTTTACCTTACCGATAACGATAAAGTAATGTTGCCACAGCATATTCACACTTTTCACCCAACCTGTCTTAGATGAACACGCTACAGAAATTATTTTTCCACTAGGTATCAAAACATTTATTTCATGTGAGATGTTTGGGTGCATAGTGTGGTCATTTCAGTCAAATCTTTATTAGTCCTTTGACAATTAATTTAACACTAAATTGAATCTCTAACATATAAAATTCGTTCTGCATCGTATAATGTTTTTCTAATTTCGCTTTTCATCCGTTAAAGATAATATTTCAATATCTTGTGACATTTTCTTAAATTTTTTCTCTAGTTGGATTATTTACAATTATGAGGTTTTCTGATTTCTAAGAAGCGAGGAAGTGGTTTTTTAATGATTCCCTCTCTACTTAGTCCGTATCTTGTTCTTTCGGCAACACTTTCCACCACAATATGTAGTGGTCTTAGCTCAGGATTTTTGGGTAACAACCCCAATTTCTCCCTGCCAGATTCCTGCAGATCTTAGGGCAACAACGATATACTACGCGTACAATGTTCTCAAAAACAAGTCATGAGCAGTTTCAACATCAACAAACACCTATCTACCAAAGAAAAAAAACTACCACTATTGAAACATAGATGGCAGAACAATTCTACAATATACTGATTGCTTTTTTGAAATTTCAGGTTTTTACGAGGAAAAAAGTGTGGTAAACTTATTTTTATCACTCTTTTTTTCTTAAAAATAATATTACGTCTTAATGATTTTATTCAATTCAACCGTGGAAATAAGTACCTACAAATTCTGTCAAAGCTATATAATTCCATAAATCATTTTTATACTATTTTAGTTTAAAAAAAATGCATTATTCTAAGTTGGCAGCTATCAAGATATCTCAAGAGGGCGCTCTTTCTTCAAAAATGGCTTATGCATTTAGATGTGTAATTTAAAAGTGAAAAAAAGACAAATATAAAAACAGTTGCATCACCAACCATTGATCTGTTCATAAAGCCAGCAAGTGTGCATTATGGTGTTTCTAAACGGTTGAATTTTTAGTCATTTTCAATAACTTAATAATTCTAAATAATTCCTAGTAGAGTAAGATCCCAGAGCCATGAAACATTACCTATCTTTATTTAAATCATTGGCTCTGAGTAGTGCCTCATGTACTTAGAACGCCTGCGCACTAGTTTTACCAGATTATTTGTTCGATAGTGGTTATCCTAGACAGTGTGATAAGTCTTTCAAAGCTTTGATGAGAAAGTATTACTCGGCAAATTCAGAAACTACACAAAAAACTGACATAATATTACCGAGGATACATCTACATTATTTACATCAAGCCCACTGAGTATTTCTATTGATGATTCATCTACATTATCTACCTCAAGTTCAGAAGCTAATTCTATAGTTCAAGATTCACCTGCAGCTTTTACGTCAAGCCTAGCAAGTATTATCGTACCTGAACCAAATGTAATAACTGAGCCAGTTGTTGTATCAGATTTAGTCGAACCGTCTTCTTCTAATTCTGAAGGATGTTATGTACCGTAAGAATGTGTCGTTGAATCCCCCTCTCAATTTTTTTGCAACTCGGAGAATTTTGGACATTACAAGTTGTCTGGCTAATAACATATAACATTGTAATATTTGTCTGGATTACATATATATGAAAATTAAGCATTTAAATATGAGTAAACTTCATCAATTCATTTCTAAGCCTTAAAGCGACTGTCAGAAGTTATGGTCGGCGAAAAGCGTCTGGCGATACTGGATACTAATTCGGAGTGAGATTTTGAAAAATATATATAAAAATCAGCCACTTGAATTTAAGTAAAGTAATTCACTCACCTGGTACCTCTAAGACTATCACAGTTCCAACTCTGTATGTGCGCAGGCGTTCTAAGAACATGCGAAACTACTCAGAACCAATAGTTTGATCTATTTAAAAATAAGTAATTTGGCTCTTGGATCTTGGACTATATCTATTTTTCGCTACGGAAGCAAGGCATACATTTTATATCCAGCACTATCATTATTTTTAGCCACTACAATCTCCAAAATATGCCGCATATTTGTTTTTCAAATTCAGGTTGCTGGTGCTGGTTTTTCAAACGTTATTTTTATGTCAAATCAGATAACCGGACTGTTAATTTCATCTTTCGGGGGTCTGTATGTAACGATAGAATATCTATCGTTATGTTTCGTATTATTTTTCACTATTGAGTTCCAAATAATTTCTTTTTAAACCCTTCATCGACGCCCTTGTCGCCCACGCTTTTTCGTGATATTTAAGGTTCGTTTCAACAATCATTTCGAGGACAGTTCTTGAACTTGAACTGGTTCTTGAACTGCTTTCTGCCAGGATTATAAATGGGCCTATATCTGCATATTATATGTTAAAGCAGTTCTTGGGGAGGCCTCTTGGGCAACAAGCAGCTGGCACAGACTTTTTTTTTCTTTTTCGGGTCGAGATGGGAAACTCATGTTCGAATGGGTCCAGGACCCAAACAGTGTTGGACTCATCCCCAAGGGGATGCCTACCAACCAAACCCACCTCAAACTCGCCGTTACCCCCGTCTCGGAATCACTACTCTAGCATACCTCGGGACCGGCGGCGGTCCATCGCACACTTTCTGCTCTCAACGTCGTCTTCTCCCTACTATCACTCCTACCTCCCATATCGAGTCCTTCTCTCCCCCTAACCATTCTCTCTACTCCACTCATCTCCATCCATTCCTCCTCCCCCCTCAACATTATCTCCACTTCACACCTCTCGCACAATCCAGTCTCTCTTTTCCCAATCTTGTGGAGGTATCCTACTCTCGACCCATGTCCAGTGAACACCTGTGTCAAGAAGTAGTTCATCTCCCCGAATTTCCGGTCTATCCAATCTCTCCTATTCCCAATCGCTCCTTTTAGCGCATCCTCATACTCCTCCAACCTTCTCTCAATTTCTTCCTCCATCCATTCCTGTACTTCCTCTCTGGTCGTACCCCTCCAACGTTTGTTCCTAGCTCTAGCCATCACGTCCACTGGGTAGGACCTTGCCATCACCGCTGCTGCCAGTCCACCCACTGTCCTGTACCCCTGCACCAACCTCAGCAGTATCCCTCTCTGCACCCGCAGAAGTGGCCTAGCCCTCGCATTCACCCCCGCTCTTTCACCCCACACCTCAGCACCGTACAGCATACTCTGTCCTACCGTCCTACCAATTACCCTCCTCTTCCACTCACTTCCCCAACCATGCTGCCCTCACTTTACCCTTCTCTGCCGCCTTTAACATATGAGTTTTGAAGGATAATCGACTATCCATACGAATTCTCCTTTCCTTAACCATCATCCCCACTTCCCTCGTCCTGCTCCGTCCCTTCACTGGCAACCCCTCCGTCTTATCTTCCGCCACTTCCAGTCCGCACCGCTCTATCTTCTCCACAATCTTCCTACACATTCTCCCTGCCTTTCTTTCTATCTCTGCCTCTCCCTTTGCCGTACATACATACCAGACACACATCGTCCACATACACCGTAATCTCACATCCCTCTTCACATACTATCCCACAAACCTCATCAAACACACACTTCCAGAGCGTCGGTCCAAGAACCGAGCCCTGAGGCACTCCAGCCTCCGTCTCATACCTCCTTTCTCTGGAGTCTACAATCGCACGCCCCGTTAGGTAGTCCTCCACCAGGTTAACCAACTCCTGCCCCACTCAAAGCCTCAGTAACGCGCTCAACTCTGCTCGTTCACTGAAACTGTTGAGTAGGGCCAATGTTTTCATCCTCCAGCTGCCCTCCCCAGCTCTTACCACCAAGCCCATCACCTTGCCCAGTGCCGAGATGCAAGATTTCCCCTTCGTGAACCCGTGCCGGTTTACCCTAAAACCCCCATTCCTACCAACTTCCTCCTCAATCCTATCCTTTATTATCCCCTCCATCAATTTACCCATACCACACAGCAGGCTGATAGGCCTGTAGTCCCCCGCCTGCTTCCCCAATCCATCCGCCTTCTTCATCAGTATCACCCTGGCCACCTTCCATCCTTCCGGGAACTCCTCCTCCCTCAGCACCCTGTTGAATAGTTCGCAGAAGTAATCCCCACTGTCATCCAGCAGCCTCTTCATCATATCACCCCTCAGGCTTTCCTCACTTTAACGTTTCTCCCTCCCTAGAGGTACTTCCTACTTCCCACTTATCCACCGGCGTTATCCCTCTCATTTTCCCTACCCCCCTAGTATCCTGGATTTCCCGAATTCTGCCCCCCACTCCTCCTTCTCCCCCTGTGCACAATTTCTCTAGAATCTCCTTCTCCCAATACTCCCGTAGCACCTCGTTCCTATTTCCATCCATCCTCTTCATCGCTATCTCATACGCCTTTTCACATGGATTGTTTTCCAATTCCTCCAGTAACTTTTTTCCTCTCCACCCTACGCTCCATTTCCTTCTTCTTCTCTTTGTATCCTTCCTCTTCCCCTCAGCATCCGTCTCCGTTCTTTCTTACACTCCCTCCACAGCTTCTCTATTTCCTCATTCCACCAGTAATTGGCCCTCCGCTCACGCCTATTGCCCCTCTTTCCCTCTCTTTTACAGCACTGTAGCACATTGTACAATTCATCTGCATCATGTCCAAGCCCCCTTTCTATCTCCTCTCTTACTTTCGTTCTCATACTCTCTGCCTCGGCCTTCGTCCACTTCCATCCCCACTCTTCCAATAATTCCTTTCTCTCTTTCCTTATATCCGTCTCCACAAACCTATGTAAGCTCAAGCTTTCCTCATCCTGCAGCAACCTCCAACTACTCACTCTTTCCCCCAGCCACCACGAAGGTGGGCAGTAGTCCATCATTCAGCACCACCAACCCGTTGGATGTCAACACTTCATCCAGAATCTTCCCTCTCCTGTCCGTTTTCTTCCCCCCATACAGTATTCTTAGCATTGAAGTCCCCTGCCTTCATTCTTCTTATGATACTTCTTTTTCCTTTTGACACCCTCAGATCGTCCTCTAATCCTGTCATGCTCCTCTCATATTCTTCCAGGCTGACATTTGGGCTTATATACACACTGTACACCACCATGTCTGCCATTCGCACTACCACGCATCCGTTTCCCTTCCTCACTTCATCCGCCCTCAGTCCATCCCCCACCACTCCTATTCCTGCCTCTTCGTCTATAATCCATCTCTGCTTTCCCACATATTTAGCATTTACCTCGGATCCACTTCCCTCCTAAAAATACGTACATCCAATATATCATGCATTTCCCTAAATTTATCTTTACCACCCACCATCCATCCCCTACATTCCTTCTTCCCGCGCAATGCTCGCCCCTTCCTCCTATTTGACC